>CM053559.1:29291895-29377140 GCA_028646485.1 Cryptoprocta ferox | reverse complement strand
TCAGTGATCAAAAATCTCCCAATGAATAAGTGCCCAGGGCCAGATGGCTTTCCAGGGGAATTCTACCAGACATTTAAAGCAGAGTTAATACCCATTCTTCTCAAACTATTCCAAAAAATAGAAATAGAAGGAAAACTTCCAAACTCATTCTAAAAATATTTTTAAAGTTGATAAAAAGACAATCTGCTGTATTTGTTGACATAGTTACCTTCTTGATACTCTCTTTTCCCTCAAGTAAACCCAGATCTCCATTTGGTGTAATCTTTCTTCCATCTTAAAGCACTTCCTTTAACTTTTTTTTTTTTTTGTTCATACAAGTATTCTGGTGAAAATAGAAATCAAAGTATACCATGGTAACATTCTCTCTCTGCACTGACAGCAGTGAGCCCATGTGGGGCTCAGACTCACAAACCATGAGATCACGACCTGAGCTGAAGACACATGCCCAACCAACTGAGCCATCCAGGCACCCCCTTGTTTGTTTGTTTTTTTCATAGAATTCTAGGACAGAATTATTATTTGAATACTTTAAAGATGTTATTCACATATCTGCTAGATTACATCATTTAAACAAAAAGCCACATCTCACTGCCATTATCTTTGTTTTTCTCTGTGAAAATGTCTTTGTTCTCTGGCCACTGTTAAGATTTTCTTTGTATTGCATGCTAAAACATTTTGATTATGTGCCTCGGTTTGTTTGTTTTTTTTCTTCTGCTGTGTGTGTGTGTGTGTGTGCGCGCGCGCGTGCACATAAGCTTGGGGTTAATCGATGTTCTTTGATCTCTGGGTTTACAGTTTTTATCAAATTTAGAAAATTTCATCCCTTCTTTCAGGTTATCTAGTTTTATTTATATTATGTTGCTTGAGGTTGTGCTAATAGAATACTGGTGCTTTATCCACATATTTTCAGGGGTTTTTTCTCCGTGATTTTTTTTTTTTTTTGGATAATTTCTATTGTTCTGTATCCTAATTTACTAATCTTTACTTCTGCAGTGTCCTGTATGTCCTATATTAATCTTATCTGCTTTGTTTTTCATTTTAGGCGTTTGAATTTTACTCTCTAGCACTTTGATTTTTTTTTATATCTCCCATGTCCCCATCGTCTCTCTAGCTTCTAGAACATACATATTGGATACTTTTAATGTCATGGTCTCCTAATTCTGTCATCTGTGTGATGTCTGAAATTCATTGGTTTACATATTTTCTTCTGTTTATTATTATTTGTTTCTGTCAGGAAGAGGAATACTTTTTCAGGCACTCTGCCTTGTTGGAATTCTAATTAAGATACTTGACTTAAATTTGTGTCTCTTTGAGAATAAAAAAAATCCTAATAATATTATCATACTTCTGTTCTTGTTATCACAATAAATATGTTACATGTTCAGATTATTGTTAACTGGTTTATAAAAACAATTTCACTTTTTTTTTTTACTTTTATGTCACCCCACGTATAGGTCTCTTTCTCTCTGTCCCTCTGTCTTTTCATCTGTGTCTATCTCTGTCTCATTTTATGTATTCGTATATACACATATATAAAAATAAAATTTATAAATACAAAAAATCTCATTAGGAAGAGAAAACATTTCTGTCTTTTAATTTAAATAAATTTTATTTATATAAGCAAGAATATGATAAGATTCCCTTATTTAATTTTTCCTTTACATTTTTCTCTGTAATTTTATAACTATTAAAATGTTTACTTGGGGTGCCTGGGTGGCTCAGTCAGCTAAGCGTCGACTCCTGGTTTCGGCTCAGGTCTTGATCTCATTATTTCATGGGTTCAACCCCTGCATTGGGCTCTATACTGACAGCATGAAGTTGGCGTGGGATTCTCTCTCTCTCTCTCTCTCTCTCTCTCTCTCTCTGTCCCTGCCTCACTCACACTGTCTCTGTCTCTCTCAAAATAAATAAATAAACTTTAAAAAATTTAAATAAAATGTTTACACACTTGTGAAGTCAAATGTACAAAACAAGGTCTTTGTAGAGAATTCTATGTTCTATCTATATTTCTTCCATCAAGTTCCACTCTATTCTTAAAACACAGTTATATTAGTTTCTTTTTTTCTGTATTCTTATTGAAAAAGAAATTTAAGCCAAACAAATGTCATTTGTATTCCACGATCTATATCCCTTCTTAGGTAAGGTTTGAACACCATTTGTAGTGTTTCACATCTTGCTTTTCAATGACAACATATTCTGAGCATCCTTATCTAAGCATATAGAAAGTTATTTTCTATTATTTATAGATATTTCTGGTGTGGATCTTTATTTGGGCAGTGTCCTTGATTAAAAATCATTTGAGTTTTGGTTCATTTGTTGCTTTGATTTTTGTCTTTTGCTATTTAAAATAGTGCAGTAATGCATAATCTTGTGCCACGTATTTTTATATCTGTGTCACTATTTTTGAGGACAAGTTCCTAGGAGTGGTGTTTTGAGATCAAAGGGTAAATTTGTGTATCATTTTACACATATTAGCAAGGTACTTCCCAGAGTGGTTGTATTCAGTTTTCATCTCCACCAACTTGACCATGAGAGCCTGTTAAACTTGTAAGTTTTTCCCATTGTTAACAGTGACACATCACATCTCGGTGTTTTAAATTTACATCTCTTTTATATAAGTTTGAGAATCTCTTCATGTGAAATGAATATCTATCAACCCTAAAGGATCTTAATAAAATGTTTAGGGTACATGGTGTATTAGTTTCCTAGGACTGCCGTGACAAAGTACTGCTTTAATGGCTTAAACACAGAAATTTATTCTCTTGCAGTTCTGTAGGTTAGAAATTTGAGATCAAGGTGTCAGCAGGGTTTGCCCCTTCTGAGGGCTCTGGGGAAGGCTGTTTCATTCCCCTCCTAGCTTCTGATGACAGCCAGCAATCCTTGTGTACTTTGGTTTGTCGATGGATCACACCAGTGCCTGCCTCTGTCTGCACGTGGCAGCCTTCCTGGTCATCACCGTCTTCCCATGGAGTTCTCTCTCTGTGTATCTGTATCCCAATCTCCCTCTTGTTATAAGGTCACCAGTCATTAGATTAAGGGCCCATCCTTCTGCAATATGACCTCTATGTGCCTCAGCCAATCACATGTGTAAACAACCCTATTCTCAAGTAAGATCACACTCTAGGTACTAGTGGTTAGAACTTCAGCATGTCTTTTTTGAAATTACACAATTCAACCCGGAACCCAGGGGGTGACCACAATATGCTGGTAATGTTAGAGCCTGATGGTATTTGGCAACATTTGATTCTCCTCCCCTCCACAGTGCATGGTTAGATGATATTTTACATCTGAGTAAGGCCACATGATGATATTTTACATCTGAGTAAGGCCACATGATGATTTCTTACCAATGGACTATGAATGGATGGATAGAAGGGATGTGTGATATATGTATATTGAATAGTTAAGAGCCCAGATGTCCCCTTCATTCTCCTTCCTTCCCCATATTCCTCCATCCAGACACTCAAAACCCAGTGAAGAACTTTTCTCACAGAAATATAACATATAGAGCCTAAATTTCTGAGTAACTCTGTGGAAAGTATCTTCTCCTATTCCTACTTGTATTATATAGTATTATTTGTCTAGGAAATATCTCTTGTGATGTTATGCCTATAAGAATGGAAAATTATTTATTTAACAATTACAAAAGAGATACTCTAAGTGGTTGCTGCTGGTGGATATAGGGTGGTGAAGAAACTTCTATCAGTGACTGGAATGTAGTGATCCAAGTTGAGAAGCCAAAAGTTTTAGATAAAAGTGTCATCTATGATACCTTGGAAAGCAGAACATAGATTTATTTATCCTGTATCACTACTGACTGTCTCCTAGAGGCTTCCTTTGATAACATATTGCAAGAAAGAGGAGATCAGAAAATATTTGGCCAGTGTGTGAGCAGAAGTAGAAAGGGATAAAGTTCATAAATTTTAAACTTTTCAGTTTTAAAAGTCTGCTTTTCTCTATACAAAAATTATAGATAGGAATTAAAATCAAGGAAGATCTGTGAGATTCCTCAGTTGAGCTATGTGACTTGGTCTTAAGGTAATTATAGGATGAACATAATCCATTTACTTCAGGTAGACTTAGATTTGGCTGAGGGAAATCAATGAGGCAAAAAACCAAAACAAAAATAAAAACAAACAAAAAACACCAAAGAAGTCAGATTTGAAATAGATGTCTACAAAAGAGCTTTGGGGTATTGTACTAGTACTTGAAGCAAACTGGAAGCAAATAGATAAGACGCGTAAATGGTTTTTAAGAGAATTTATAATACCAAAGAAACACTGAGTTTGGAATAAAAAAAGAAAAAAGGTCCTGTGATTGTTGAAAGAGTCTTAAAATAACACTCCCAGTAAATCCTACAGAGATGGTGAAGGAATTTGATCCTCAGTGATTTGGAAAACTTGGAAATGTTTTGTGAGTACTTATAATAAAATTCTTTATAGGCTTAGAAACACTTTTCCTATTTGCTATGAGATTATTGTAGAATGCATTCCCCATGAAGATGATCTAGACCCAGCAAATGAAGAGCTATGTTGTAAATTCCTTTCAGAACTCCACTGCCCTGCCCCCCCCAAAATAAATTTTAAAAAAGATTTATTTTTCTCCAAAAAAATAAAAAAATTTATATTCCAAAAATAAAATGCTTAATTAAATCAGAAATTATTTATTTGTGTTAGGCTTAGATAGTTAACTTAAAAAATAAACTTCATTTTTAACAGTTTTATTGAGTATGTGAACTTTACTGCAATTGGCCTAGACTAGTTTCTAGAAGTAATATGATATAAATAATACATTCATGATAAATTTGCTATGAAAATTGATTTCAGATAATTTATCTTATGTTTCCTGATTTGTTGACTTAAGTATGTGAAGTAAATGTGTAAGTATTTTATGTATGTCTGTTGAGGGAGATTTACTGGCAGAGCCAAGATTAATGTATTAGAAAATCTATTACTAAAGGAAAAGTTGTATTATGCTGTGCTTTGTTAGAGGGATACATTTTTGAGGGATATTCCTGACCTTTGGGAATTCCACTTACTTGTGCTTGTGTTAGTATCTCTCTGCTGTGTTTGGATCACATAACATAAAAATCATTTTAAATATGGACTCTAGTCATGACTCAGATTCTGTTTCTGTATATGCACTAAAAATTTTTATCTTAGGAGAGTGAAGAAATATGAAGAAAATGAGTTACCAAGAACATATTGAGAAGGACTAAGATAAATCTATGACATATTCAGAAGTTAAATATTGAGGGAGTTAAATATTCACAAAAGAGTGGTGGGGATGTAGAGGTGCTCTGATTTAGCTGGAGGACACCATAACAGGTGAGGATTAGAACAAAAATGAGAGTGTTATTTCCTAAAATGTATCGTATAAAAATAAGTTGTAGGGTTAAAATAAATTTTATAGTGGCCTGAAAAAAATTCAGCAGTTTTCTTAAAGGTATCCTCTAACATGCTAATATATATTGTGAGTCAAAAAAAAAAATGTATGGTAGAAACATGTCAGTATAGTGTGTGTAGGCCTTTCATATCTTATACAAAGTTTTTATTATTAGAACCTTTTATAACTCCCGTGTTCGGGGTATATCACTTAGGAAGATGATTCTACAAATAGAAACAGCAATTACAGGAAAGTCTCTGTGATGCTATTGATGTAAAGTAGCACTAACTGTGATAATCAAATATAATAAGCCCCACTTGAAATGTATTCCTGATTTGGTAGTAAGTGTATCCAATGCACCAAGTACACATTCTTAATTATGATCTGTATATATTAATTCAATTTTAGTTTTTCTTCTCACAGTCTCACAGTATACTCTCACTCATTTTAACTATATATATATATATATATATATATATATATATATATATATATATATAAATACACATGTATTTAAAATAAAGAGACACCCATGAGCAATAGTCAGGTACCTTACCTAGCCATGCTGTTTTTGCAAAAGTGACTGGTGTGTCTCAGCCTTATGTAGATGTGGAGCACAAACAATGGCAGTACCTTGGAGACAGATTTGTGTTGGATGCATACTTATAATATTCTAATAAGAACTGCAATACGCATATCCAGATGTTGGCCATGCTATTTATTTCCCTAGACAAATGAAATGACTTGATATTAAAAGATAACTCATAACACAAGGACAAGTGAATTACAAACGTCAGAAATGGCTTACTTGATAGAACACTTGACAAGGTCTCCAATTCCAGCAATACTTGGCTAATCATTTAATCTTTATGGGTTTACATAATAAGGAACTTGTCAGGGATTTTCTCTGAGATACCTTCAGTTCAAAAAGTTGATTAAAATCTTTGGTTGACTCACTTTTGAAAAATAAAATGGCTACTACATCCCAGATATGTTTGCGTGTGGCCAAATACTTAAAACTATTTCAATGATAATTTTTATTTTTATTATGGTTCACCTTGTCAAAATCCTTATGCTCTTATCTCAGCTTGAAGGGCTACCTTTCCATGCTGTTAATGTATCATTTACCAGAATTCATGTGTCTTTTGTGTATATATTATCAAAAGTATTGTAAGTTCATAATTATCAGAGGTTTCACCACCTTGTATTTGTAATAAAACTCGGATAAAACATGCTGGTAAGTAACTGTGGTAGAAGGAGAAAACACAGGTTTAAGGCTCATTAACTGTGATCAGTAATGAAATTTATTTAAAATTTAATGAGTTCTCCTTGCCAGATGTTAATAACCAGTTTAGCAAGGATTGGTTCCAAAAATCTAATACTGATTTCGAAATTAATAAACATAATTAATTTTTATTGATCCTTTAATCCTTGTTTAGACCGTGTTCTACATTTTATAAAGTGTTGTACCACCATCTAGTGTCCACAAATAGAAATTTCACCATTTTCATTTATAATTTTTCAATTTACAAATTACTAGAAAGTCTGTATGATTTTGACAATGTGAGATGTATAAAACATTTTCAGGGTCAGCACTTGAAAGAGACAACACTGGTTTTGTGAGAGAAATAAATGAATTTTACAAAATGGATCTAATATTACTAGAAGTAATGCATTATTTTTAATACTCAGTAGAAATACTTATTAAGAGACATTTTACTTCTAACCTACAAAAGAGGCAAATATTGATGATCTATTTTGTTTAGTTCTTATTTAAATTCTATTTAGTTAACACAGCATAATGTTATTTTCAGGTGTACAATTTAGGGATTCAACACTTACAACACCTGGGGCTCACACAAGTGCGTCCCTTAATCTCCAACCCATCTCCCCACCCACTTCCCCTCTGGCACCTGTCATTTCCCTATAGTTAAGTGTCTGTTTCTTAGTTTGACTCTCTTTTTTTCTCCTATGATCATTTATTTGTTTGTTTGTTTGTTTCTTAAATTCCACATATGAGTGAAATTATATGGTATTTGTCTCTCTGACTAACTTATTTCACTTAGCATAATACTCTCTAGCTCCTTCCATGTCATTGTAAATGGCAAGATTTCACTCCTTTTTTATGGCTGAGTAATACTACATTATATAAATGTACCACTTCTTCTTTATCTATTTATTGGTCAATGGACATTTGGGCTCTTTCCATAATTTGGTTATTGTTGATAATACTGCTGTAAATCTTGGGGTGCATCTAGCCCTTCAAACTAGTATTTTTATAACCTTTGGGTAAATACCTAGTACTGTGATTGCTGCATCAAAGGGTAGTTCTATTTTTAACTTTTGAGGAACCTCCATACTGCTTTCCAGAGTGCCTGTTATCAGTTTGCATTCCCACTAACACTGTAAGAGGGTTCCCCTTTCTCCACATCCTTGTCAACACCTGTTGTTTCCGGTGTTGTTAATTTTAGCTCTTTTGACTGGTGTGAGGTGATATCTCATGTAGTTTGGGATAAGCTAATTTTTAAAAGCACTGAAATATATGGCATATTAAGTGTCTATCTGGATGAAAAGTTGCCTATAGTAAAACTCAGTCTACACTTCATTGTTCGCTTCTACATTACTTACATATTAGAATCTTTGTTGATGAAGTCAAAACCTTAATTAAACATTCAAAATAATAATTAGGCTGTCAGTGGTATCTCTTATTAGTTTCCACAATTTATTCAATAGTGTAGTCAGGTTTTCTAGCCATAGTTTTGATGAGTCTCCATTTAGTATCTTTATTAAATACATTTTAATTCATCTGAAATTTCTCATAATCTGACACCTGAATATTCTTTGTTATTATTTTGTGTTTCATTAGCAATTAATCAGTAATTGTTCAGTATTTGCTTTTTTAATTTTTTTCTTTTTGAGAGAGAGAGAGAGAGGAAGAGTATGTGAGAAAGCTGGGGAACGGCAGAGAGGGGCAGAGAAGGAATCCCAAGCAGATCTGCACTGTCAGCACATGCCCGACGTTGAACTTGATCTGTGAAATCATACCCGAGCCAAAATCAAGAGTCAGACACTCAACCAACGGGGCCACCCGGGTCCCCCAATAACAGCATTTGTTACGTACCCCCTGCTCCATCTCTTAAAACCTTGAAGAGTAACATTCTATCTCAAAATATTTTGGTTTTCTATCTTCAGTCAACCTTGAAGACAATGAAATCAGTATTAAAATTTCAATATTGACCAAGCAGAAAATATAGCAATCAATAAGCTACTTATGGGCATATGTGATAGCTTTATAAAAATTGCTGCTGAAGTGAATATATTGTGTTAAGGAATAAGGTCATGTCCTTATTTTATTAAAACTTTTCGGTGCTTAAGACCAATTAATAGCTACAAAAACTTGTCAAAATGCCCTATTACTTCTAGTTGTTAGCCCATCTGGTTCAAATTTTAACACAACGACTCAAGGAGTCCCACAAAAACTCATAGTTCCATGCTAATCACATTCCATAACAATGGCCAATTTTGGATGTAATCCTATAAGGAGTGAGATCAGCAGACATTCTTGGAACTGACTGTAATGTTCTGAGTGTCTAAAATTTTATTTTTGACCAAACTTCTGGTTATTTGTACCTAAGAGGACAATGCTGGGGTGTTTAATTACTATCTAGTCTCATTCTATCTAAATTTTCATCTCTTGTATTTAAGGTCTTCGCTGAAGCCACATTCACAGATCAAATTGCCTAAACTGCATTTCCCCTTGAATATCTAATGGGTATTTCATAATACATATGTTCAAAATTAAACTCAATTTCCCTCACAATTTTCCCCTCCTTGTATTTTCCATTTTTGTTGCTGGTAATTCACACTTTTATGTTGCATAGTCCCCAAATCTTCACTCTTCTCTTGTGTCACAATCCACACTCACTGGGAACCTTCAAATAGAACTTAAATCTGACGACCTCACACCATGTCCACAGCTACCACCCTGGCCTTAACCGCCTACAACAGACTTCTAATTGGTCTCCCTGTTTTAATTCTTTCCCATCCACTCTCTCCTTCATAGCCTTAGGTCAATAAAGCACTGGAATAATCCTTTCAAAACATTTGTTTAATCATATTACCCTACTTCTTAAAACTTCCAATGACTCCCCATATCACTTTGCAGCCTACAGACCTGGCCTCCACATTGCCTCTCAGACATGATCTACTAAATGTCTTCCTCACTCTGTCTTTTTCAAGCCCCCCCAGCCTCCTTTTACCTTTGTGAACACACCGTAGATGCTTCTACCACTTACACTTCTTTTACTTGAACTGCCCTTGGCTCAGCACCCCATGGTTCTTTCCTCCTCAACTTTCTGTGATGGTATTTAGATATTGTCTTAAATGGGAATTTTCTCTAGCAGTCTATCTACAACACCCTCATTCCACCCTTCAAGTCCCTTACTCTCTGCTTTATCTCCCTTCACAGTGCTTACCACCATTTAACGTATCATTTGAAGTGCTCTTCTGTTCTTTTGGAGACTGTCTCCATTGTCTAGAATATAAACATCAGGAAAATACATAGTATTTCACTCTTCATTCACTGCTATATATTGTAGTACAAAGAACAGCATCAGACACTTACTAGATATAATGGCTGAATGAATGGATGGATGCAATCAGTTTTCACTTAGAAAATGTCCTGGATTGACTTCCATGCAAGAATTATGTAGCTTTTGTACAAATTAAGTCAAATTTCATGTATTTTTTTAAAATAAGTATTGAAAATTACGATCTGATATTACAGATATTAAACCCAGTACTCTCTATCCTGGAAGTGCTAGATCTCTGTGGATTAATTCACCAGACAGAAAAGCAGGCCTATCCTCCAGGCAAGTAATGTGTTTCATTCACTTTCCTTTTATTGTTTGTAACAGAATACCTGGCTTTCTACCAACTAAATACACAGTATCCTCTTTCATATGTAAGTCCTTCCAAGCTGTGCAGTAGTAGCTCAAGGTAGGATTCACTGTGGCATGTTGCAATGGAAAGTCAAAATGGAGACGTGATTAAGAAGCCAAAACATGTGCTTACTTACTCCTGAGGTGCTTTCAGCAGGTCTTAAACATTTCACACAGCAAGCTGTGGATGCATTAGTAAAAAGTGTGTGCGTGTATAAGGGACTTCAGTGTTCTCTAGCTTTCTCTCTCTTATGTCAGTAACAAGTCACGTCTAACAAGTCACAAGTAACTTTTTTTTAACATATAGGCAACAGTAAAACCCCAGAACTAATTATTTATAAAGAATCAAACATATAAAAGAAAGCCAATCTGCCTCTTTGCATATTGATTGATACGAAAAGAACTGATATCTCAACATTATTGACTCCCCCACTTTATCTATGTATGTTTATGTCTTCTATTACTCAGTCTTTTCTAAACTCTATGACTGCAGAAACGACGACTTGAATTTCAAATAATCAAGACGAAGGGAATGCACCTATATTTAATGGTATTTAGTACATCCTTACAAACTTAAATTCACTCAGATAATTGCTAATGCACAGCATCTGTTATATGCATAACAACATTTTAAATAATACAAATACAGTGCATCTATATTTACTAATATCAAAAATAACTTAAAACTTTGAAAAACACCCTTCATTTTCCTCTGTGAATACTAGTTAATTGCATGTGTTTACCAAAATGAAGTAAGATTTTCCTGGATCATTTTTTTATTTGAGGGGAGTGCAATTTTTTTTTTAATTTATGTAATTTATTTTCCACTTCTATTAAGATATAATTTGCACATGGCATTGTGTAAGTGTAAGGCGTATGGCATAATGACTTGAATTGTACATACTGGGAAATAATTACCACAGTAAGTTTAGCTAAAATCCACTACCTCATATAGAAACAAAACACACAGAACACAAAACAGTTAATAAAAACATTACTTTTCCCGTTAGTTTTATCTTCATTATAAATTCTTCTTTATTATAATATACTTTCTTAGAAAACTTTTTCAGTGATGTAGGAGACTAACTGCCAAGGTTTATAGATGAATTCTCATATTTCCCATCACTCAATAATCTACTCAGGGAGAATATTAATATATTAGCCTCAAAATAATTTATTAAAAATGGGAAACAAATCATAGAAATGCCAGACTTCAATTGATCTCAGAATTCACTAAATTCAAGAAAAGAGGCTGTCAAAAACAATTGCTACAGAATGATACAAAAAAGAGCTGTGTAATGTAACAGTAAGATATTAGAAGTTCTTATGGAAGGATAGGATTAAAATATCAGTGATTATTCTTTCCTTTATCTCTCTCCGAAAAAATAAAAACTAGATATTTGTAGCAAAACACATTTCTTTAAAATACCTAATATGTGGGGTGCCTGGGTGGCTCAGTGGTTGAGCCTCTGACTCTTGATTTCAGCTCACGTGGTGATCCCAGGGTTGTGCATCAAGTGCCGGAGGAGGCTCAGCACTGAGTGTGCAGCCTGCTTGGGATTCTCTCTCTCTTTCCTTCTGCTCCTCTCCTAAATTCTATAAAATAAATAAAATACTAAAATTAAAATAAAATACAATACCTAATATGAATAGAGGTTAATGATTTAAAATTTGCATATGCAGTTTTGTAAATGACATATAAGATGTAGTGAGATTTTATAAGGATATAAGAATGTCAAAAGTTAATACTTTGGGAATGGATAATGATAACAGTTTGTCCTTTTATTAGTTATATTTGTGTTTATATATAGTTTATATTTGAAATATTAGATCTACTTAGATATTTTAGGGAATACAAAATAGAGCAGAGTATTGGAAACAAATATGTCTTTGGTACCAAAATAATCTTTGTGTTGAACAATATTCTTTTAATATATTCCATTCATTCCTTATCTTTCCAATAATTTTGGTACATTCAAGAAAATAAACTTAGCATTTTATAAGGTATTACTTTTAAGTGATTCATAACAAATCTGATGCAATTTTTAACAGAATAATACTGTGATATGTGTTTCTTTGTACCTCTATTCTCACCTCTTAAATTACTTTTTAAATGAGGTATTAATCAAGTTTTCATAGGATTTTGTATACTTTATACAGTTTTCCATATCACCCAGGAGACAATTTTGTACATAGAAAGTGTTTGATGAATAGTTAGTAATTTAATTTTTATGAAAAGGAAAAACTTAATATTTGTAGTGGGCAGATCCAATGGTTTCAGAGTGTAAGTGCTTTCTCAATTTGGTAAGTTACCACTTTTCATCACAGTAAGCAATGGTGTTGGGAGATATCTGAAAGTTCCTGGTAAGGTTACGGCAAGTTTGCACTGTCTCTTGCCACCAGGTAGTGACCAATATCTACCCTCTTGTAACTTTCATTTCTGCTTGGGCACCAAACCTCGGAGTGCTTTGCTGATTAGTGTCAGGAGTGGCCTGTCCCCCTGCCCTGTCCCTGAGGCGTGATTGCAGCTGGTCAGGGAAACGATGAGTAAACTACAAACACCCTAATGGAACTAAGGCAAGCAACATATAATTTTCCTCCTAGCTGAGCAATTAACTGATAACTCACTACTTTCTAGGCCTGGACGTCGTTGCAAAAGTCACTGCTACAGTAAATGTCAAAAATGTATCATTCGTCTTTGGGACTGTGAAGGTAGGCATTATGTCTCCTGGGGATCCTGTTTCTCTGGGAACTTTCTCTTAGAGCTATAAACAGCCTAATGACCCGTACTCATAAAAAACTGACAATGCTGTTTGCCTCATGATTAAAGGTCGCTTCTTTAGGGCTGTACCTGAGGTTTTGTATATCTTGGTCTTATGCATCCTATGGAAAAAATGTACGCCTAAAAAATACCTGCCCTTCCCATGCTACAGCCATGAGTGCCTGTAGCTAAGTTGTTTACGACAATCATTACTACTAAGATTACAATTGTAACTTCTGCAGAATCCATGTTCTGGAAAATTGTAAAAATTATCTATGAGAAATCATTTACTAAACACACACTGCTCTTTCTGCTCCTTGTACGTTTCACTATAACTAAAGCTAGAGAATCAGAGCAGGGTTGCCTGCCTGGTGATCAGAAAGAAACTTGAGGCTCTCTCGCTTCCTTTCGCCGACACTGTCCATCCTTCAGGGAATCCTGGACCTGCTGGAGCTGGACTCCGGCACAATGGGGTAGTGAATTATCAGATATTAAATTCTCAGCACCAAGGACCCAGAATTACTTTAATTTGCCCCCTGCAATAATGATGTTGACAAATTTGTTTGCTTTGTTTGAGGCTAAGTATTTAAGGAAACTTAGAATCTCTATATATAGGGGGTTGTGACGAAAATAAAAATTACCACTGAAAATCCCTTGGTTATACATGTTTGGCTTTCATTGAATAATGGAAATAGTGATTACTGTTCACAGATCACATTTGTCATCAGCATTGATCTAGAGATGGAACTATTTCCTGTTAGTACTCTCACTTTATGCCAGCCTCTATACTTTAGAGGATTGTTGAAATAAAATTTGAAGACCATGTGATTTCCTTTATTAAGGTTCTACACTGAATGCTGTGCTTATTATTTTAGATGCTCTGGAATCCCTATTTCATGGAAGAGGAACTAAGATACAAGGTGATTAAATAGCTTGTCCAATGCCATAGAATTAGTAATAATTACAGACAATTAAGAAACAGGAAACAGAATTAACTGACTGGTGTTTGGAAAATCTTAGATGTCACGGTCCTCAGGATCAATTTGATGCAATAAATGAATAATGTCACTAAAGACCCAATCATTGTCTCAAACATTGCCTTTTACTATATCTCCTTAATCCTAAACCTACCTTCCCTTTTGGTGAAATTATCATCATCAAAGCCATCCAGCACTACTCACCTGCGTGTTCAGAGAAAGAGAAAGAGGATAGTTCCCCCAATCACTAAACAAAAATGTTCATTTTCACTCTCAGTCCCCTTCGATCACATATAAATTTTAATTATGTTGATGAGGGATGGATTTTTTAGGTTATTTTGGCAAATAAATGAATCTCTCTGGAGCTGTGATTTTTATTTATCGCCCTCAAATTCTGTGCCTACTAATGGGGGAGAGATATACCTCAAAGAAAAATCTAAAGACTATTGGAGAAATGGATGATCTGTGGGTGATTTGTGTTTGTTCTCCCATAGCTAGTAAATTATGACTGGATCTCAAGTCTAATCCTGACCTATCTAATATATTATATTATATATAAAATATAGATATTGTGAATTAGATATACTAAGATATATATTATATCTGTCATATATACATATGTGTGTGTGCATTTATATGTGATATATACATCATGAGTTTTATATACTAAGAAACTATCAAAAAAAGTGGATATACTCCCTGGAATTTAAGAACATCTTAAAAAATGTATACGTCCACTTCACCAGTTGTGAGGTTGCTGTTACTTTCATAAATATACAAATGAATTAGATAATAAAAATATAATGACTCATTTGTTTAGATCTTATTCTTTTGGAATATCTTTTCATTATCTACAATATTAAATATGTATAGGGATGAGAAAAAAAAAGAAGTTGCAATGGACTTTGCAGGAGAAGGAATAAATAAATACAAATCTTGAATTCTACAACTAGTCCTGACGACCAAAAATGGAACTTCACTAAACGATGAGTAACATAGGCTGTCTTATTTTTTTCTGTATCTGCAAATGCAAATACTATTTCAGTATCACTAGAACTTTAATAGTGCAAATAGCTTTCTTAGTACTTTCTATCTAGGAACCACAATCAAAGTGGCAAGAGTCAGAATAAAAACAGTAGGAGCTGTTAAAAGGAAGCTGATCACATATTGGTGGTTTTGGATGGCATATAACCATGCTGTTACGCATTTCACTAGTTCTTCTGGCTTCTACTACTCTACCTAAGGGAGGTTTCCAAACTCATGTAACAGGTAAAATCTACATGAAGGAAAAAAGTTTGAGGAGGAATTTATAGTCAATTTCATTTGGCACAGTGTTCAGATGAAGACATGCACGGGAAAGGATTTAATCAATTGATGGGTCTTAATTCAAAATTGGACCAAATTATGTTTAGGTTATTTAAATATCAATAGGACATACATGATTTACTTAAAAGAAAATGAAATGAAACTGATGTGGATATTAAGTTTTAATTATTGAATATCTGGATAAAATACCATAGGATCATTGCATTTTTCACCAATTACCACCCTCGTAAAAAGAAGTTTTAAAATATATTTGTATTTTATTTTATTTATAATCTTTTAAATTTATTTTTGAGACAGAGAGAGACAGAGCACGAGTAGGGGACGGGTAGAGTGAGAGGGAGACACAGAATCTGAAGCAGGCTCCAGGCTCTGAGCTGTCAGCACAGAACCCGATGTGGGCCTCGAACCCACGAACCATGAGATCATGACCTGAGCCGAAGTCGGACACTTAACTGACTGACCCACCCAGGCACCCCTGTATTTTATTTTCATCATGCAGAGCTGTCTTGTATAGCCTAAAAGGGGGCAGTTCATGTAGGATACAATCTGAATGCAGCTTCTTAGCGATGTGCCTCACTATATTTTGGGAACACCACCATTCATTTCACATTTGCTTTTTGTATCCATTTCATTTTCCAAGTCTCAGTTAATATCTACATCTGAGCTTTTTGTCTTATCTCTAAAATAAGAATGTAATTTCTTTATATATTTTGAGTTTTAACCCTTTATCATATTTGTCATTTGAAAATCTTCTTCCCTTCAGTGGGTTGCCTTGTCATTTTGTAGATGGTGTCCTTCACTGTGCAGAAGCTTTTTCCTTTGGTATGGTCCCAGTAGTTCATTTGATTTTGTTTTCCTTGCCTGAGGATACATATCTAGAAAAATGTTTCTACACCCAGTGTCAAAAAATATATATACTGTCTGTGTTCTTTGTTAGGAGTTTTAAGGTTTCAGGTCTCATATTTAGGTCTTTAATCCATTTTCAGTTTATTTTTGCATATGGTATAAGGAAGTGGCCTAACCTCATTATTTTATATGTAGCTGTTCAGTTTTCCTAGCACCATTTATTAAAGAGACTTTGTTTTCCCCTTTGTATATTCTTGCCTCCTTTGTTATAGATTAATTGCTGGTGGAAGTGTGGGTTTATTTCTGAACTTTCTATCCTATGCCATTGATTAATCTACAGATTAAACCAGTAACATACCATTGGTTTCCACAGTTTTGTAGGATATCTTGAAATCTGGAAATGTGAAACCTCTGGTTTTGTTCTTATTTCTCAAGATTGTTTTGGCTATTTGAGTTCTTTTGTGGTTTTATACAAATTTTGAGATTATTTGTTCTACTTCTGTGAAAACTGTTGCAAGTATTTTGAGAGGGATTGCATTGGATCTATAAATTGTTTTGGGTACTATGGAAATTTTAACAATGTAGAGTCTTCTAATTTATGAGCACGGAAAGTCTTTCCATTTGTTTATGATATCATCAATATTTTTCATCAATGTTTTATAGTTTTCAGAGCACTGGTGTTTTACTGAATTAAGTATATTCCTAGGTATTTTATTATTATTGCTGTAATTATAAATGGAATTATTTGTTTTCATTTATCTTCCTGATACTCCATTATTAGTGTATAGAAATGCAACTGATTTTTTTGTATTAGTTTTGTATCCTGAAACTTCACTGAATTCATTTATTACTTTAAATAGATTTTTAGTGGTGACTTCAGGGTTTCTATGTCATTGTAAGTTGTGACAGTTTAACTTCTTCCTTATCAATATGGAAGCCTTTTATTTCCTTTTCTTTTTTTCTTTTTTTATGTTTATTTATTATTGAGATAGAAACAGAGCATGAGTGGGGAAGGGGCTGAGACAGAGGGAGATAAAGAATCTGAAGCAGGCTCCAGGCTCTGAGCTGTCAGCACAGAGCCTGACGCGAGGCTCAAACCCACAAATTATGAGATCATGACCTGAGCTGAAGTCGGACGCTTAACCGACTGAGCCACTCAGGCTCCCCATTTCCTATTCTTTTCTGATTGCAGTGGTAACAAATTCTAGTACTATGTTGAATAAAAATGGCCAAGTGGACAGTTCTGTTTTGCTCCCTAGCTTAGAGGAAAAGCTCTGAGTATCATTGAGTATGATGTTAGCTGTGGCTTTTTTTTATTTTTATGTATAACCTTTATTATCTTAAGACATGCTTTATTTGTTGGGAATTTTATAATGAATGAATATTGATTTTTTTCAAATGCCTTTTCTGCATTTATTGAGATGATCATAGGATCTTTATTCTTCATTTTAATCATGTGATGTATCATGTTGATTGATTTCCAAATATTGAACCATTCTTGCATCCTTGGAAAGAATGACATTTGACTGTGGTGAAAAAGCCTTTTAAAGTATTGTTAAAGGTGATTTATTAGTATTTTGTTGAGGATTTTTGCGTCTATGCTCATCAGACATATTGGCCTGTAATTTTTTTTTTTTTTTTTTTTTTTGTGGTATCTTTTTCTGGGTTTGGTATCAGGGAAATTCTGGCCTCCTAAAATGTATTTGGAAGTTTTTTTTTCCTTTTCTTTTTTTGGGATGGTTTTGAAGAAGAGATATTAACTGTTCTTTAAATGTTCAGTAGAAATTACCTATAAATCTATCAGTCCTTGTTTATTGGTAGTTTTTTTACTACCAGTTCAATTTTGTTATTACCAGTCATTTAGGCTTCCTATTTTTTCCTGATTTAGTTTTGGAAGGGTAAGCAGGAAATATTCTCATTGTTTCAGAATTAAAAACCACAAAAGACAATGCTGATCTAAATACAGATAATAGGAAATAATGCTATATGTGCTCCTACTCTGAACGGTGATTAAACAATGGCAACTGTCAATTTTACATGTGGCGTATCACATCTTATGTCTCATAAAAGGGCAATGGCAATTGATTCCCAAGAGTTCTTCAATATGAAGGAATATGAAGGTATTAGCACTTATCCGGTGCAGTACAGTAAAACCATGTGAAAAGCTGTATGTGTGAGCCCATCTTTCTTTGATTTTATGTATTAAAAAGTCAGAAGGAACCCTATTTTCTGTTGCAAATCACTGCACAAGTATTGTGGAAGTATTTGATAAATGGAGATAAGCCATGTCATAATTCGAAGGAAAGGTTTTTGGCCCGATATGGATTATTTATTGCTTTATTTAAACTAGTTTTTGAAGTTAATATTTTAAAACTCAGACCGCCAGTGTAACATTACGTAACGGTCAAAGTTTATGTGACATCTCAACTATCATACCAGCCAGACACATCTGCGACGAACACGTACGGCTCAAACTGCATGAATAGATGCGCACTCAGTAATGTGGCAGCCTCAACTATCCAGAACGTTCTTAGGAATGCAGAAGTCAGTACTGAGGTCAGGAAATCCATGTGCTAAGACAAATATATCAGACACTGTTTCAGAGCCTAGTACAGTTTTCAGCAAATATTTTTGGAAGTTTGATAAGACAGTTTCCCAGCTCACAGAAGCTTATAAATAGTAAATAAGAAAGACATATTGGGAAGAACTCAGTAGCTGCTGGTGGCCGACAGATCAAAGACATGTCCTCAAGTGAGGTGAGGGAGATTTAGGATGATTAATGAGACAATCTTACTCTTTAGAAACTTACCGCCTAGGTAAGGATAGCTTGACTGTGAATGAAAAAGAGTAATTATAAAAATCAAAACATACAAAAAAGGTCATTCTGTGGAAAGGCAAAAAGATTAATATTTTCAACATGTTTCAAATAGTTTACCTGCCCTTAAGGCCTTTGCTCTTTTGCTGTTCTTTATAACATTTGATAGTTTTAATGATACCCTACCTCATTAAGATAAGACTAACTTCTATCAGTCCACAGTATTTAAGTAGATAAGGGACACATATTATACTTGGGAAATCTATGAATGCCGTTTTTTTTTTTTTAAATAAAGATAAACTTAAAAATTAAGCGTAAATCAGTGAGAAAATTACCTCCTCACAGAAGCCTGTTCTCTGACAACATTGGTTAGGTATCTTCATGGCAATTTAAAACTATTTTGATTCTTCCAAAGCGATGGCAAAAGGGAATAGACCTTCTTTCGAACTGAATACTGTACTCCTAGCTACTTCAGTGATGAGCTCATGGAAGACAAACAAGGAAGGCTCTTATGCTCTGTGATTATGGGAAGCAGTCTTGAAGATTTAGCAAGTAGATATAATTAGCTCATATATAGGGTAGCCACATGTGAATCATTGAAGTCATCAAAAATAGTTAACATTTACCTATTTGGTTATTGCAGATAATAAGCTCTTCTGGGCTCTCTTCATTGTTAATGGTAGTGGAAAAAAGCAGACAATATCAGGTAAAAACTGTGCTTTTAGTAATCACTTTAGGCTTTTTGACTATTTAGACTTAAACTTCTTAACCTTTACGATACATCTGAAAATGAGCAAAAGCACCCACTCGCAGGTATGCAAGAGTTGTGTTTTGAATTAAAGCTTTATGAAAAGTTTAAAATATGAGCACAGAAATTAGGGAGCACATTCAAGCAAGTACATTCTTCATCAGCCAATAATGTAATTTTCACACAGCAAATAGTTTAAAACATCAAATTAGTTAAATAAGGGTCAGATCTATGTAACACTTTTGTCTATGTGTCCACTGGTTTCTGATCTAAGTTAAAACTATAAATCATGAAAATATATACATATATTGCTTTATGTTAACTAAAATAGTTCTACACACATGGTCTCATTTTGTCCTCAAAACACAACACCCCACATAGGTGTTGTTATTGTAACTAGTTTGTGTTAGCAAGAGAAAGAGAAGAAATACTTCTCATATGAGCAATAATTATAAGTATTACCTTTTAACTAGCAGTTATTATGCCTTTCATACATTCATTGAATTCTTAAAATTGCTCCTTAACATCACCAGGTCATTAGAATAGTTATTTAACAGATTTGATTTTTAGTATATGATTTTTGCCCAAAGTCAAAGTAAGTGAAGCCAGAGTTGGAAGGCAAACCTATCTACTGCTTCAACAGTCTTAATTTTTTATTTATATGACCAAATTGTATTCTAGTTTATTATCTCTATTTTACAAATCAGTAAAGTGGTATTTCAAACATGTCAACGAATTGACCTTTGATTTAAAACCCGGACTTCTGACTTGAGGGTCTGGGCTCTATCTGTATAGTGTTGGCTTTCTACTTGAAGCTAATTAAAATTCATTTGTAATTTTTTTTTTTTTGCTTTCTTTGTAGATCACAACAATATTTTTTTCTACAACGTGTCATGAACTATATGCAAACTGTATTACCTTTATGAAGTAACTACTCAGTATATCAATTTTAACTGGAGCATGTCACTACTTGATTAGGAAAAATGAGACCAGGTTAATTTTTAATATAAACATGTATGGAAATATTACAACAGTGCTTTTTACATAAATTCAAATTTCTCTTTTATCATATACAGATACCCTAAGGGCATATATTCATAAACTAATTTATTGGCCATGCAGTCTGTATGCAGTTGTTATGATGAGGAATGACCTTCTTCCTGCCTGTTCTTTATTGCAACAAAAAAGAAAACAGTTAGGAATTAGGCATTCCATCCCATTAAGCAGGTAATGTCTTCTATAAACTGGAAGGAGTTCTAAGGTTGGTTTGTGCTAGAATTTTTAGATATTTTGGTGAGTGTCACGGCCTGGTTGAATTATAAGTGAATTACAAATAACATGGCAACCAATCTTTCTTCAAACTTCAGTGCCTTTTTAGTGTTGTTGTTTATAAGTATATATATATATATACATATATATATTTTAGCAATATGTGTTTTATATACATTGAGTCATTGTATGATGTATGTAAACAATTATGAGCTTTCTGGTATGGTTAGTTTTTCTTCTCACAATATGAAAACAATTAAGTATGAAAACATTGTTGAAGATTTTTCTTTCTTTTTCCGTAAAAATAAATTCTCTTATTCTTTAATATACTTAGTTCCTAAAACATTTCTATGAATTTCTATAAATTTCTAAAAGACCCTTGTATAATTTAAATATACAAAGAGCTGAATAGACATAATAGCAATATCTGCTCAAGCTCTGCTGATGCTCACCTGTAGTTTTCTGCCTATGTGTATTTGGCACTCTTTTACATGGTTTAAAATACCCAGTAAGCCCAAAAGACACAGAAATTTAGTACTTTTAAATTTTCTGCATGTTGTAAATGCTAATGTGTTTTAAGTACTAATCTTTTTCTGCCTTGCGGTGCTTTGTTGCCCAAAGTCAATGAAATGAGGAAAGACATGCTTTTATTGGTGCCTTAAGTAAATAACCATAGACCTAACTGTATATTAACTTTTCCAAGAAAATAAAGGCTTACACTTAAGTCTTTCTGCAGAAAGTACAAAGCAGGCAGAATAACTCCAAAAGATTTTGAAAGTAAAATCCATAAAAATATTATTGAGATGAAAGTAATATAGGATAATCTATGTTTTAGGAAGGGAATTCTAGCAACAGATTAAAATGTAGATAGGGAAAGGATGCAGTGATGATAGCAGCAAGCACAGTTCACTTGTCTTGAAAACATGGTCTGAAAAACAGCCTTGGCAGTGAGAATTAATAAGTACGTATGAGAAACAACAGAATTTCTGTAGTGGAAAAATTTGGTGATGTGATGAATCAGAAAGGTGGAGAATAGAAAACATTATCAAAGTTTATAGTCAGGTTCTCAACATTCTCAACAGGTGTGGCTGTGGTAGAATTACAATGTAATCATAATGTTTGAATTTGTCTTGCTGTTATTGGGGTTATTATAATCGGTTAGGTTCAGTTTAGTTGGAAAAAATACTGTGCATGATCTTGAATGTTAATTTTGAACAAAGCTCTGTATGTTCTCTTCATCCTGATATCTGAGGATGTGTCTCATATTTTTTTCTAACTGAACCTCTTTTTGCTTTCTGAAACAAACAAAAGCATTGAAATTATTCTCTTATATTTCCCTTGAGTAAGAAAGAATTATCCTACTGCTGGGTTGGGATAACTGCATGTTTTAAGCTCTGAGGGTCCTGGGAATTCTGGTGCTGACTGCGTGGGCTTCTGGTTGATGAATGGGCTAGTTAGTGATCTAAAGCATACTGCTGAATGTTTGAAATGCTTCTGGCAGCACCTAGGGCCAGCTTGTTTATTGATTTATTATTACTGGTAAAAAAGTTTAAACAGCCTGTCCTGTCTATGTGACCAATAGACTCTGAAAGACAACAGTGGAAGTGTTCCCTGACTCTCCTGCAGTCAAGATTCCATGATAAACTGAATAATAGCTCCTCAAAAGGTACCACATCCTAATCCCTGAAAACTGGTAATGTTACTTTACATGGCAAAAAAGGAAGGAAAGAAGGAAGGAAGGAAGGAAGAAAGGAAGGAAGGAAGGAAGGAAGGAAGGAAGGAAGGAAGGAAGGAAGAGAAAAAAAAGATTTTGGAGATGTGATGATGCAAAGTATCATAAGATGGGGACATTATCTTAAACTACCCCAATGAGTCCTAAATATAATCACATTATCCTTATAAGGTTAAGGTAATATTTAACCCTCAAGAAGAGGAGAAGGCAATGTGACCATGAAGGCAAAAATGACACAGTCACTGTCGGCAGCCCATTCTTTCATTAGTAACCAAGCAATGATGGCAGCCACCCGAAGGTGGAAAGAACAGATTCTCTCCCAGAGCCTCAATAGGGAGCAAAGCCTTTGCTGAAAACTTTGACTTGAGTGTTACTTTCAGTATTTTGGCTTCCAGAACTGTGAGAGACCACATTTTTGTTATTCTAAGCCACCAAGTCAGTAGTAACTTATTAGAGCAGCTACGTGAAACTAATACAGCTTTACACACACATCTAGGTGGTTTGTGATCTGGAGAGAAAGTGTACTGTGTGAGTAAGAATTGTTCCAGGGGAATAAAGCTTCAAGTCTGTCGGGCTCTGTCCCCTGTCTGTGATTTCTTTCTCTTCTGTACCTTACTATTTCCCTTTCTCAGAGCCTACATGAATGTGCTCTGTGGAGATTCATGAGTCCTGTCAATGATCTGACCTGCGTAATCTTTGCAGTTCACATTATGAAGGTTTTTGCAATGATTCCTGACTTAATACCTTAAGTAATGGCTGAGGCTTGTTTGGGAATAAGAAAGAGGAAGAAAATGAGAGTGAGAAACCAGAGTGGTCTTGATAGCCTTAGGGCAGTCCTGGGGTCAAGCCATGCAAACACTCTGAGTATTTCGATTCCACTTGCTGTTAGTAGATCCCAGGTCTGGGGAATGTCCAAGTCAAACACAGTAGAAATTCTAATGGGCAGAAAGTCTTAGCTCCTTGTGTCTTTTTTAGCAAAAATGAAAGTAACTGAGAGGTAGTCCAGGAACACTCAAACCATAGTTGGCACCGGTCATTCATTCTGTATGTGGAAGGCCATATTTGTTTCCAAAAGGGAGTTAACAAATAACTGTTTCAATAAAAATGGTTCCTGTCTGACTAATAATAGTCAGTAAAATAATTCTGTAAGTCATAGGAGAAGGGATTCAGTTGATTATAGAAACATGGGATCTTTACTGGTAACACATTTCTGTGCCTCTATTGAAATGGATTTTGCACCTGAGAAACCAACAAGCTCTTACCCTGTGTTGGATACTGTCAAGTGTATGTTCAGACTTTCTCAGGACCCTCACTTAGCTTCTGTTTTGCAGAGGTGTAGACAGAAAGAGTAAATTCCATCCTTCTACCAAAATTCTAAGAGATTAGCGTGAGAGACTAGATGATACGGATGTTTCACTAACTCCTCTAACTGTACAAGAACCACTAAAAAGTCATTTAATTTATGCTAGCCTTATATCTTTAAAATTCTGATTATACTAAAGATAAATCTATAATCCCTTAAGACCTAGTTCCACTTAAAATCATCTTCAGTAAAGGAGAAGATTATGACTCTGAGTGATGGAAGGATGAGGGTCTCCTGGCACTACCCCCAGCAGAGAACCCAAGCTAGTTTGCACTGGCAAAGTTAAAATGACTAGAGGATTTCTAGAATCCTGGTATGTGATATCTGTTTAGATCTAAACTTCTTAAAATAAAACTGCAAAGCAGTGTTTCAATTAGCAGGATTTGGTAAAGCAAGGGTGGAAAGTTTGCACATGAAGGCATGGGCTCAAAGTAGAAAACTAAAATGAAAGCTTTGTATGGTTGTTACTTCTTCCCTACCTGAATGTTCTATGTGTTTTCTGCATGGGGATTTCACATATCAAAATCATCCGGGAAAAGATGTGATGCAGATTTACGTTTTGGTTTTTATCATGCATGCTTGATAGCACCATGTAGAATTACTTAAGTCCGCTCAAGTCATCAATATTTAACAACATCAGCTATCTGAGGACACCAGCAAATGTTAGCTTTAATTAAGAACCTATAAGATGCAGGTATATTAGTGCCCACAAATTCTTTCTTATCATCTTGTATGATCTGTCAAATTAACTGATAGGTCCTAGACACAGACTGTAGCTTGATAGTCTTAATAAAATTATTCCTCTGTCCCCTCAATATCATTGGACAAGCCTGATTGGTATTAACAACTCCAACTGTGATATACGCTACAGGACATTAGTTTTATCTAATCATTTTGGCTGATGTTGTCTTTTCAATTTCTATTTTGAAAGAAAGTGCTGGCTAGTTGGGTCGGTTTGTACTTATGTAGGATGGACTTCTGTACACACGTATTGCTCTCCCACAAGGATATTTAAATTATCTTGTTTACTACTACAACTTGATAAAAAGCAATTGAGATTTGATTAAGTTGGAATATGTTTTTATTTATTCTTTTGATGGTATAATTTTGATACCTAAGTTTGAAGACAAAATTAAAACTAAAATACAAATATTGAATGGTCCTATGACTATACAGGATGTCCAAATAACCCACATTAGTACAGGGCCAGAGAAAAATGGAGAAATTATTATGTACAACTTAGACAAAAGCTTTAAGAGACAAAGGTATCCCTCAGACCCCAAGAATAAGTTATTGTTCTTGCCAGTTCAAAAAGCAAAACAAGAAGATCAAAGATTAACTGAATCATCTGGTTTTTGGAGAAATCACAAACTATATCTGGTAATTTTATTAACTGATATTTCCCAATTTACCGGGGAATAAAAACTGAATTTGCATACAGCACAGAGGAACAGAAGACTCTCAAGAGTTCCAAAGAGCCGTAGCACAGTGGAACCTCTGGGTCCTTCTGATTTTCCAGTTTCAAATGATACTGAAGTGTTTCTACAATACTATCATTCTGACTGGAGCCCTTACGTAAAGCCCAAGACAGACAACCAATAGCTTTTGGGATTCTAAAAGTCACTTGACACAGCTTCAAGATAACAAAGCTTTTGAAAGACAGTTTTTGGTCTATTACTGCGATTAGTGGCAGTTGATTCTGTTAAGAAAGTCATAAGTCAATTTTGAGACCTGAAATGTCCATTCTTTCTTCATTTATTTCAGACCATCATTTCAACAGAGAAGGGTATGTGCAGAAGAGTTTCTTTATTAAATGAAATGATATATTTGAGAATATGTGGTAGAGGACCACTGGAAGTATCCAATCATGCATGCATAATTGCTATGCCACTTAGCCGTACATCTCATCTCCTTCAGGAGTTTCTAACCCTGTAGGTAATGGGCCAATTCCTATAATTAGTTATTAGATGATGCCAAGTTTCAGGACAGTAGCTCAAGAGAGGATGACAGGCTCTCAACCTGGGGAACAGCTGTATTACAATGCACTCATTGTTGTCATATGACAATGAAAAGGATAGATCTGCTGAATGAGTAGACAGGTATGCTTGTGGCATCAAATAAACAAGAGAATTACAATGTTAACACGGTATGGCTTTGTGTCATTTTTTGAACAGTAGCCAATGGACTGACAAGAAGATCTGAACCTAGGGTCTTGGTGTCCTGGAAAATAAAAGGAACCCCAGATGGGGTGCTATTGTTATGGAAGTCCTTATACACTTGGAAGGAAAAATCAAAATATGGTGAGAGGAGAGGAAACCTTAGTCCAGGATATGGGCCCTTATTCTCAGGATGGAATGTTTTTGTTTTAGCTGGATGCTGGGGTTTCAGAGAAGTATTAATAGAATCTTTCCACACTGGCTACACTAGACCACTATATCCTCTAAGACTCTTTGACCTCTCCTGTCTTGGGCCTGCTCTCAATACTCTATTAGTCATTTTCTGTAATCATCATTTAGATTTCCCCTGTGTATACAGAATTCAGCTTTCAGTCAAGTACTGCTGATTTCACAAAGATAATTTCAGTATTTTTTCATGGCTTTTCTAGTTCTTCCACAAAGAAGATATTACCAGGTGTGTATCCTACCCTAGAGCAAAAAATCTCTTTACGTTGTGTTTAACTTTTCAGATGATAGTCTCTCTAGTTCCGGTATTAAGATTTTCTAAGGTGTTGTCCCTTCTTACTTGCTTGATTTATTGTTCATTTTTCCCCCATAGAGCTCATAAGTCTATTCTTTTCATCTCTACTAATTTTTAACTTTAACCTTGTCTTCACCTCTAAAACACAGTGCATCCTTATACTTTCATATTTTTAATAAATTTACATTAGCAAATGTGTAAACTTAATTAAAATCATTCAGGGGATCATATCATATTTATAGTCTAGGGCTAATTTGGCGATGACTAGTTCATCAAAAAATTACTATATTAGCATTTTGTTCTAGAAAAACCTCTAAAAATAAAAAGTTAATTTGAATCTGGGAAAACAATATATTGTATACACAATTAATATATATGAATATATATGATAATATGGCATCAGAATTTTATAGAAAATTTGTTTTTAATATACGTGTCATGTAGTTGCCTATATATTCATGACTGCTTATATCTACATACTTAGTAGTCCTCTAAGGATCCAAATCTTTGTTTAAATTTTATTTTGAGAAAATAATATATATATCTTCCTTGGAATTTTCCCTTTCTTCCTGTTTATGCTGGTGGGAGGTTTTACGCTCATTGTCACAAGAGAGGAATGTTAGAATTGAAAAGAAGAAAGCGCTTGTACATGTCTTTGCATTTATTTTTGAAAGCTTAAGCTCTTAGGAGAAGAGACCTTTCAGGGACATAATGAACATGTTAAAGAAACCATATATGTTTATATATATATATATAAACAATAAAGTTATTTCCTTCAAGTCAAAGGAAGGGCCAGGAAGAGAGACCTGTCCTCTGATGGGGTGATGTGCAAATAGCAAAACCACTATGAAGGATAGCTTCTTAGCCGCCAGGGATTTAAGAACACACTGACATCTGCATGCATCAAAACTGAATGGCAGCTGCAAACCAGCTTACAGATGTCTCTGGACTGAAACTCTGGAGATTCAACAGTAACCTGTGTAAACTGATGAAGGACCAACACACAACCTCTCTCTCCCCCAGTTAAGACTTGGCAAGACCTGAGACTGAGGTAGAATAAATTCACAGGATTTTTTTTTTCAGAAATTAAACATAGTTCATGAAAGTAATATTACTTCCGCAATAATAAATGTTCTATTTCTTAAACAATGAGATATGGGGAAAACTTCCTACCCATTGCATTTACTAGCTGCTCTTGCAGAATTCTTCTCCTTTAACAGACAGTAAGTAGGAAAGAAGGCAGGCAACTTTTCCCTTGCTTTATATGTATAAAAAAGGAGGTCTATCTTCACTAATTCTGGTAAACATTTGACCATTTAAAGAAGTATCTTTTGATAATTCAGTGAAAGCATTTGGTATTTCTGGAATACTTTTTTGTCATGTTAGTCAAGTTTTCATCCTCAAGAGGGCACTTTAATATAAGCAAAATCCTCTCGCTGAAGAGTTTTCAATTCTCTGTGGGCAGAATGCTTAATTTTCACTGAGCATGTGTCTTTCAATACGATGTTTTCCACATGAAGTGTCTGTACTCTTCATAGTGTACCACTAAAAACTAAATAGAGTTGTCACTGTGTAAAATATAGGACTTTTTTTCAAAATAGGTAAATTTACTTCTTCCCTTTTTCCTTTTTATCCATTTCCCCATTGAGATAAGCTTTGTCAGATCAACAAGAAAGCAGTGGGTATTTTTCTCTGTGAATGCTACGTAAAATTGAACACATGAGGCTTGGTTGAATCTATGGGATTATTTTTCACACTGTTTTCTAGTTTTCACATGTTTGTATTTTAATCAAATATGTGTTTTTGGTAATAGCTCAATCAAGTTATAAATTCCCTGCAGAGGAAGCTTCTTTTCACTCTGAACAATGACGGTGCTGGGAGAAGTTCCAGAATACTGTTAGAGAGGAAAAAATAATTTTCCCTCTACTCTCCTAGGTTCTTGTCTGAGACCCCTGTAATAAAAGATAATAGAAAAACAAACAGAAATTTAACAACATATGTATCTCCTGTATACATGAGAGATACCCAGGGAGACAGTTAATGCCCCAAAATGGCACAAGCCACCACCTTAAATACCATCTCTAGCTAAACCAAAAGATGTTGGGGAGTGGGAGCAGTTATAGGAGGTGACCTGGAAATGCATAGTAGAAAAGGGTGATGTTGTTATGCAGATTTAGGTGTTTGCCTTTCCCGTTGATAAGAGTTTCTAGAGATTTAGTCATCCTTTTCCTGGGACAGAGAGACCTCTTTAAAAAATGGAGATTTTCCTTTTAAATATAAATGTATCTTACAAAAGAGTAATTTCCACTCACTTTTTCCCTGGCTGCTGTTTCTTAAACATATTCAGCTTAATATCATCCTTATGCCAAAGACACGTATTTGGATGGCAAATTCTCCCTTTGGTAATCAGTGCCAATTCAGTGGTAAATATTGAGGTGTAAGACAGCAATAGGCCAGCCTCACACTGATATATCCTAAAGAAGACCAGGGATGGGAAAGAATAAAGATGCCTAAAATTTTTTGAAATAGACTTTCTTTCTTTCTTTCTTTTAAATATTGATTCACTTCTGAGAGAGAGAGAGAAAGAGAGAGAGAGAGAGAGAGAGAGAGAGAGAGAACTTGTATGACAGGGGACGAGGCAGAGAGAGAGGGAGATTGAGAATCCAAAGCAGACTATGCTGACAGCAAAGAGCCCAATAAGAGGCTCGAACTCACAAACTGTGAGATAGTGACCCAAGCCAAAGTCAGATGCTTAACCACCTGAGCCACCCAGGTGCCCCAAAATGGACTTTCTTAATAAAAAACCTTACTTAAGTATTATATTTAAATTTCATTTGTGTTAAAAATGGTACCTGTGTTTACTTATTTGGAATGTTGACAGGCAAATAAATATTGAAGGGTAAAACATAATTAAAATTTTGTGGTCTTTGATATATTTTAATATTTAAGTTTGCCAAGTTTCAAATATTAACCATGATTTCCATGATTAACCAACAAATTTTAATATAACTTTGTCTAAAAATTTTTTGCTATGTTTCAACAACAAATTTTAGTATCAGAATGTTTTTATCACTCTTAAAATTAGGTTCTATGTAGGTTTAATTAAGACTAGTTATTAAAAGAAAGTAATCAGCCTATGAATCTTATAGAAAACAAAACTGAAAAACACCAGTAAATTTTTGAAAATTATATTTGCAGTAGATTATCTTATTTCCTGATCTCAATACTATGCAAGTAGAAAAATTATAAGGAAATGCTTTCTATTGTCTAAAATTGTTTTCATAGACTCCTTATCCAACATTGTACTATATTTCTTGAATATAATAAGCATCTGACTCTTGATTTTGGCTCAGATCATGATCTCTCAGTTTGTGAGTTCAAGCTCTTCTTTAGGCTCTGTGCTGACAGTGTGAAACCTGCTTGGGTTTCTCTCTTTCCTGCCCTCTCTGTCCCATTCCCACACATCACATTCTCTCTTTCTCTCTCTTTCAGAAAAAAGGCACAAGTAAAATTGTTTTCATAGAATCCTTATGTAACATCGTACTATATTTCTTGAATATAATTTTAATATAACTACCACTAAGTATCTGTGCTATATCACTTTACTTAATTTTCCATCCTAGTGTCCTTCTTTATAAAATAGGCATTTCAACTTAAAATTTTCTGCTCAAAATTTGAACTGCAGGTGCCAATGTACTTTTCAGAATTAAAGTTCAAATTTGGTATGAGGTTCTTGGTAGCTAGAAAAAAAGGGAAAGGAAAACATTGCTCTGTATTGTATGTTGTCCCTGGTGATCAAATTATATTTAGGTTCAGTACACAAAATAGTGTGTACTTTGGAGTTATGGTTGAATTTCTTTTCTGGGGCCCAGGAGGGATCAAAGTGTACTAAAAAAAACCACAGTGATATGTAGAATCTGGGATGCTATATTCGATCTCAGGGAGCAGTAAGTGCATAGAGCTGACACAGAGATCCTAGTCCAGTGGCTCTCCTGTCCTAGCTTGGGACAGGTTCCAATTAAAAAAAAAAAGTCACTAAAGACTCAAAATATGAAATATCCATAAATAGGGGCACCTCGGTAGTTCACTTGATTAAGCAAACGACTCTTGATTTCAGCTCAGGTCATGATCTCTCAGTTTGTGAGTTCAGGCCCTTCAATGGGCTCTGTGCTGACAGTGCAGAGCCTGCTTGGGATTCTCTCTCTCCCTCTCTCTGCCCCTCCCCTGCTTGCTTGCTATCTCCCTCAAAATAAATAGCTAGATTTTTTTAAAAATCCATAAGTAAAATATTTATTAATGTGTCATGTACCAGGTATCTTCCTTGAAAATATGACTGCAAAACTACTCAAAGATATGTCTGTGATGGGCCCAGCAGATTTCCCTGGAGAAGTAGGAAAAAGAAAAAAAAAAATAATAATGACACTGATGCCCTGGAAACATGTGAAAATCCAAAGCGAATAAAATATGTAAACATAAACATTACAATTAATTACACTTCACCCGGTAGTTTTGTTCAACAAGCTTGTGACCCCTAAATTAATTGTTTGCACATTAAAAACTGATACTGTTGCCCCTTAATCCATTGCTCTATTTGAGATCACTCATTCTTAATAGCTTTGAGAGCTTCAATTATGTCAGGATAGTAAATCTTCAGGAAATACTCATTTCTCACAGACGTTCATTAGGCCTTGAGGATCATGGCACTGGGAGGTTTTAGTAATTGAACTTACTCATTCAAGCTGGGGTGCCCGGAGTGGCCTCTATTCCAAATACTGGTTTTTATCGTAAAGCTATTGTGAGCATTAGTAGATATTAGTTAAGATGTAATTTCCACAAAACTAATACCATTGTGAGTTTAAAAATGTGTAAATATGATTTTATAAACTATATATGTCTGTGTCTTAGGGACAGTAAAAAATAATAAAGGGATTGTACTTTTCTTCTTTTTAAAGTTAAGCTAAACTCTTGAAGCCCCAGTTAATTGGGTGTCAAGATATCAAACAATAGGAAGGACTGATAAGTATTCAGTGAACTCTCTTCCCAGGAGAACTTATGTTAGATAAATGATAAGTGAACTTTAAAGCATTAGGTTTTCTGTCTCCTCTTAACCTTTACTTCATTTGAAAGAAAGCTTCAGGTACCAAGAAGAGATCCAAAGAAAGATTAGAAAATGATAATTGGTCGGCTACTCCTCCTGGTGCAATATTTCAGTGGTCTAAAACTGGCCAAATAAATTCATAATACAGACTTTTGTCACCTTTCTTCCCAGAGCTAGAGGTAAACAAATAAGAAAAGCTTGCTATTTTGCCATGGTACACATAGACTCACTTTAGAAAAAGTAAAGTATGTTATAAATATGTGTGAACATAATACATACCAATATACATTAAATAACCATTTAATTATAAGACAGTGATATTTTCTCCCATGACTTTAAATAACATAAGGTACTTATTATATTCTCTTGAGAAAATACTTTCTGAAATGCATTCTCCATATCATCATTACAAATCCACGGAACTGTGATTTGATACCAAAAAAATCTGTAGGAGCCGCTATTAGGACTTTTCATAGAGCGTAGAAAGCTTAAAATAATGTCCGAAGAATCTACTGTGTAGTCAGCATAGAAAGGATTATTGGAATTTGCTCCAGAGATTGAAAATACATTTCTCGGGGATACTTAAATGAATAATAATCTATAATGAATGAGTGTTGCTACCTCTATAAGTCATCTATTATAAAACAATGTCTGCCATTGTGTAACTGAAGAGATCTGAAAAATATCAAGATGAAAAGAGGGTATCCGCTGGGCTGGAACACGCCTTAGTGTTTCTGGTGAAAGAATGTGGGAAGAGAAAAAGAAGTAGAAACATGTGCTGAGATATGTACAGAGTCTGTACAATCAGGAACTAAATATGTCACTTTTTGAGGAAAACTGACAAAGGGAGAGGAACACTCTGGTGGATATGTGTACACTAGTCACCAGAAGGAAAGACACTCATGGGACTGAGCTGGTATGACAATAGATCTTTCAACACAAGATTCCCACCCCCCTTTTTAAGTTAGTTTTTGTCTAGAAGCATTAAACTTTATCAGAACTCCTCTGAGAAATGAGAGAAGCTTTGTAGAAAAATAGTGTGATACTTTGATAAAACTAAGTTTTACAACTTAGGCTACAACATGAAGGAGCCCAGATGCATGAGAAACTAAGGAAGCCAGAAAGAAACTAAGATTATAAGATGGAAAAGGTGAAACCAGAGAGACGAGGAGTCTCTAGAGTCCACATGTCTTCCTCTTGAACTTCAACACTTTTCAGTCTGACGCATATGCATACGCATACACACCCACACACGTAGGTTCCGTGTCTTCAGTAATGGTAGGAAGGCCTCACAATATGGGAAGTATCTGTGGAAATGATGAACAAGTAGCACTTAGTAGGCTAGCATAGGTGAAATAAAGGCAAAACTCCTATAAGAGCAGAAAAGCATGTTCAAGTCAGTGAAATAAAGTAAAAGGAGAAAGATTTTTGACATCACAGACTTTCAAATTGGTAGCTAAGCCAGTGCTAATGAGACGAGTAAGAGGCACAGGGTAATCTAGCTGATACCTGGCTTACATACACCTATAAATGCCTAGGTTTAGTAAACACAATCGTTTCTATCCTATTCTAATAGTTTGATGAGCACTATTCTCAAGAGAAATTCTTGAAGAACTGCTAGAGTGAAATTTGAATTTGCAAACTTTAAGGACAAGTCCTTTGGCCTCCAGTCAGCCACAGGTTTCACTCTGTAACATCTGAAAATTTTCTAATGTCTAAAAATTAAATAAATGAGAAGATATGAATAAGAAACTAGCTATTACAGGAATCTAGATATAAGTTGCTGAACTTCTAAATGAATCATTTTCTTTAAGGAATTAAACTTCCATGAATGTGACTCTGTGATCTACTGGTGTTCATTTTTTCTATCCACGCTCCCAAATAATTGTATATGAGAACATGTTTCTGCTCCTTATATTAAAACTTATGAAAATAAAAGCAAAGTGAAAACATCAAAATAATCACCAAAAATAGAGGGCAGGTAATTATATATTACAGCTAAAGGGGAAAAAAAAAGCATAGAGCATGGTTTAGGCTGGCATAATGCAAAGTGAGTGGTGGCAAAATGCGTCTATGTGTTTGAGATAGAGGAGGTGATAACTGCTGATGATGTAGTCATGGGGTGATTTGAGGTGAGCCAAGTGAAGAGAAATTTTGGAGACATGACATTACGTGTGTAGATGTGTGAGTCATAGGTATGGTACCATGTTTCAGACCCAGGGGAAGAAGTGATTTCTCTAAGATCTTATAAGTATAGAAGAAAAAATACAGAGGCCTAATGACAGAAACCAAATTGAGAATTCTCCCAAAACCTTTAGCATGACTTCAAGTACATTTCTTTAAAACTGAAATCATGACTTCACTTTCAGCCTGTGTGTCCCTTTAAATATAAAGTGAGTTTCCTATAGGCCACATTCATTGGGTATTAATTTGTTGTTTGTTTGTTGTTTTGTTTTTTTATCCATTCACTCACTCAACATCTTTTGATTGGTGAGTTTAATACATTTACACTAATTATTGATAGGTAAGAACATACTGCTGCCATTTTGTTAACTGTTGTTTGTGTATTTTCTGGTTCTTTTATTCATGTATTCTTCTCTTGCTGTCTTTGTAGATTAACTGTGTGTGTGTGTGTGTGTGTGTGTGTGGTGATATGCTTTGATTCTTTTCTCTTTATATTTTGTGTATCTACTGTAGGTTTTTCCTCTGTGGTTACCATGAAGCTTGCATCAAACCTCTATAGTTATGTCTATTTTTTTTATTTTTTTAAAAATTTATTTATTTTTTGAGAGACAGAGCATGAGCAGGGGAGGGGAAGAGAGAGAGAGGGAGTCACAGTATCTGAAGCAGGCTCCAGACTTTGAGCTGTCGGCACAGAGCCCGATGTGGGGCTTGAACTCACAAATCACGAGATCATGACTTGAGCCCAAGTCAGATGTTTAGCCAACTGGTCACCCAGGTGCTGGGTGCCTCAGTTATAAGTCTATTTTTAAACTGATAAGAATTTAAATCTCCTACAAAAGCCCTATACTTTTACTTCCACCTCCTCACATTTTGTTATGGATGTCAGAGTTTTCTTTTTTTTTTTTTTTTTGTCTTTTGACATTTTATACTATGGTTAAAAGTAATTTCCATGCCTCTCTGACAGTGTTCCAGTATTCTGTGTTTGTGTGTATATTTTGCCTTTACCAGTGAGATTTCCACTTCTGTATACTTTGGTGTTGCTCTTCAGCAAGTCTTCATTTCAATTTGAAGAATTTCCTTTGGCAGTTCTTCCCATGCTGGTCAACTGGGGACAAACTCTCTCAGTTTCCATTTGTCTTGGGGAATTCTTTATTTTTCCTCTATCTTTGTGTATCATACTTTGTAAATATTTATCAAATGCCAGGTATAAATGTTGCTGAAGGAAGACATGAAATAAAAAAAAGATGGAGAATAGGGGAAGAAGGGAAAATACAAGTGAAATATGAAAGAATAAACCTATGAATAAATGCAAGAAGAGAAAGGATACTTTTCCAGGAAGTGAGGTTAATTAGGTGTGCACATTATCATCTATTAGCATCCAAATCCAGTATTTTTCCCTTCGGGCACAATAGTTTTTATGTGAAACTAGGACTCTAGCAAGTGTATAAGAAATCTTTTATCCCCCAAACCCATTGTTGAGTTGGACATTCCCGAACAGTTTTCCTTCCATGGTTTGAAAGGATTTGCGCTTTGTAATGGAATGACGAGTTGGAAAATTAAGGGGACGTTATCATTGCTGAAACAACCAGAGTTCTGAAGGCACGACAGCCTGTTTCTGAGTCTGTATCTATCCACAAAATGCACAGTGAGTTCATTGTCTGGTCTGCCAGTATTCAAAACACAGCCTTTGACTGAGCAAAAGTAACAGAAATCCAAATTTAAGCAATTAGCCTGGCATACTGTAGCTGCTGGCAGTGTACATAGCTTGACACGGTCATTAGTTTTTATGCTGTTTTTAGAGCAAATGTGTTACCAGAAACCCAATTTACTCCTGACAGAATACTATTAGGCAACCAAAGCATGAACACTGTCAAAGTCTTTCTCTAAGTAAAAACGGCTGCTGACATAAGTGCCCTGCTATCAAAAATATATTTATGCACTTAGGGATGTTTTTAATACTTTTTTGTTGCCTCCTTATCCACTCCTATAACTATCTTATTTTCTCTACTCATGTTATTTAACATTAACAAGGAACATTTTTTCTTAGTTAACATTCTTAGTGCATTGGTAGTGGCACCCTATTTTCAATGACGGTGGCACAGCTGGCCAGCATATCGGTGTTGAAATAAAACGAGAGTAACACCAATGTATGCCGAGTGAGGAATAAGGTCACAAGAAATGAGAGATGACTAAGAACTTCAGAGCTTGGAAACTTTGTTCAAGTGCTTTCACCCCTTGTTCAACCAAATCCTGACATAGAAAATCTTGTCAAACAACAGTTTGAAAGACATGTCACAAGATGACGAATCTCAGCGTGATGAATTTGAGGATATTATAATAGCATAATGTACTTTCTGACTCTCAAGCAGCAAAAAAAAAAAAAAAAAAAAAAAAAAAAAAAAAAAACTGAAATGCTGGTTGTTAAAAGAGCCATAAGCCACTTATTCTGATTAGCATTTAGAACCTTGTTGTAAGATCGGAGAATGTTTCTCCTGATTAACCCTAAGATATTGTAAGTAAGAGTTTCTCAAAGAAAGGGGTCGTAGGGCTGGAAAAAGAAAAGGTTCTATGAATAAAGGAAAGAAAATGGAAGAAGGCATAGTATAGTTAGGAAAAAATGAGAAATTTTGTGTGAATAAAGCCTACAATACATGAATTTTGCCACAGAAAAAGAGACTATCAAATTAACCTTGGCTCATATTTTAAAGAGCATTTGCCAGATCAGTAATGATAGATAGATGATAGCTAGCCAGTTAGCTAGCTGGCTAGATAGATGATAGCTAGCTAGTTCGCTAGCTGGCTAGATAGATAGATAGATGCTAGATAGATAAAAGATAGATAATAGATAAATAGAACAAGTGTTTAGTAAGTTCTATATTCTAGGTACCATACCATTCAGATTCTGGAACTATAGCAGTGAATGAAATACATATTTTTATGTTATCAAGTGGTTAATTTTTTTAAATGTTTATTCATTTATTTTGAGAGACAGAGAATGCATGAGCAGGGGAGGGGCAGAGAGAGAGGGAGAGAGAGAATTCCAAACAGCTCAGTGCTGTCAGCACAGAGCCCAATGGGGGCTGGATCTCACAAACAGTGCCATCATGAACTGAGCCAAAATTAAGAGTTGAACATTAAAAGACTGAGCCACCCAGGCATCACTCATGCCTAATATTCTTATGAGAATGGTTCACAATAAAAATCATTGTAGGGATACATCCTAAAAAAAAAAAAAAAAAATGAAACAAGATCCCATGATAGCAAGCAAATGAAATGGATGTGGTCACATTAGATTAGGAGGTTAAGAAGATATTTAACATTTGTCTTAGGAGGTGACACTTGAGTTTGCCATGTGCAAGTAAGGCCGGAGATGCTTCCGGCAGAAGAACAGCACTTGCAATGACCCTGAAATAATGAGCTCTGGGAAAAAGAGACCATTGTGGGTAAATCTTCTTGACACAGGGTGAGGATAGAGTTGGTTAGTGATGAAAGAGAGCAGGTCATGGGGAAACTCTTAGTTCAAAGACTGACTTTGATCACTGTGGATTATGGGGAGACAAAAATTGGCAATTAGAGGTCTTTTGACTGCCATGAAGGAAGGAGATTGTATTAGCTTAGGCTATGTGTCCTGTGAAGATGGATTCATGTGGATAGATTTGAGCTCTGTTTTGCAAGTAGTGTTAATAAGAATTTCTCAATAATTTGATATAGGAACTTATTAAATAAAAAAGTATCAAGGGTGATTCTTGGCTTTTGATCTGAGCCCCAAAATAGAAATAACAGGTAAATACTTAAGCAAAATGTGGAACTTCCATACTATGGTATACTATTTGGCAACAATAAGGAAGAAACTATTGATATAATCAATAACTTGGATATATCTAAATTCTAGAGAATTAGACTGAGGGAAAAAAGCCACTCCTAAAAGGGTTCATACTATATTGTTCCATTTATATAGCATTTTGCAAACAACAAAATTATAGATATGGGGAACCGATTAATGGATGCTAAGGATTATGAAAAGGGGCAAGGAAGGAGGTGACTATGGCCATAAAAGGGTCGCATGTAAGGTCCTAGTGATCCTTGTTCTGTAACTTGATGGTGGTCACAAAAAATCTATGCATGAAATAAAATTTCATTGAACTGAATACAAACACACACAGACCAATAAAGGCCTGTTAAATTGGTGGAATCTGGGTCAGGTTAGTGGATTATACTGATATGAATTTTATGTTTGTGATCTTGAACTATTGTTATGCAAAATGCCATAATTAGGGGAACTTCTTGTGTGATGTGTGGAATATGTATTATATTATACAACTACTGGGAAATATGAAATTATTTCAAAATTAAAAATTAAAAAAGCATGAGCTGTTAGCCTCATGAACAGAAGGTGAAAGCAGAGTGAATAGATATACCATGAACTACATCAGTGAGAAAATCCAGGGAAAGACAGCTTCTGCATTCATGTATTACATCATTTGAATTGCTCTTCTCTATTTTCTCTTAGATTGGTGCTGCATTTTGTACAAACACAAACAGAATTCATTCCCTGTGGTATTTACCTATCTTCTCTTAGTGACAGATATTTTAGCGTTACCTTAAATTATAGCCACAGGGTGAGTTCTGTAAGTGCTTTCCTAGTGTGGATGATACCACCAAAACAAAATTGCCTGGTATGCTTATGAAGCAATGTGGAGTTCTACTAAACCCCCTGACCTGGGAAGGGATCTGGGTACCCAGTCATGATCTCCAAGAATCTACTTATGGCCTCTTTCAAATGATTCAAGCATTTTAATGTTAAATGTAATGTATTTACAGAGAAAGGTAGCAGGCATCATGGTTGAGGCCTTGCTTTGAAGCCAAGCATTCAAAGTTGGGTGTACTTATTTGTCATGCTTCCTAACTATTGGGATTTTATAAAATGTATTTTTTAATCTCCACTTCTTCATTTATTAAATGTCAATAAGAAAACAGTATTTGATAAGGATTCAGTGAATCGAAAATTTATGTTGTTTTGAAAGATACCTGAAAAAATTACTTAGTAGTATCCATACCTGTCTCTCTCACTGGTCCTTCTAAATTTTTTTAATGTTTATTCATTTTTGAGAGAGAGAGAGAGACAGAGCATGAGTGAGGGAGAGGGAGAGAGAGAGAGAGACAGAATCTGAAGCAGGCTCCAGGCTCTGGGCTGTCAGCACAAAGCCTGACGCGGTGCCCCAACTCAAGAACTGCAAGATCATGACCTGAGCCAAAGTCGACTGAGACACCCAGGTGCCCAAATATCCTACTATCCATCTCAATCCATTTCTCTCTCTCTTTCTCTCTCTTGTGATACATATATATATGTATACACACACACACACACAGGTATGTATCTCTGTCTTTCGTCTGTCACATATCTTTTTAATCTACACTTTTTATCTGTACTTTTTTAATATTTGAAGATTTTTGATGTTTCCTATTTTAAACATTTAAACTTAAATGTTTTAAGACAATGACTTAAATGTTTAATTCTTTTATATCTCCCTAGGGTTCTGGATGACCTGGTTGATCTATACAAATCTTGCCTGACATCTTGTTTGATGATATGATAGGTCAATACATTTGAAAAAGATGGGCATATGGGTAGTTTAACCAATATTTCAAGAAGTCATTAATGAATTTCATAAATTATTTCTTTGTTATATCTCTTCTATAATTTGCAAGTTTGGGTTTGTATCCAGGATTTGACATTGACTTATCTTTCTAGGACACGTGGACCCATTTTTTCTCATTTACCTTATCTCTAAATAGGTCCCAGAGGAAGTGTAATTGTGAATTAAAATATTGGCAAGGAATGATTTATTACATTCCAGCATCTAATTTAGGTGCTCTTAAATACATTGTGGAGCCTTCAAGCTAAATGAAAACTAAGTCTCTGTTTTTGAAATAACTGTTTTTCATTGCTGTTTTATCTCATTTTTGAGTTTACACAAAGTCAAGCATATTAGCTCAGTCAAATGTGAATTTATCCCTAACAGGACTGGAGGGTTCACCAGCTCTGTACATCTTAGCATAGACATTTGTTAAAAACAAATGTGCTTTTCTTTTTTCCTTCTCATTCCACTAAGATCTTAAGAGCTACTAAATTTATCGAATCATTGTTGGCAAATTAGTCTCTAAATGATGTATGAAATGAAATATCCTTGCCAACTTCAGATAATGGGTTGAGTTCTGCTATGCTCAGTTACTTCTTTGAATGTGTATGTGTGTTTCAATCCTATTTAAATTTAAAAAAATCACTATATGTGTATTTTTAATTTTTTCAAAAATTAGCTAAGATATTGGAGTACTCATTTAGACATAATAAACAATTATTGAGATTAACTTGGGAAATTGCAACATATAACTGTATTCCACATATTATTCATGTAAATATAGCATTTTCTTTATTTATTTAGTTTACAGGGACCTCCAAAAGCCACTTAGGCCAATTATCTGCTGAGAAACAAAATATATTCAAATAATTCTGAACCACATTACCAATACCTGAAAATTCTTGCACTAAGCTAACATCAAAGAGCTCAGTAACCATATTTAAGATCCATGTCAGACAATAGAGTTTGAGATCATCCATGGATTTCAAAAGTCATTCTCTAAACATAAAATATTTTAAACCTCAGAGATTTGAAGAAGATAAACACACTTCAAAATTCAATTTAAAGTTTGAATAGTAGATTTTTTCCTTGTTTTACGAAAGATGCTGATTTTTTCCCTGAAATAAATGTGATTTCCTAGCAACTATGGATATTTTCAAATACCCCAGATGCATAAATGCATATTTAGTGTAATAAAAATTATAGGTAAATATCTAAGGAAGAGACTCTGTTATTGATGCAAATAGGATTCTTAACATTTTCTCATCACATTTCCCTGGATATATTTCAGTTTCATCTCTCCATTTCCAAGGACTCATCATAAAGGAAAAACTGATTCAGTACCCACTAAGCGTGATACAAAGGATAGAATTTTAGTTCTTGGCCACAAGAAACCCAATGCAAATCATTTTAATCAACACTTTAACTTTAAACTTTGTTGATTTATATAGCATTTTATGTCAAATTATAAAGTTAGGAATTTTTTCTGTTTTTGATAGAGAAAGTTTTAACTTGAATTTTATTTTAGTTTGATCATTGCAAACCAATTCCTAAGTTTTTTTTTATATAAAATTTGTCCCTTTTAATATCCACCTAAACAAACTATTTAATGCACACTGAGAGATATACTTAGAATATGTTCACAAGTAAAGTAAGGTTTCCCATGAAAAAGACTTTGGAGAGGAGAGTATGCAGAAAGTTTATTAGAGACAGCTCTTGGGACAAACTTCTGCAAACAAATAAGGGAAGCAGGCTTAGGTAGAAGTAGAATTTCAGTGCATTTAAAAGAGAGGACACGATCAATCTTATGAGAAGCTCTAGAATGGATTGGCTCTTAAGATTTTTCCTAAGTTAAGGCAAAGGGAACAGGTCTTTCTACACTGACCAATTGTTGGATATAGTCTGCCTCTGGAGAAAGAGTAAAACATAGGTTGAAGCAGTTCCATTTGGCTAAAACGATCCCTGTAATGGTCTAGGCCATGAGCCATTGGCAGCCCAAACACCCAGAGCATGAGTACCTTAGGTCTGAAGGGGAAATCTGGGTGATGTACCCTCTCATTCACTTCTAACACCTCTGCTAGTCTAGGTGGCTTTCCACATGCAATGACCTAGACCATCATCCCTGAGAATTCTGAGGCCCTGGTCATCATGCCCTTCTACATTTGTTATCAAAATTAGGTTTTAATATACCAAGATTACCAAGAGATATCCAAATAGACCAAATGAGTAAAAAACATTTTGTCTTTGTTTCTATTTTGTGACAGTTGTATTACCTCTTCCTAATGGTCAGAGTTAATTAGTCTTTTCACTGTGGTAATCCTGTTCCTTTTCTGCTAACCTCTTGGCCACAAGAAACCCAATGCAACTAGGGACAGCTCTAGCTTGAAGACTACTGAAACTTTTATTCTACCCTTTAAAGGAAGTATTTTTACTCTCTAAACCAGAGTAAACTCAGAGTCTAGAGTTGTAAATTACCCAAGTGAGTCAGTGGGGTTGATCAAAGGTGGAACCACTCCTATTTATGCCCCTTTTTTTCCTGGACCCATGTATTCTAATCTTCAGTTTTAAGGACACAGTATCATACAATACACATTGATTTAGGATGGATGAATGGGTGGATAGTAGATAGATAGGAAGATAGATAGATAGATAATAGATAGAAAGAACATCTTGGAGGATAGCATCCCCTCCTCACAGGGTTATCATCTCAAAGCTAGCAACACAGCTCTCCTTTGAAAAGTTACTCCATTAGCTGAATTATCGTAAACTAGGGATGATTTTTGTCCCCTCCCACAAGAGGACATTTGGCAATGTCTGGAAACAGTTTGGGTTGGGGGCGGGCTAGCATCTAGTGGGTAGAGTCCAATGACCCAGCAATGCTGATAAATATACTATAGGGCACTACAGACCCCCCACAAAGCAAAGAATTATCTGGCCCAAACTGTCAATGGTACACAGGTTGAGAAATCCTGTATCAGCCCATGAGGCCAGCACCTTCTGGTAAATGTGGAATCCAATATGACTCCTGAACCCATGACCATGTACCAATCACCATCTCTCTTTTGCAATAAAGTCACTTCTTTGGCCAGATGTGATATTATGTGATATGATATCATGCTGAATCAGATATTTTATTAGACTTTAGATAGTAGTTCTACTCATGTCACTACTAGTAGAACAGTCTAATTCATTTCTGAAATATGTGGCATGTTTATCCAAATGAATAAAAATTATTGCGTTTCCAAGGTGTAAGGTATCTGATATAATCAATCAACCACTAAGTGCCTAGTTAGTCTCCTCAAAGAGGATGCTGAGCTTCAACATTGGTTTCTGTTTCTGCAAATTTTGACATTTGGCAATAGCATCAGTTAAATCTACTTTGGATAATGAAAGACTAAGCAGTTTATCCCAAGTATAGACTCTGTTTCCATTGGCCAAGGTTATTCTCTTCATAAGCCTATTGTTCTCAGAGAGCTAAAGAAAGGGGTAGGTTGACATCAACTGGGTGAGTTATTATGCCAGTATAGCTCATTAGTGCCTCTTCCATGCTGGAAGCTCTTTGATGTGTTCACATGGGACTCAAAGATCATTAAACTTTGTGACAACTCCCATATGGCCATCCATAATTCTCTTGTCCACACCTTCCTATGTCTCATCATTCTGTCATTCTCCTTCAAGCCTCCTTTCCAGCCAAGCCATTTTACCCCCCACCCCCATTATCTCATGCTCAGTCTCATAGTAAGCTACTTCTTTTTAGCAAAAGTTAATGACTAAATGCAACACCTAAAGCTCAGTACAGTAGGAGAGTTTCACATCAGTATTATCTTTCAGAGACACTTCTGATGGAATATGGAATCAAGTAGCCATACAGTTTTGTTTGTTTGCCCTGTATGCCAAGCCACCATATCTATGAACTGCCCTTGGACATTTTCCTCATCCATCATAAGGTCATAAGAGATATCTTCCCAATATAATTATAAGTCTAAGTTGAGATATATATAATATTATTATTTCTCAAATGGTGATGTAAGGACCATACAACCTAACTTTATTGAGAAAAAAGAGATAACAAATATGTAAAATCCATTGAATATCAGGAACCACGTTATTAGTAGTATTGTTATCATATAAAAAAATGAAAATGATATTAGGATAAACAGATATTCAATAACTAAACTACCTGAAATTTGATACTTTGAGGTAAAAAGAAAAGGTAAACATTAATTCTCAGAGTTCCACATACATTATCTGAGAGTGTCAGTTCTAAATAGAGTGTCAGCGCTAAATATAAGGAGACATGTCACGATGTAAGGTAATATTACTGCTTTCTTCATCAATGAAGTCTTGATATAAAATGAACTGACAAACTCAAGTTTAGTGAAATGAAACAATTCACATCCAAGACAAAATTGGATTATATCACAATTTTTGTTTGGTTCTTTACATACATGAAACAATGTTTTATGCCATCAAAGCAAATGTTCTGTGTGTTTTATATGTTGGCAGTCAGGTAAATTCCATTTTGCACATTAGCTAATCGCTTCACATACATGCATATATATGCACACACATACTATCTACAACCTATACACACACCAGTATCTACAACTTCTTTCTATATTGCTAGGCATGTCACCGCATCAAAATTTTGCAATACATACGGATTTATAGGAATGTAACAGAATATGAAGCTCTAAACTGTTTTCCTTTAACACATCTGAAAAAAAGGTAAAGAGAAAACCAGATGTTGGATATTAATCTATATTGAATAATATTACAATATGTACATTCCAAGAGAAAAATAAATCCCTTTATTTATAATTACTTTGTACACATAATTATTCCTTTCATCAAGTTTACCTTACAATTTTTATTTTCAATAATATTGTTTGATTGGCATGCCTTAACATTTTATTATCTAGGCAGCTAACTGAGCAGTGGTAACAAATCAACTTGGAGGTAGTAACTAGTTCAAATAATGTTCAAAATGACAATAATCTTCAAAATGCACAGGTACAGCCAAATTAAGGATAGTTTGTCTGCAATATGCAAAGCTCATGATTTGGTATTGATGAGCTGCTAGGTTCTTCCTCTCCTAGAATCCAAAGGTTGATAATTTCAGTTGGAAATAATTCTTTCTGATGACATCTTTCTAACTTAATGTAGCAAATGTTTAATCTAAACTGGTTATAAATTATCTTTGATGATGATGATGATGATGATAAATCTTTTGAACATATGTTCTGTTTCCACTAATAATTTAGATACTCCCCAGGTTCTATCAGCTACTTTCTATTAGTGAAAATTAGGGAAACTGTATTTTATTTTCTTCTTCTAATGGGTGGCTGTTCCAAGCTTTTTTTTCTCAATTGAATTTTACTTTTATTTTTTATGAGAGAAAGTTACCAAAGATCAGACTAAATGAAATTATTGACAAATATTTTTTTAAATGATATATTTTACCTGGCCATTTCCAAGCAGAGATATATCTTTTCCAATTGGAAAATAGGATCCAAAAAAGAAAATAAAGGCATGACTGAAACCCAGGATGGTCCAATAAAGAAATGTTTTAATGCTTAGTTGACAGTTTTTACTAATGTCTTAATATAGGGTAGGCTTGCTTTGTAATACATGAGGATCTATATGCTCTTCCAACAAACTATATATTGGTATAAGTAGGGAAGTAAAACAAATATTGTATAAAGTCAGGTACACATTGTCATACAGTATTTGTTGAGAAAACAAACCGTAGAACTGATATAAAAATTGGGGTGTGATAAAGCACACATTCTTGTAAAAAATACCGTCCAAGTGTAGCTATTCTCATATAATAAAAATGACCACGAACAAAAAGCAATTTGGAGAGGAATTTAAAGCTAGCTATTGCATAGTCACTGTTTCTTGCAGCTTGTCTTCCTTCTTTACCCACGATTCCTATGCCAACATGTGCAAATAAGACTTCCTATTTGAGTGGTTTCATGTAAAACCTAAGAATAAAATTTAAGGCATTAGCAATAAAGTCGTATGTCATTTGGGAACAAAATGAATACAGCCCATTGCTCTGTGAGTTTTTAAAATATGTTTACTTAAGTTTTATACCTATATGTTTCATCCTATCAAGTGAAATTCATGAGAATGAAACATGAACAACAAAATACAAGTAGCCCTGCCAAAACTAAGATCAATTTTCTTTTTAACCTATCTGGATAATTTCTAATTTTATATAACTGCTCTTTGGAATATTTATATATAAATGTTGAAACAAATCTCTGTTGAGATTATTTTAAATAAGTTCCTTATATCTGGATTCCTAAGACTCCCAAGCAAGGGCCAAGACTTTCAATTATAAGTCAACCAGTATAAATAACCACCATTAGCATAGCATATTTAAGGATACGCTCTGATATTTTATAATTATTAAAATTATATTTCATAAATACACAGTAAAAAGCATTTTCTATAAGAATAGTTTTCCTATCTACCTTTAAAAATAAAGCTATTTTCACTGCCTATTAATAGTTCCCATAATAAAGAATACTTCACACAGGCACATTATCTTCTTTCTTGAACAAAAGTAAGGCATTAGTTCTACTTGGCCTGATTAATGTGCTTTTTCTAGAATTACAAGATACAATTCTCAGTGGAAAGGAGCTAAATCCTGAGTGCAGTACCTAAGGTTTTGTTCGTGTGGGCCTAAATTTTAGTTAGAAACAAAGCCGATACAGATACCCCTATTCTTTACACAGAGGAAACAAACTCACAAGGTAAGCATAACTGAGAAGTCACCAAAAATACCCAAGCTAAGTCTTCAACTGAATAATCTCCACCATAAATAGGATATACAAATGCTTTATGTGTAAAGATTTTAACAGAACTAAGCCACTAAAAGGGCAAAGAAACAAATCCCTTTCTGTCTTTCAAGGTTCTTTGGCTGGTCTAATAATTAAATCGATATAAAACAGGTTAACGGAAGAAAAACAAATTTCATACGTAAGAGAGCTTGATAAAATTATAAGACTCAAATGCAGTCAAGTAATGGAGGCTTATATAACACACTGAGCTAAGGAGAGGAGTAAGCATCTGAAGAAACAAAAGAAAGGAAGACAATTCACAGGAAGGAGTGAGGTGAGGTTTGTAAAACTAAGGTTGCCTTTTTATGCAAATAAGTTTCATTGGTAAAAAGGTATCTTTGCTAATAGCTCTCTTCCTGGTATCGGCCCCTTTTCAATGTTAATTTAGGCAGTTGAGGAGGAGGTAAGGAGTTTTTCCCCCAAGGTGCAGTTTCTTAAAAATAATCAGTCTAAAATAATTCTTATGCCAAAGAGGTACACCTTGAGATAACAAAATTCTTCCCTTCACCACCAGTTCTACATGGATTGAATGGAAAATTTCTATGGTATTTTCCAGCACTCATATTAGAAAATGAATTAATCTTCCTAAGTAAAATTGTTTTTTTTCTAATGTTTGTTTATTCTTGAGAGAGAGAGAGAAAGAGAGAGAGAGAGAGCAGGGGAGGGGCAGAGAGAGAGAGGGAGACACAGAATCTGAAGCAGGCTTCAGGCTACAAGCTCTCATCATGGAGCCTGACATAGAGCTCAAACTCAGGACCCCGAGATCATGACCTGAGCTGATGTCAGACACTTAACTGACTGAGCCACCCAGGCAACCCATAGTTGTTTTTTTTTTTTAATGAATTCAAAATTACTTAGAGGCAAACTTTTAAACCAAAAGATAGTATTGAGGAATACCAGAATATTGAAAAGTGTTGAGAGGAGCTCAGGGCACCATCTTTCTATTTGTTTGTGCACCGGTTATCACAGCATTTAAAACCCACATGGAATATGTTTTGATAAAATAGTACAGTACAGTTGACCCTTCAACATGGGAGGTAGATGTGTCAATGCCCCATACAGCTGAATATCCATGTATAACTTCTGACTCACCCAAATTGAACTAATAGCCTACTGTTTACTGGAAGCCTTAGAAATAATGTAGTTGATTAACACATATTTTGTATATTATATATATTATATACTGTATTCTAACAATAAAGTAAGCTAGAGAAAAGAAAATGTTATTAAGAAAATCATAAGGAAAGTGCAGTACTGCATTGTATTTATAAATACCATAAGTTTACATCATCTGTTTACAGATGAATTGTGTGTCACTATCTATATCAATATTGCCTTGCCTGGTGTAAAACACTGTAGGTGTTAAATGTATTACTAACCTCAAACATTAAAAATGAAAAGCTAATGTGAAAAAGAAGCTCATGCATTGATAATGAAGAAACAGCAATATTGTTGCTTTATGGTAGCATAGTGTAATTAATAACAATTGCTTAACGGTAGCCTAGCCTATGCACTAATGAATGAATTGTTGTTATAAAATCTTTATGGCATCCAATATTACAGTCATATTCATAACACAGTATTGGAAACATAGTTACATGGTTTTAAACTACTTACCTGTAATGATAAGCTGATACATTGTTTTTCGAGTTAGGAAAGAAAGAGAGAGAATGGCTGAGAGAGGTATACTGTATGGTAATGCAATTCTTGGAAAGCCAAGTTAGTTATAACACAGTAAGAAACCTAACACATTAGTAATGTTCTATTAACGACCACTCACCATATTCCTATGTAAGGATACTCTGTCCACTTCCACACAAGTCTTGCACAGGATGCTGTTCATGATGAGTGTTTAGCCAGTGCTGCTGCTGATGACATAGCAATGTCTCATATGGTTCTTGCTGTATTCGATTTCCACATGAGGACACTCACATGTACAACAGATAGGTTTACTAACTGTACAGCATGATGATTATTTGCTATTCATTAAGTATAAGTGGATCATCACAAAGGTCGTCATTCTCATAGTGTTCATGTTGAGGAGGCTGAGGAGGAAGAGCAAGAAGAGGGGTTGCCGGAGTCCAACTCCAGCAGATCCAGGGTTCCCTGAAGGATGGACGGTGTTGGTGAAAGAGGGAGGGATGAGAGATCCACATGATTCTTTCTGATCACCAGGCAGGCATCTCTGCACTGACTGAGACTCAGCTTTATTTATGGTTAAAATGTATGCGGCACAGCACAGAAGTGGCATTTGCCTTAGACAATGATTTCTGATGACAAATTTCTTTGGTATGTAAACATTTCCCAGAACATAGATTTGCAGAAGACTCATGCATAATCTTTATCAATAGTGATCGGTGTAGGTGATTTAGATGCTTATCATATGGGGAAGGAAGGTATCTTCAGCTTTCAAATACAAGACAATGTCTTTAGCATAGCAAAGGCAAAAGTTAGTTCTTTGTGAGCAGGGGTCAATAGCCTGTTTTCTTGAGGGGAAGAAAAACAGGTTTCTCAGGAAATGCAATAATTGCTCCTGTAATCACAAAAGAAGAAATTCCTATAATAAGTTCCTTCACAAGGTGCAATCAGCATATATTAGGGCCAGAATAAGGGGCAAAATCACTCCCGATACCAATTAACAAGGTGCCTTGGGGGTTGGTGCTCAAGCAAAAATAATTGAGTTGGAGGTAGATATCAGTCACCATCTGACAGCAGGAGGCCTTGCAAACCTGCCTTAACCTCACAAGGAGTATTCTCAACTTAGTGAGTTCAGAAATGGCTCCCAACAAGGGGTTAGTATTGCCGTCTTAGGGGTGGCAGAAACCAAAGAGGTGGGAGGGGGAATGGAGATGCAGGCACACTTGGTATAACTTCACATAAACACATCTCAATTTCTGACTTTTTTGAGATGAACTGAGCATGTAGAAATGATTAGCATTACATGGCATTAAGAAGATACTTGGAGAGGTGCCTGGATGGATTGGTTGGTTAAAAGTAAACTCTGGATTTCAGCTAAGGTCATGATCACTGTTTGTGAGTTCAAACCTCGCATCGGGCTCCACACTGTTCAAATTCTCTCTTTCTGCCCCTCTATCTGCCCCTGCCCCACTTGTGGTCACTCTCTCAAAATAAATAAACTTAAAGAAAGAAAGAAAGAAAGAAAGAAAGAAAGAAAGAAAGAAAGAAAGAAAGAAAGAAAAAGAAAGAAAGAAAGAAAGAAAAAGAAAGAAAGAAAGGAAAGAAAGAAAGAAAGAAAGAAAGAAAGAAAGAAAGAAAAAAAGGGGCGCCTGGGTGGCTCAGTTTGTTAAGCGTCTGACTTTGGCTCAGGTCATGATCTCACGGTTTGTGAGCTCAAGCTCCACATTGGGTTCCATGCTGACAGCTTCTTCATGGACTGTGACACTTCTTCAAGGGCTGTGACTAGCCTGACCAATAGAAGATCTCTAAGGTCCTGGGTATTTTTGTGACATTCTCATAAAAATTAAAGATGCTCTGGTATTCTCTTATTCATAATCAATACCTGGGAAGATATAGTCATCTTTTCTCAAAGTATGTCCCAATCCAGGAGGTTTTTAAATACCTACAAATACACTTTAACATGCATCTATTTTCATTAGAAGATGAGGGACAGATAAGGCTGTTCGTTTCTGAGAGAGTGGATAGATTGATCCTGCAGTAAGGTAAAATAGTTGGTCGGGTACTTTCCTTTGAATATATGTTAGTATGACTAAGGGAATATAAAAGACAACACACTAGATTACAGAAACAAAAGATATGTGATAGGGCCTACATAGGAGGAAGATAGAGTAACAGGAAGACAAATGTTAATTACTTTAGAGCTTTGACAAAGGCCAGTCCTGTGCTTCCTTAATATCATTCCCCAGACTTTTGACAATATTCCCACAATATTCCTTGGTTCATAGAATTTCAGAATGTTCCCTGTCTCCTTCATAACTGTGGCATTCAGCTTACCACAAAATAAAAAAGTCATATTGTATCTTACCTATAACAAAACCAATTTTTAAAAAATTAAGGCATAATTAACTTAGAGTCAACACACAGATTTTAAACATCCAGTTGTATGTTTCAACAGATTACCACTTATGGAGCTGCCCCTCCAAATAATGTAGAGTATTTTCATATCTCTGTAATATTGCTCATGCCTTTTACCAGTCAGTGAATTCCAAAGACAAACATGATTTGATATTTCTAATCATACGTTAGTTTTGCCTGTTTTAAAATATTACATAAATGGAATTTTTTTCAAAAAAGTGCTGTTTTCTCTCTTGCTTCTATAACTAATTCAGTCTACTCTTTTGAGATTTATTCATGTTGTCAAGAATGTTTATGATTCATTTTTTAATATTGCTGAATAGTTTACATTGTAACAATGCACCACAATTTGTTTATCTATTAACCTGGTAAGGGATATGTGGGATATTTCCATATTGGACTATTACGAACATTTTGTGTAAGTATTTTGCAGTCATATGTTTTCACTCTTTTCGAATATACCCAAAAGGGGAATTCTAAGTATTCCAGGGCAAAAAACACTTCTCCAAATCACAACACTTGCCTTGCTTTAACAACAAGGAAAATTCTGTTTGTTCCACAATCTCAATCACATTTGATGTCAGCTGTTTTTGTTTAATTTTAGCCATTCTCATTGTCATTTTAATTCTAGGTAGTTTAATATCTTTTTTTCCCCGATCATTATGAAGTTGATGGGCTTATTAGAAATTTCTATATTTTCTTTTTGTAGTGTCCAAGTCTTTCCCCCACTTTTCTTAGGCATTTTATGTTGTTGTTGTTGTTGTTGTTGTTGTTGTTGTTGTTGGAGAGCTTTATATGTTCTTGATATCAACCTTTTGTCAAACACATATAGGAAGTGAGAGAGTTGCCTTCACATTTTTGTAAAGTTTGTTCAGAACAGAGCTCAACAAACTATAGCCTATGGGTTCAATTCAGATTGCTGCTTGTTTTTGTAAATAAAGTTTCAGTGGAACACATTTTTACCTATTCACTTATGTATTGCCTGTGGTTGCTTTCACACTGCAAAAGCAGAGTTATGTAGTTATGACAAAGACTGTGTATTCCACAAAGTTGATAATATTTACTCTGACTCTTTACAAAAAATGTCTACCAACTCCAACTTTAGAAGAGCAGAAGTAATTTTTAGAAAATACAATGCGCTGTATTTTTATTTTGTGTTACTCTTCTGTGCTCCGTATCAAAAGGCCTAAAACACGATAATGAAGGTCTTCTGCTATATTTGTCAAAAATCACTTGAGTGTGTATATATTTAACTTTCACACCCTCTATCCTCTTCCAGTGTTGTTTTTGTTTATCCTCACACTAATACCATATCATTGATTTCTACAGCTTTACAGTAAGCCTTGAAATTATAGTCTTATAACCTTGTAGTTGTTTTTAAGATTGTTTTCCCTGCTCTAGGTCCATATTAACTTTTGAATTTTCATATTAACTTTAGTTGAAACTTGTCAATTTCTTCAAACAAGGCCTGCAACTTTTTTAACAGGTTGTGTAGACCTAATAGATCAACATGTGGACAATAATCATCTTAACAGTGTTGATTCTTCCAATCAATTAATGTGATATATATTTTTAAATGTATTAGGCATTTATTCCAGGACTGGTGCACAAGCCTTGAACTCTTTGTGTTGTTGTTGTTGTTGTTGTTGTTAAAGTACTTCCACAAATAGTAAACTAAATAGAACAGTAAAAGCACACATTTTCAGGCATTAGACAGTAGGGAGCAAAAGGAAGTGATCTCTGTGCTAAAGTCCTTAGAAATATATGTGTTAACTCAGATTTATAAATTACATCTTCTGCTGCTCAAATAGAGCATCAAATTTGAGAAATTAGTCTATTTCTACTGTACAAGTAGTACATTTTACTGTTAGACCAGGAAAGTAGGAGATAACCTAGTATTAATATCCCAGAATTTCATACTTTTGGTTGATGAGAACTGGCATTTCAGATCTGGTGATACCAGATACCTATTGACTAGGATGAATCAAGCTCTTCTAAAATTGTGACCTTTGGAGTTGGCATGGAAGCAGTGTTCTGGACCGATGGGACTGATGCTGATGGGATATAATGTCAAGGGAGCTTTCCTCATGGTTTTGTTCTCAATGATACCATAATTTATCCCTCTAGGAGGGTTATGAGAGTTTATTTACCAAGCTTTATAGCTGGTCACGGTGTTGGGTAGATCATTTCTATGTATTCAAGTTAGCCACAGATTACCTAGAAACAACCCTGTGCCAACGACCTTCCCTGATAAGAATTATAATAGTAAAAATTTAAACTGTTTATCATTCATGGTCATTCTGTTCTATCTCAGTCATAGTACTAAGCACATTATTTATGTTATTTGACTTAATTCTCAAAACAGGCCTATAAGTTAAGAGTCATTATTCCATCACGCAAATTTGGAAGCTACTTTTAGGAAAGTTAAGTAACATGAGCGGAAGTCTCTTGAATGAATGCAGTATTTTAATTCAAATTTGTTTGATTGAAAATTGTATGCATTAAAATTTTATACAACACAATCTCCATGAAAGTAATTTGCCGGAGTCTGGCTCAAGCAGGTCCAGGGCTCCCTGAAGGATGGATGGTGTCAGCAAAAGGTAGTGAGAGAGCCTTGGCTTCTTTCTGATCACCAGGCAGGCATCTCTGCACTGACCTGAGAGTCAGCTTTATTTATTGAAAAAATGTATGGGGTACAAAACAGAAGTGGTAATTGCCTTAGACAATGATTTCTGATGACAATTTCTTTCATATGTAAAAATTTACCAGAACTTAGATTGGTAGAAGACTCATGCATAATCTTTATCAATAGTGATTGGTGTAGGTGACTAGATGCTTATCACATGGGGAAGGAAGGTATCTTTAGCATTCAAATACAAGGCAATGTTTTTAGCATAGCAAAGGCAAAAGTTAGTTCTTTGTGAGCAGGGGTCAATAACCTGTTTTCTCAGGGGGAGAAAAACAGGTTTATCAGGAAATGTAATATTTCCTCCCATAATCACAAAAGAAGAAACTCCTATGATAAGGTTTTTTACATGGTCTGATACCAGTCAGCCAGGCACCCTGGGGGTCGGTGCTCAAGCAAAATTTAAGTGGGTGTGACATCTGACAGCAGGAGGCCCCCCAAGCCTTGCAAACCTGCCTTACTTCAGAAACGGCTTCTAGTAGTAATTTCATAAAGGACAGTTTACCATAGAAATTTTTCAGAAATTTCAATGAATTGCCCTATGGCCTAACCTCTCAATATTGAAAGAGTAGGCAAAATTACCTAATGGATTTAAGGAAACATGCTCATGGGTGTCTGGGTGGCTCAATACATTAAGTGTCTGCATTTTGATTTTGGCTCAGATCATGACCTCATGGTTCATGGGATCCAGCCCAACATAGGGCTCTGTGCTATCAGCATGGAGCCTGCTTGGGACGCTTGCGCTCTCTCTCTCTCTCTCTCTCTCTCTCTCTCTCTCTCTCTGTCTGCCCCTCCTCCACTCTCTTGTACATGCACATCCTCTCTGTCAAAATAAATAAATACTTAAAAAAATATGATCACATTGACCAACCATATTCAGCTAACAAAGATTAGGGTATGCGACAGTTGATTAAATTTTTCTAAGAACTGAGATTATAGAGTTTCTTATATTTCTTCGATTTATAATCTTGGACAAGAGCTGACATTTTCTTGGCCTCTTTTAGGAGTCTGCGTCATTCTTCATTTTTTCTTATTTTCCTTCAATATCCAAAATGAGAAAAAGACTCACACTTCAGCTTCTTCACATCCAATACCCATAAAGGTAGACTTTACTGTTTCTGGAGTTTATCATATTTGTATACAAAAGAGCATACCTGCATTTAAAAAGCCAACAGATTAATTTTCCTGCAGAAAAATTGAGGACCCTGTTGGTGTGGTAGAATTTCATTTTTTCTTCTATTTGCTTTGATGACTACTGGTCTGTTAGTATCAGAGAAACTTCAGGGGAAACTGAGTACCAGAATCTGAGGCCATGAAACTCAGGCTTGAAACTCCACACATTTCTTCTATTTGCAGTTTCTACACTTGAAAATCAACTAAAGGCAAGGCTGGTTTGGTCAATTACAGAAGTTGAGTCAAATGTTACTCTGAAAACAAGCCTCATGAAATAGGGAAATACTGAAATTTGGGATAGTTAGTAGATACTTTCCCTCTATGCTGGGTGAATGAGGTATGGGACCACAGTATGGACAGAGCACTGGGTCTAACATTAAAGCAAAATGGTAGTCCTCCGACAAAAGGAACCTGAGTTTTGTGTTCTGAGCTAACGTGCATTTAGGAAGCAAGGGTGAGTCTGAATCCATAAACCCACAAGGGCAGACAAAGAGCAGGAACTGGTTCTGAAAGAAAGTGTCTAGAATGATAGTATAGTCTGAAAAGGCAGAGTAGGAAGATTCACGAACTTGGACTTTGAACAATTCTCTGAAACAGGAGTATAAATGGTTTTACTTTATCATGGATGCCTGCACTTAAGTGTCTAGTGATAATGGGCCAGTTGAAACATCAATAGCAATTGTTCTGTTGATGTAAGGCAGGCCTAAATGTTATACTGATTTTATGAAAAGTAAACGTATAAAGATAATTAAGTGTTTTCAATGTATCTCTATAAAGTTTCTTCCTTTGCGTTTTAACATTAAATAAGCATCCATATATTTTTTCTAGAAAATTGAGAGAGTATATATGCGATTTTCTTATTTTAAATATAGGGTATGTGGTAGATAAATAATTCACTTTGAGAGGCCTAGAGACCCCAAAAATAACTAGGTTGTTACCCTTTTGAGTAACTAAGGTGGGGACACTGAGAGGCCCTGGTTGTTTGTTGGCCAACAGGGGATACAGCATCTGTGAAGGTTCCAGAGGTGAAAGAGGCACATCTGTTTCCCACACAAGCCTGAAATCAGTAGTCAAAAGAGTACATTGTCCAAAATGCAGACATTAAATTGAAATTGATCTACTCCTCATATTAAAACTTACTCTCTATTGTCTTCCCAAGATTAATGATGGGCTAATGATTCTCCTGAACTAGCGAATGCCAGCTAGGACAGAATATACCGAATTCACCAAGAAATGCTTTGAGGCTTCTACATTTAAACAGCTGTGAAATCTTGTGGATTATATGAACTTTTTCATCGAACTGAACAATATGCTTGATGCATATTCTCTTATCTCTTTGTGAGGGACTAGAAAGAACTCCCACTTTGGAAATGAGAGGTTGGTTTCAAATACTTACAGTGTCACATAACTCTATGATGTTGGCTGGTAAAGCTCCTTGCTGCTCCAATTTTATTTGTTGGATTATAATAAAGTCTACACAGCAGAGCTATTATGCAGATTCACTCATTGAAAAATAACTAATAGGGTTGGTTATACAGTAGGACTTATTATTTTAGAATATGTTTCTTTATTTGTCAGTGCTTATTTTGACAAAGAGGATGGATTACGGTAGAAGAAAAAATAAAAGAACTATGCTAGAAAGAAATGTTATAAACCTATGAAGATTTGTGGTTTCTTGGGAATCCCCATCTAAATTAAGGCTATTTGATGAGGGTTGTGGCAGGTGGTTGTGGCAGGTGGTTGAGAAAATGGACATATATTTTGGATTCAAAGTATCTTTTACTTTGTAGTTACTTTATGTAATGTTAAGAGGGGTAAAACCAAGCTCTGGAATTGAAACAAGAAGTATTTGTTAAAGCATTTGATTGTGGTCAAAATTTATACAGAGCTTAAAAGGGTTATTTAATTTTTTAAATTGTCTAGTCCATTTTACCAGCATATAGAAAGATTCAAGGGTAGAAGACAGTAACTGTTTATGTTCAATAATTGCTCCTTATCAGGGCTGGACTACCCTTTCTTCCATAAATCTTTAATATAAAACGTTGGATGTAGCAGAAAGAGGAAGAAAACCCCAAATGTGTGTGTGTATGTGTGTGTGTGTGTAAGAGAGAGAAAGTGTGCATAAATGCAAGTGAATGTGTGCCTATGTGTGAGTTGTACATGTGTGTATTGTAAATATGTGTGAATATGTGTGATATGTGTGAGCGTAGTTGAAGTAAAACAAAATTCAAGCAATTGTGATAATGTTGAATGAAACCAAATGTTAGTTTAATGAATAGATGTATTTCTGAATTGAAATATATTATGACTGATTATTTTGTTACCATGGTTATTGAACTTAAGCTTTAGTTTTAACGCTATGTAAATTTTGTATTTATATAACTCTTATGAAATAAACAGTGCATGAATTCCTAGTTCAGAGAATTGATAATTGAACTTGTGAAAATAATATCATTCCATTTGTAAAGCATTTCCATCAGATTATGATGTGTTTACACAGTTGTCTATTGTATTAAAATGAAACTGCTTGCTCAGGCATTATTGAAAGTATAATTGATAATAATAAGAGCTATCCATATCCATAATGTGCTGCCATAAAATCTAGATTGATTTAACCATAGTTGGAAATGTTTTTTCCATATGCTTTAGTAAGTCAATTTCTACACGTGGTTGTGTGAAGAATGTTGTCTTTGTGTGAAATGCCAAAAATGCACATATTCACATATATAATTGAAAATTTACATCAACAGTATTATTTTTGCAGTAAAAATAAGTCATTTAGATAAATTTTCTAATTTAACCTTGAAATTTTGTGGTAAGAAGGAATTTCACTTCTTTTTATTCAATGTTTATTTTTTGGAGAGAGACACAGAGACAGACAGAGACAGAGTGCAAGCAGGGGAGTGGCAGAGAAGGAGGGAGACACAGAATCTAAAGTAGGCTACAGGCTTCAAGCTGTCCAGGCTTCGAGCTATCACAAAGCCTGATGTGGGGCTCAAACTCATGAACGGTGAGATCATGACCTGTACTGAAGTTGGACACTTAACCAACTGAGCCACCCAGACACCCAAGAAGGAATTTTAGAGTTGAACTAATCCAGTCACCTCACTTAATATGAGGAATTTTTAAGTCTCTCAGTAGTCTGTTAAATGATTTGTACTTTGTATAACTCAGATCTTTTATTAAAGTTTCATATATCTTTGCCTCTGAACAGTTTAGTATTTTGTAAATTTGAGATCTTAAGCACTTTGTCCCATTTTGCCTAGGAAGGGAATTTTTAAGAGCAAAATGTGCTATTGGCACATGAGTTTTACATAACTCTTGAAAGTCATATATATCATACTGTGTGATATGAATTTTGATGTGTGGGTGAGATGTAAGGCTCTATATGTAGATATGGGACATACGCTTAGATATGAGTTGATTTAGAAGGAGGACTATAGTTTATATTGAACTGTGAACAGGTATAGAGATTTTTCTGGCTGTCTGGGAATAATGGAAACTGATTGTGTAGAACTATTATTCTATCAATATGTTGATTCTCAATTCAACATTTCCAAGAAAAAAAAATTCCTGAGTTTTTATTTCCACTTGGATATCTCAAATTCATTGTACCAAGAGCTCCTCATCTTTAAATATATTTTCCTTCTCTTCATATTTATTCCTAATCTAGATCATTGTGGTAATACCATGATCTAACTAGTCAACAAACAAGAAATCCCAGATTAATTTAAAATTAATCTTTCATTTCTCCTCTGTTTCAACTGACTCAAATCCTATGTATTTTATGTCCTAAATAAAGTTACTTAGTTTATGTTTTATTATTTATATAAACATATTTTAATATTTTATTATTTAAAATTTTATACCTCCTCTTCTTGCTTCAGTTTACATTCATAATAGAATTTTTCACCTGGATTAACCATTTAACATTTTTTTCTAAGTTTAGATGTATTCTTAGTAAAGGGGTTTGATTATTTATAAACATAGATTTCTTAATAATTATATTTTATATAAGATACTCGAGGGGTTTTGTATCCTTAAAAAAATCTAAATTTGCAAAATAAAGGTCAAGATCTTTTATGATATGTCCCTTTCTTAAATATCAGGCTGCTTTCTTAAATATCAGGAGCAGCCTGCTGCTCCTCTGCCATTGTTCCAACAAGTGCCATTTACTTGTAAATAAGTAAGTGAACACTCTATACTCTGCTAGCTCTATCCTTTGCATTGTCTTTTCCTCTGCCAGAAAATGCTTCATTCATCACTTTGTGAATCTTTCAAGATTCAGAGTAAAGATCCCCTCTTTTAGGAAATATTCGTTGATATGTTCTTTTTCAACCTGTCTGTTGGATGTTTCTTTGCAAGGATCCCTTATTCTCCTTTGTATACATTACATTTAGTGAAATTATTGTGATTTGGTATGATTAACTTTCAGATTAACTAGACAACCCTGTCAAAAATGAATAGCAAAGAGGAATCTTATTGGGGATATTTAATATTAAAGATAATGGAAACATAATGAATATTGGCAACATCTTCTGGTACTGTGTTCAACACAAGGAAGCACTAGCTTCCTTTGATAAATGAGCCCTTGATGAGAAAGCTAGTTGAGATCCAAGAAGTACATTAAAACGAGTCAGAGCCTTAAAGACAAGAAAAGTATGCATGCTCCTCAGAAGTATTTTACTGGAGAACTAAGGTCAAACAAACAGGATGACTTACAATTTCAAAAGGTATTTAAAATTTAAAGGCATTCACCCTTTTGGACTGTCCTTTTGACGATCTTCTCTTAGCCTGTGGGACTGGACAGCTACTGCTGTGATATGGCTGTTGACTCCTATTTCCTGTACTCCTATTTCCTTCTGATCATGACTGGACACATCAATCACAACTTATTTCTATATTCTTATATTTGCTATAACCATTGTATTACAAATCAAAATGGTTATACTTCTTCCCCTAGATAGGTTACTTGACTGAGATTATCAGCTGTTCATTTTATTTAATGGTTTTGTTTGGCATACTGATATTGTTTAGTCCATAATATGTTTGTGCTTTAAGAAATATAATATGTTTGGAAAAATTTAGAATAGAAATAAATCATTTAGACAAATTTTCTAATTTAAACTTGGAATTAAGTGGTAAAAAGGAATTTTAATTCTTTTTCTTAATGTTTATTGTTGAGAGAGAGAGAGAGTGCAAGTAGGGGAGGGGCAGAGAGAGAGGGAGACACAGAATCTGAAGCAGGCTCCAGGCTCTGAACTGTGAGCACAGAGCATGATGTGGGGCTTGGACTCATGAACCATGAGATCGTGACCTGAGCTGAAGTTGCACACTTAACCAACAGAGCCGTCCTGGCTCAGAACATAAACATGACTAATACTACTTCCTTACAAATAACTACTGTTAAGTAAAATAAAGGATCTACTGAAGCTTGCAGCTCCCTAACTTACACAAATCATGCACAGAAAACTAATTTTTCAATTAGAACTTGTAAATATGATTTCCCTAAGTTTGGTACCACAATTCCATAAGACAGATGATTCATTTATTAGCTTATAACTGGAAAATACGAGACGGGCTGAAGAAAAATTTATGGGCCAAATAAGCTTTTCAGTGAGCAGGGATCTCTAAATGCCAGATCACTTTAATAGAGGCATCATATCATAATGCCAGTTAATTATCTGCTCTACTCATCACGAATAAGTGACAGTTCAATGTGAACTGTGGCAATAATTTTATAGATTTCCAATTCATTTTCAAGGCAACTAAATATGTCATTATCTTTGCCTTATACAATAAAGAATAGGCTGACACTTTTTAAAGTATTTATTCAGATCAAATAAAATACAGATCCTGTGTTTTTTAAAAAGCTTTTGAATAAGTCTTAGAAAGTCAGATCTTCCCCCTTTCCTTAAAATAGAAAATACCACAATTATCTCCAGAATATTAATATTCTTTGAAGCATTCTGAAATTTTATTTTAAAAATACAAATTCATATACTTCTGGAAGCCATCTCTGCATGGAGAATCTTCTATGGATTCCCATCAATCAGCATTCCACCTGTCCTAGATTGTCTTGTGTCAGCTAGGCACACCCAACCCTCCTCCGAAGGCTGGGAACTAATATCCTGTAGTTGTCTTCCTCATGTGAATCATCAGTTTGTCAGTGGGACAAAGTGAAGCAGGAGCAGTCACTCTGTAAATGTCTACTTCACAGTGGTGGGACCTTCTCCACACTCTCCTGTACTTCAGGCAGAAGTCTCCCATGACTCTATATCATCTTCTTTTCTTCTTTCCAGACCATCACACCCACATTGTCGACCTCAGCTCTTCCCACATAGGTCTAAGTACAGATTCTTGTCTGAAATTGCTTTATTTCTCTTGTATCTCTAATTGCTGTCTTTCCCTGGCTGAACCCAAACGGTACATCACCATAAGAAAATTTACCCTTTGTCTAAATGGGGTCTGTTTCATCTATGAAGGAGTGAACAGCTTGGTAGAATGCACGTGGTGCTCTGAGGCGGTACAGGATCACAGGCATGCCAGCCAGGTCAATCAAATCACCCGTAGTCTTAGGACAGAAAGCTGAGTGAATGCCAAGGGCACACTTTATTCACTTAATGACTAGCATCCCAGGAAGCAAAGATATTCTAGAAATTATTCCAGCACCTTCAACTTTAGCTGTAAATGTGGCAAGTAAAATGAGTGACTTTGCTCAAGGTAATTAAGTAACTTGTTCAAGTTCAGTCAGTAGGTTAATGGCAGCGCTGGGGCTAGAAGAGGTGATAAACCCTGTGCTTGAAGAGTTTACACTCTATTGACTATAATTTAGGCAGAATGCTACTTTTTTCTTGATGAGTTCATAGGTCAAAAGGGGCATATACACAAACATATTAAGAATTAAGTGTATATTTATACAATTTATATATGGAATTCATATGTAAATACTTGGCTTTGCTAGAAAAATAGCTACTGTTGCAAAACTGGTAGTTTAAGTTCTTTATGCTCTCTGAGGCAAGAGGTCTTTCTCTTCTACTCCATGCAGATTTTCTGTATTATGAGTTTACATTGGCAAAAATTGAAAAAGACTGTCAAAATAGAACTATTTCAATTTAATATTTACCTATTTGTTGGGAGTCCCAAAGATCACCCCCAGGTTTGCTTATTTACTAGGAGATATATAGTCATATTCACCGCTGATGGGTTGAAGAGAAGGAATACCAAACACAGCAAAGGGAAAGTCTTTTGGGTGAAGTCTGGGAGAAAACAGGAGGGCACTTCCAAAGATTCTCTCACTGTGAAGTCCACAGAATGCACCTAATCACCCCAGTAATATGTTGTGAGCCCACCTGTGTGATGTATATTACGGATTCAGTGCCTAGAGTTTTTACTGAGGGCTTGTCACATAGGCACCTCCTGCCTGGCAAGCACCCCAATTCCAGAGTCTCAGAAGGAAAGCAAGTCTTCAACATAAGCCGTATTGTTTGTTCTAAGAGTTTAAGCACAGCAAGATACTCTTATCAATTCATGTCGGGGATCATCCTAAAATTCAAGTTACCAGATGCCATATACCAATCTTGTAAGCAGGCCTTCCGAGGCATAGCAGTCAGATCCTCTCTGTTAACTTTTCTTCACATCCTAATGTTCACAACTTGACTGAAAATGTAAATGAAAAACAACAAAAGCTGTTGCCATAGATGTGGGGACCTGAAGTTTAGGTAATCCCTTTTCATTTGGGAATATTTGGGAGGAAAGAGTGATGTTTCTCTGCTTTGGAGGTTTGATGAGATTGTTACTCTATATAAAATAGCTGCAGGGCAAATGGTTCAGCAGATTTTTCTCAGCTTGAAAGACATTGGTTTCATAGTTGATTTTCCAGTGTTAAACACTCACTGAGACAGTATCACTTAACTTACAATCCTGCATTCTCATTGTTTTCTCTTATGGAAATAGAGAATTGTGTCTGTCAAAATGATAGCTCCACGCTGTAATACCAAAACACAATTTTCCCTCTTCACACCTGCTTAGCAGTTAGGTATTTCTTCATCTGGAATCCACAGCTAATGGAATGTGTTTCTATGATAATATATCACGTTGTAATACAAAATTCATTAATGTAAATCTGTTTCCCCCTCTGCAAACTCTGAGTTTCTCAAAGATTAGAGCTAGTATAGTACCCTAAACACCAGTAGCTATTTAAAAATATTTATTTTCTAATGGGTGAATTCTCTGTATATATCTGTTTGCACTGAAGAAATGGCTGGTGGAATAAATAATAATCATTTGAAAAACAATAAATCAGGCCTCATGAAACTAACGTGCAGATAAGATAAAATAGACAACAGACTGAATGAAACATTGAATGTATTCAGTGTACCTTTTGTGTTTCTTTCTGCATGATTTGTTTGAAAAGCTCCTAGGAAACTCATTTTCTTATTTGAAAATGATTCTACCCTTAATATTCCAGAATCTTTGGAAGAAATTGATGTTAGGTTATTAGATGGCAAATATGCTTGAAACATTTAATCTGTAAAAAAATCCAGGGGAAATAAGATGATAACTCTCATAACCTCAAACACAAAGAAGATTATAGCACAAATGACTTCTAAGTAAATTGTGGCTGGATAAAGTGGAGAGAAGGAGACTGATTCTCTCCTTCTCAAATTGGAAGACTATTCTCTTTCCACCAAGAGCCAGGAAATCTTACATAAGCCCTCCTACAACAGCAGGCACTGAGAGTCATACGCTTCTTGGTATTTACGAGCAGCTGTAGCTAGCAGAACTGGAGGAGAGTTCTACCTCCTGGAGGTTTAGAATTTGCAACGATCTGTGCATAACAAATAGGAACAGAAATAACTAGAGCTATGAAATGAGCTCGATGAAAACAGTTCTTAAAATCAGTGCTTGAATCAATTCCAACTCTAGAGACTGAGCATTTTCTGCATTCAGGACAGTCTTCCTACAAGGACATGACCACTTGATAAGACACTTAGTTGGATGCATCAAAATAAGGGAAGTGACAGATTAGAAAAATAGGACAACAAATAAAGTTTATTTCCCTAAGCATTTCTTGGCTGAAGGCTTTTATCAATACGTAGTGTGGAATTTTTGTCCAAAATGTCAGAACCCCGTTATAATTATATCTATTTCTATTCATTTAAAAATTACCAGCCATTGTTTGCTTGTTCATTTGTTGTAGAAATGCTGCTGCTGCTGCTGCTGCCGTGTGCCCAGATGCTCCAGTCTTCCAATCTTTCCCCTAACTTTATTGATATAATAATTGACATATTGTGTACATTTCAGGTATACAGTGTGAAGTATTGCAAAATGATTGTCACAGTAAAGTTAGTTAACGTAACTGTCACCTCGTGTGTGTGTGGGTGGGGTGAGAATATTTAAGATCAACTTTCCTAGCAACTTGCAATATATAATACACTATTATTAACTATGGTCACCATGTTGTATATTAGATTCCCAGATAATATTTATTTTATAACTGGAAGTTTGTACCCATTGACTAATGTCTCCCCGTTTCCCCCAACCCTTGGCAGCCACCATTTTACTCCCAGTTTCTATGAGTTCTTTCAGGTTCCATGTATAAATGAAACAATACATCATTTGTCTTCATCTGACTTATTTCACTAACATAGTGATCATAATTCTATCCATGGTGATGTAAATGACAGGATTTCCCTCTTTCTCATGGTTGACAAATATGTGTTCCATTATATGTCTGTATCTCACATTTTCTTTAACTAGTCATCCATAAATCAGCACTTAGATTGTTTCATGCCTTGCAATGAACACAGAGTGAAGATATCTCTTTAAGACAGTGATTTTCTTTTCTTTGTATACGTACAAAGGAGTAGAGTTGGTGGATCATATGGTAGTTGTATTTTTAATTTTTTGAGGAGCCTCCATACTGTTTTCTATAGAAGCTGTGCCAATTTATATTCCCACTACTAGTGCAGAAGGGTTTCCTTTTCCCTACAGTCTTGCTAACACTCGTTGTCTTTTGTCATTCTGACAATAGCGATCGTAACAGGAGTGAGGGGATAACTCCACTTAGGTTTTGATTTGCATTTTCTTGATGATTGATGTTTATATGCCTTCTTTGGAAAAATGTTTAGTTAGGTCCTTTGTCCATTTTTAAATTGAATTTGGGTTTTCTTTTGCTATTTTTTTATTGTGCCAGTTTTTTTCCAGTTATATCGACAAATACTTAACATATATTACTGTATAGGTTTAAGGCCTACAGTATGATGATATATATATGTTATGAAATGACTACCAAATAAATAGGTTTAGCTAACATCCACCTTGTCATATAGATAGAATAAAAAGAAAAGAAAAAAACAAAAAATTATCCTTGTGATTAGAACTCAAAGGATTTATTGTTTTAATGAATTTCCTATAGCTCTAGTCATCATGCTGTACACTAAAGCCCTAATGCTTATTTATCTTATCATTGGAAGTTTTTACTTTTTCACCACCTTTCTTCAATTTCACTTGCCTTTCACCCTACCTTCTGCCTCTGGTAACAGTCTGATCTCTTTTTTATGAGGCTTTTTTTTTTTTTAATTCTACCTGTGAATAATATCATACAGTATTTGTCTTTCCCTGTCTGACAAATTTCATTTAGTATAATACTTTCAAGTTTCATCCACACTGTTATAAATGGTGGAATTTCCTCATTTTTTATGGCTTAATAATATGCTACTGTATATACATATATGCCACAATTTCTTTATCCACTTATCCGTCAGTAGCCACTTAGGTTGTTTCCATGTCTAGGCTATTGTTGCAATAAACATGAGGGTGCAGATCTTTCTTCAAGTTAATATTTTTCTTTCCTTTAGGTATATCCCCAGAAGTGGAACTGTTGGATCTTATGTGTAAAGTGATATCCCATTGTGTTTTTAATTTGCATTTCCCTAATGACTAGTGATGTTGAGAATCTTTTCCTGTATCTTTTGACCTTTTGTTTGTCTTCTTTGGTGAAATGTCCATTCAGGTCCTTTGTCTACTTTTTAATTTGTTTGCTTGTGTGTTTGTTTATTTGTTTATTTTTCATTTACTAACTTATCTATTGAGATATATGATTCCTTATATATTTTGAATATTAACACCTTATCAGCTATATGCAAATATTTTTTTCTATTCTATAAATTGGCTTTTTATTTTTTTTTCTGTGTAGAAGATTTTTAAAAATTTTTTTTGAGAGAGCGAGACAGAGCATGAGCAGGGGAGGGACAGAGAGAGAAAGGGAGACTCAGAATCTGCAGCAAGCTCCAGGCTCTGAGCTGTCAGCACAGACACAAGGCTTGAACACGTGAACCATGAGATCATGACCTGAGGCGAAGTTGGACTCTTAAATGACTGAGCCACCCAGGTGCCCCAATGGTTTCAGGTCTTAAATTGAAGTCTTTAATCCATCTTGAGTTAATTTTTGTTAGTGTCATAAGTAGGGATCCAATTTCATACATCTGCCTGTGGCTATCCAATTTTCCCAGCATCATTTACTGAATAGACTGTCCTTTCCCCACTAAGTATCCTTGGCTCCCTTCTCAAATGTGAGGTGGCATTACTTTTAAATCTTATTCATCTCTACATACTCAAACCTATTTTTTGTTGTTTTCTTATAAAAAATCCAGATATAAGCACTATTTTATTTAAAGTTTACTTTTTTCCCGTTATATTTGAGATAGAGATTTTGCTTCCCTTCTGGACTCAGTGACTTCCTCCTTCTGGTCATTGAAATCACCACCTCTGCTTATTTTGTGGCCTTTCCTGTAGGAATTTCTGGATTCTAGTACTGACATGATGCTGTACCTTCTTTGGGGGCCTTGGAGGGGCAGAAATGTGAGTTAGGCCACACTTCCCCTTTGATCCCTTTTTTTTTTAAGTAGTTTTTTCATCAGACACCTGAGTGGCTCAGTGGATTAGGCATCCAACTTTAGCTCAGGTCATGATCTCGCAGTTTGTGAGCCCACATTCGGCTTGCTTCTGTCAGCCTGTCAGCACAGAGCCGACTTCCAATCCTCTTTTCTCCTTTCTCTGCCTGTCCCCTGCTTGTGCTCTCTCAAAAATAAATAAATACTGAAAAATAAAGTAGTTTATTCATTCCCACGTTTAACTGAAGTGTCTACAGACCAGTAGAACCAAAAAGCTTATATTTAAAAACCACAGCTTTCTGCCCAATATCTCTTCACCAGCCTCTCACTTGAATTTGAAAATTATTTCAGTGTTGTTTTTTAGGTAGCTGAATCTAAATCTCCAAAAAATATGTTTATAGCACCATTTTTCAAGTTATCTAATTCAAATGTGTCTGTTGATTTTGCTATGCTAGGTGAGCATTTAGCTTACCTATATTCCTATCCCCTATAACTCCTACCTTTATAGTTATGCCCTTTTTCATTCACTCATCAATTAGTTTTAAATATTTAAACATTTGTAATGTATTTTTATTTTATCACATCAACTGTAAACAATATTTTTAAATAATTTTCTCAATCCATTTTGTCTGCTATAATAAAATACTGTAAATTAGGGGACTTATACACAACAGAAATTTATTTCTTATTGTTTATGATGCTGGGAAGTCCAAGATCAAAGCACTAGCAGATATGGAGTCTGGTGAGATCCATAGATGGTTCATAGATGGCTATCTTCTTTCTTTCTATCTTCTTTCTGTGTCCCCATGTGGTGGAAGGGGCTAGGGAGCTCTCTGGGGCCTCTTTTATAATGATACTACAGTAAAACCTTGGTTTGTGAGTGTAATTCATTGTGGAAACATGCTTGTAATTCATAGCACTAGTATATCAAAGATTTACTAGTTTCAAGAACCATTTCAAGAACCATTAGTTCACTTGGGATGCTGTGACATTTGGCATCATGTACTATTCATATTGCAAGACATCACTCACTTATCAAGTTAAAATATATTAGCAATGCTCATCTTGTAGAACACTCACAGAACAAGTTACTTGCAATCCAAAACTTTACTGTAATCCCATTCATGAGGTCTATCCCCTCATAACCTAATCACATTCCATGATTTCACCTTCTAATGCCATCACCTTGGAAGTTAAGTTTCAACATATGAGTTTTGGGGACACATAAGCTTTCAGACAATAGCAGTGTTAGTCTAGAAAACAAGGATATTAACATTCTTTTTTTAAAATATAAATTTGCTTTACTTTTCTTCCCATTTCTTAAATTCTGTTATCTGGCCTTGTATTTTCATTTCATTTTAAAATCATAAAATCTTTTTCTATTTTCTGTTTGGGCTGATTCTAAAATTCTGAAATTAATAAAAATTGTCTAACCAAATATGCTTATGTAAAAATCAGGGATAGCCAAACCAAATAATGTACTATGTTCAACAGCTAAAAATAACAATGCATTTTTTTTCACATTCTTTCCATTGACAATAGTATTGAAGACTTTTGCTTTAACCTGTCTGGGCTCTGTGACTGTTTTGACAAATAGAACATGGCTGTATCACTTTTAGGCCCTGAATTAAGAGAGTGCAGCTTGCATTTCTTTGTCTTTGAGGACCATCTGGGATCCCCCAAGTGCCATGGAAGCAAGTCTGACTTCCCTGAGGCCATAATGCTGAAGACAAAGTATGTGTTGGCACTTTGCTTGACAGTCACAATGGGACCTACACTTTCATCCACTTCTTCCAAAGCAATAGACTTACGAGAGAATCAGTCCTGTATTCCCCATACCAGTTTATCCACTGTCTGAGTACTAGTGCATGGCCTCCGTCAATGCCATATGAAATAGCAGAATTGTCGAGCTCATCAATGCCCATATTCCTAATCTATAGAACTGTGATTTTTCATAAAATGGTTGTTGCTGTAAGCCACTAAATTTCAGGTTGTTTTTTTGTTTTGTTTTGTTTTGTTTTTTGTTTTTGTCTTGTTTTGCTGAAAAAGGTAACTCGGAGAGTACTGCATTTCCTTATTGGTTCAAGATTTTTATTTTCCTAAATTATTTGTTGGATTGTCCTTTTTAACTTGTACATTCTACGTATATTATATCATTAATTATTTTCAAATTATATATCATCTTTTCTCATTTATCCTCTTTTTAAAAACAGAAATAAAGAACTATGACACAGGCCATTCCATTAACATTATTATACTTGGTTACCCAGCTGCTCTGGTTAAAATTAAGACATGTTAATTAGAAGGATTCTGAGCAATGGTATAGATTTAAATCTTAGATTTTATAATTGTTGATTACTTTTATGCATGATTAATAATGATTATCTTAGTTTGACTTTTTTTCTCGTTTCCGTTATCATTTGCTTCTCTCTCAAAACTCTGAGCTAAGTGTTGGTGTGTGCAGAGAAGGTCCTACATTTTTGGGGGTTTCAAATTTTGAAGTTATATGGCACTCTGACTTTCACTCTTTAAATGAAAATAAGACACAGCAGGAAAAAAACTTAAAAGGAATTAATTTGAATAAGAGATTTATATGATTTCTATTTCAAACAGATGCTGGTAACATAGACAAACATAACAATTAGCTAAGACATATTAAAGTAGAGCCAATAAATCAACTGGTTAAAAAGGAAAGGGAAGGGAAGGGAAGGGAAGGGAAGAGAGGGGAAGGGAAGGGAATGCAAGTCAGAAAACAACCATAAAACTTTTGATTGCACATATTATGATTAATATACTTTGTGCACACAGTTAATTGACATTACTGAGAGACAAAGTCATGAATGAAGGGTTAAAAAATCAGTTATAATGAAGCACCTGGGCAGCACAGTTGCTCACGTGTCCGACGTTGGCTCAGGTCACGATCCTGTGGTTTGCGGGTTCGAGCCCTGCGTCAGGCTCTGTGTTGACAGCTTGGAACCTGGAGCCTGCTTCAGATTCTGTGTCTTCCTTTCTCTCTGCCCCTCTTCTGTTCACCCTCTTTCTCTCTCTCTAAAATAAATAAACATTTAAAGCACAAATTAAAGGTACTCAATCAGTGAAGCATCTGATTTTGGTTCGGGTCATGATCTCAAGGCTGGTGGGTTACAGCCCTCCATCAAGCTCTGTGCTGACAGCTCAGAGCCTAGAGTCTGCCTCAGATTCTGTGTCTCCCTCTCTCTCTGTACCTCCCTGCTCATGCTCTGTCTCTCTCTTTCTTGCAAATTTAAATGTTAAAAATTACACAAAAATAAATTTAAAAAATCAATTATAATGAATTAAGAATGCATGCAACATTCTTGATTTTCTTCCCATTTTATAATGTGAACTTTTTTTTTTTTTTTTACCATTTGTCTCTCTTCCAAGCCATAAAGTGAGTTGTTGATTGGTCCTTTCCTTTTAGATAGATTTTTTTCTGTTTTTTTCTTCAGAAATGGCTGCTTTTACATTTCTCAGTCAGAAATAAATTTACTTCCATTACCACAACTCCTGTTTACCATTATAAGGGGAAAAAAGGAAAATGACTGAAAAAGGAAGCTAAGTATTTAAAATATGTATAAACGCAAATTGACACAAAGAGACATTGATAGAGGTATATAGAATTTTTACTTGGTGATTACATAAGCTAAATGATTTTTATTAAATCTTTTAGGGATTTTTCATCTTTAGTCTTCTTCATCCTCACCTAATACCCACCGTATACCACAAATACTTACAAATACAAATATCAGTAAATTTTTTACTCAACAGTTTAAAAATATTAAGTCCTCGTATGAAATGCCATTAAACACATTCTTTGTTCTATATCCTTACTTGAAACTAATAACAGTAACTGTTCTGCATTCTTCACATAATAGTTATAAAGATAATATGAAATAATATACATGAAGAACCCTTTAAAAATATAAAGCACCATATTAGTATAAAGTGTTTTTGAATTTTTATTATCTAAGATTTTTGGCAACCTTTTATGAGGTGAAACCACAGATGCTTTTAATCCAAATGAAAGGCCAATAAGATATCTGAGAAAATACTCTAGAATAATAAAGATCTTCATAAGTTCTCCCTTGAATTCAGGAAGGCCTAATGCTTTTAACCCCTCACTCCCACCCCCACACATAACTGCTGCTCCGGGCCCCCAAATATAGATTATCAGTGAAGTGTTGTTTCCACTTTGAACTCTCTGGGACTTCACTAGGTTTCTAGGTCTGACACCTGAGGTCAGATGAAGGCCATCTTAGTTCTTATTCACTCTAAAGACAAATTTGAACATATGTGCACTATCCCAGCAAGTGTACTGATTGCTTTAATAGCACTGACTAAAACCAGAGTTACTCTTTTAGTGTCTATGTCCTTTCCAATGAAATGAAGGGCACATAATCTCTATAAGTAGAATCTATTTGGCACATTAAAAAAAGGAGGCCCTAAAATTTGCCAAATGATATTATTGAGGCAATGAACAGTATTACCAGGTGTAAATTTGGATTGAAAACAATAAATTCATGGCTTTAGTCAAAGTACATTGACTCACTACTTTTACCTTAAAAAGACAATTCTCCCTGTCTCTCACTATCATGGCTATTTCTACCCATGCAAGTAGGTTTTTCTAAGGGCAGTTTGTACTTGTCTTATCCTTTCACTGCAATATAAACTCACACCCATAGTGGTCATCCCTGCAGACCCAGATTCTCAGTACTGAATTTAACATAGTCCAAATCAACAAATATTAGTTGATTGAATTGTATTTATTAGGTAATTAAGAACTTGAAGGATGTGGACCTTATAGTTTGATTGTTTTGAGTGAAGAATGGCAGTATACTCATTCTCATGACTGAAAGCGATCATGCTCAACTATTTGAACTCTGAGATTTCAGAAGTTCCCAGCAAATGACTATCAGCAAATCCATTTCATGTAATAAGTTTCTTCAACCATAAAGCTGTTCCAGTTGCTGACAGGTGATCTTTCATTTTGTCTCAAGATATTATAGCAACATCGTGAAAATTACTAAGTGAGTTATTGGTATAATGTGGAAAAATTTTAAAAAGTGGATAGATAGATAGGCACAGTTGCCTATCTCCAGTGCCTCCTCAGACTTTCTGGGGAACTGACATCCGGGGAGGTCCTGTCTACTTATTTTCAGAAACCAAGGTTCACAACAAGCCTGTTATCCTTATAGAAATCATGGCTTCCTTAGCCCAATTTAATTATAAACCGAGAAGTGTTTTCTACATAATTGAGGAGTTTTTGTGAGAAGAATACTATTAATTACTAATAAATATGGCAAGTCATTTCACATAGCACAACTGGTTGTAATTCATGCCTCTATCGTGTATTTTTTCCAATTTTGGTTAGTGAATAGCTCCTTTTCATTTTATTATTTCCATTTCCTTCCCTCCTAAATAATTTCTAACGATCATTAAGCTTTCTTTGTTTATTTATATTCCAATCAGTTCCTAAAGGAATTTAAGGTGGCGAGGAGGCATTTGAATGTGCAGAAGTAGCCATACATACTGAATTTGTGCATGATAATGTTTAAACACATCTTTGAAACTACAAGGACAAGTGAACATTACTGAAAAATGTACATTTAATTGCTGTTTATTTCTTCCGATAATATTTGCTGATGGCAAGTCTGGAAGACAGTGAGAAAGTAGTAAGGCTAAATACATTGGAATAAGAATGACTTGTGCTCACACTGAATCCAGGTTGCAAACTTCCTTGCTGTGTGGCTTCAAACAGTTCACTTAACCTCTCTCTCTTTGATCAGTTTTCTTTTGAGCAATATGGGTTTTATAATAGAATCTACCTCGGAGTTTTATGTGTTTTTCCCCCAGTGGATGAAATGCTCATAAATGTCTTAGAATACCATCAAGCATGTAAGAAGATAATGAGTATTTTCTGCACTCTTGTGAGTTGTATAGCCATTAAGAGAGATACTGTCAGAGAAAGAAGACAGAGAGTGTGAAGAAAGAACGGAGTGTGGAAATGCACCCGAAGGGTTATACCTTGCAGATAACACATGACAAACCTTGATAAGAGCCAGTTAAGCTAAACTAAACTAACCTTGTTTGAGTACATATCATACACTGGTATTTTAAGGTGTTTAAAGTATTTTAAAACTAAATGAATCCTTTTTAAAAAATATTTCAGCTATATAGCTGGAAACTGAAATTTTACTTATCTTGGAAACTCTCCTGAAAGAGATTTCAACTAAAGAAAATCAAAGATCAATAAGTCAGAAAACAGAATGAGAATAGCTTAATGAAGCCGAGGATAGCTTTTGGTGTCATATGGATCTCAGCTTAAGATCTGTCTGTTGCTATTTTAGCCTTTTTGAACCTCAGTCTCCATCATTCTACAATGTGGATTATATTGGGATCCCCATCCCATTGGGCAATTCCCCAGAACTAATTTCTATCTTGTCTCTTCCCAATACTCCTTGGTTTTAACTTCCAAAATCTGGGTGTTTTAGGAAGCCGGCCCTGTCTTCTTTCTAGAGCACATGACAGTGGCTTAACCAATTAGTGTGCCTCACCCGCAATCCAACTTAATAACCTAAATTGCTGAACCCAGAGTGAAAGTCATGACATTGGGACTGATATGTGAAAGCAAAAAGCACTGCTACTCTATGTAGACATATGCCATTACTACTGCAGACATTTTCTAGAGCCACACTGGAAAGATGCAGAGCTTAGGAAATCCCAGGCGGGAATTTAGAGCTTTGATGACACTGAGATCAGACTCTGGTGAAGTCCATGGTACTTCACATCTTTTCAGTTATGGAGATCGACAAATTTTCTTTATTTTTTGCCAACGTATTTGAGATCAATTTTCATGTATTTGCAATATAAACACTGACTTAGAGGAAGTAAACCCTCCAATCTGAGGGTTGAAAGGTTTAACAGTATAGGTTGACAATCCTCATATAAATTCCCTGAGGAAAGATGTGCTTTGGAATTGATTTTTTTTTTTAATTTTTAGACGGGAGATGTAGTGCCTATACTACGTAATAGCTAAAACTGCCACAGGGATCTGTGGCAGTAACCTGTAATCAAAGGCAATATTTCTGCTGCAAAATGTGTGAATAATCATAAGTAATGGTTTGTTTGTTTGTTTGTTTTACAAAAAAAAAACTATAAATAGTCTACTGATTGTTCAACTCAGGCTTTGCTAAAAAGTGAATTTTAAAGTAAAATTTTGATGCATATCTCTCTGATGTTTAAATTTGCAGATATATGTACCTTTTCTCTCTCTCTCTCTCTCTCCATCTTTCCCTCTGTCTTTCTCCATTTTTATGTATATACACATATATATGTAAATACATGTGTATAAATATTATACTATAGGTTCTCATTTGCTTTACAGAAGTCACTTCATTAGTTCAGATACTCATGATATGGAAGCTTCCTTATGAATAGAGTTTATGGGCAAATTACATCATTATCTTTATCACCATCTACATTATGAAAAAGTTGGATTACATTTTATTCTTCCCTGTCACTAAAATGTACTTAGACTAAACAGAGAGCAAATTTTCCTGGAATGTAAGAAACATATATTCTGGACAGATATATTTTAATTGGAGTTTTCACCACTTTCCTTCTTCAACAAAAAACCTATTAAATATCATTCTGACATTCATTATGATAAATAACCCACCTCTTGAAAACTATATGCTATGTCAGCAACTATTCATTCAGTTTCTGATGACAGATAAAAAAGGCACAAGTTCTTATTAGACAAAAATATTTCAACAAATGAAAAATAAGATTTTTACTGTTATTGTAGATTTTTCCCCCACAAAAACCATACAAAGTATGTTAAAACAGATATAACACTTATGACATGGTTAAGAAAACTGTGGCCAAAAAAGTAAATATCATATTTAGTGTGTGATAGATAAATTTGAATTTTAGATTTTTTTCTCTCTCAACTGTATTAATTATTTTTTGGTAGTCAATTCTGTGTATTTAGAAATAACATTTCCTGAAAATTAGAGGTAAACAATATTTTAAAAATGTTTCTAAACCTTTATTAGTTATTTCCAGTTGTCTTGTATTATTTGCATCGTCTTTTTCATATAAAGAAAGTAATAAATGAGGAAATAAGTGGTAGTATTCCAACCATATTTTCTTCTAAATATAAGTTTGCAGAGTATTTGTAGCCTAGGGGAAAATAAGTTTGTCCTTACAGGTTGTGGTCATCATTATTAATAATATTAATAAGATAATGTTGGAATGATAAAGTTTTTTTTTAACTTTCAGAGCACTTTGCCCTAACCTAGCCTGAATTTTGCCTGTAAAATATACAGAATTTGCAGTTTATGTAGTTTTGCTCTTACTTCAAATATATATGTTCTACTCAAATGTTGAGCACACCGACTTTGTCTATCAAAACCTAATTAAAACCTACAAACCCCACTGTAGCTATTTTAAGTAAAACATAAATTTATTAAAATATAAAGAGGGTCTATCACATTTTCTGCAGTGCTAGAGAATCAGACCAGGCACCTATAACCAAAACATACCAGTATTGGTCTTAATAAACCATCTACTTCGGTTGCTGCTGAGCACAAGGATGACAGCCCCTAGTGCTGCACCTTTAGGGTGACCCTGGCCGTTGCTCCGCCTGTGCACTGGCTACTTCACCACCACGTTCATGGAAATGATTTCTGTATAAAGTCTCACTCGCATCCCTTTTTTCCTAGATAGCGTTGCATGGGTTGTATGCAAACTGCTAAGCCCATAACAAATATTTGAGCTCACTTCAAGAGAGGGGAACGGGTTGGTGGCTTTAACTTTACAGAGCAGACCTTCTTAAAACAGATAATCCTGAAATCTAGAAAAGTGGGTCAAAGTCTTGGATGACTATTGGGAAATGGGACAAACTGTCCTTATCGGACCTCTGTTCTCAGCACTGTCCTTGTGCATAAACTGTCCTTATCGGACTTCTGTTCTCAGAACGCTGGGAACATGGGACTTAATGAAGCGCCAGGAGGACGTGCAGGACAGAGCCTCCCTGGTCATCAGCCAAATGCGTCAAGAAAGTATGGCACTGGAGATATACCCAGGCACAGTTGCAAGCTGTTCCTGATCTGTCCTTTCCTTATCTGCACCTATTGTTCTGGTTAAAACATTAACTGCTAACTAAACATTTACTATGCTCTCCATGCTTGCAAGGAGGATATAAAATAAGATGCTGTTCCTAATAAAGTTTGCCATTTGCCATCAGCTCTTGGTCCATCTCCACTGCTCTCAGGGATGTATACATTTCCAGGGGTGTCTAGGAACGTCCACGCTCCCATTGAGGAACGTCCCTCGGTCACGTTTCCAGGGGTATCTGGGAAAGTCCACACTCCCACTGAGGAGCGTCCCATTGCGTCACTCGTCGTCTCCCCAGTACCCCTCCTCGCGAAGGAGAACCGACCACATATGACCAAAACACACGGGTTACTTTGGTCCAAACAATAGGATTTGAAAATAATTTCTATTTTTAGAAAACCTGAAAACTGTTCAGTGGCATTGACAACATGCTGGCACAGTGCTGATGGTGGAAACAGCAGCAGCATTAAGCAGTGGAAATATTAATCATGAAATCACCACATTGGCATAGTTGTCTGTGCAAAGGCGATGCCAGGCTTGATGGCACTGACATTCCTGATGACAAGGACTGTAGGGTGCAAACTGTGCCTCATTGCCCTCAACTGATGCATCAATATCTTGAGTGCTGACAACCTTTTCTTTGACATCAGCAACAGAACTGTTGCTTTGACAGTAATGAGAAGTGAAGGCATTTTCTTTGATGGTCAATCGTAGAGTCTTGTTTTGCATGAAGTAAAAGCAAGAGTTGTCTGTAGAGAGGTCAGAATTCCCCCAGAATACAACTGTAAATACTTTACGTATTGAACACAGTTTGTGTGTGTGTGTGTGTGTGTGTGTATGTGTGTGTGTATAAAATAGAAAGTCTCTGAAGGATGCTAACAATATTTGCAAGGAGAATGATGGAAAGGTAAAGTCCCTACCAAACAGTTAATGTTAAGATTCTGTTTCAATCCTGAGATATATAAGGTCTGATATTCACATGGATTTCACTGTTTTGAAATGGCTGTGTTCTTATGTGGTAAGGAAAATCACTACCAATAAATCACAGAATCTAAATCTCCATACAACTTGGAAATGGTTAGAGTTGTCATACAAAATACTGACTTTTAAATATTTGTCATAAAATTGAAATCTCATATGGGAGGGAACCCAATTTAAAAAAAAAGGATCTAAATGCAAAAGATCTAAATGAAGCTGAGTTAGGGGGTGTGGAAAAGGACACCACTCTTTCCATTCACTCCCACTTCCCAGGTTCCCACCCCCCACCACCCCCATCTCCAAAATGTTTCTGGGACACTTCCCAGAAGCCTCTGTAAAAATTGGAAAAAGAAGTAGATCTGCAAATATGTGAAAGGGATTATGTAGAAGAGGAAATACACATGATCTGCATGGGTAGGGCAGATTTAGGGACTCAGAGCTAATGGTAGTAAATTTCAACTTAATATAGAGAAAAACTTTATAATTTACAGAACTTTATAAAAATGAAATGACTGGATGTATTCAGAGACCAGTTACTAATGGTCAAGGGGATTTAAATATCAGGAGAGTGGTTGCCTTTAGATTCTAGCATTATATGATATCACTGCCTGTATCATCTGCAAATTCATCCATAGAGAAACATTTAAATACAATAGACCAAATATTTTACCAATGACATAGACCTTTTATTAAATTAACTTTGACAATCAAAGTATTATGTTTTTTAAATTTCTTTGAAGAAATTTATATATTTTTTTCTATTTATAAATTTATTTTATAAATGATAGAGTTAATAAATTATAAGTTTCTTAATTGTGCCTTTAACTTTATTTTGTGAAAAATGAAAGTGATTGTAGTTAATGGTTGATTTAAATTGATATTATTTGCTATTTCTGACATGTATTTGTATATAATTAAGGGTGTTTTAAGAAGAGAGCTTTCCTCAGGTAATGATCTCAGTGTTCATGAGATTGAACCTTGCATTGGGCTCCATACTGATAGCACAGAGCCTGCTTGAGATTCTCTCTTTCCCTCTTTCTGTCCCTCTCCCATCAAAATAAATATTTTTTTTAAATAAGAAAGCTATGCTAAGAAACTAGGAACATAAAGATAGAAATTATATAAAGAATAAAAACAACATCTGTGAAAGTAGGACCACTGGTTTTAAATATTAATACTCCAAGGCACTTCTGCCAGTGTTCTGTGAAGTTCAGTCATACAGGGAGTGTCATGGAATAGCACAATGGAAGCCAATTTTATACTTGAAATGACTTTTCCAAATGAAAGGAATTAAAATAATCCTCAAATATTCACAGAGCTGCTGCACTGACACAGAAAATATGTCTTCTAAATAATAAAATCTAGAACACTTGCTTCAAAAGTGAGAGGAGGAAAGAAAGAAAAGAAAGAAAATAACCAATTCATACATAACATGTTAGAGAGAAACAAATTCTTCCATTGAACAGATTGTTCATAACATGACTGTTAACTCTGTGACAAGTAACCATTTAAACAACAATAAAAAAATGTCTACGAGTAGCAGATATTCCAGAAAAGATGACATGGCACATAATATAAGACCTACATGGATAGATATAGGCTGGCAGAGATTAGTTTACATGAACCTCATACAACGTATTCTTCAGGGCTCCTCAGTTAATTGGGCACCTTTAAGTCCTAAGATTTTCCTTGAGGCCCACATGGAGGAAGCAACAGGCCTAGGTCTGAACTAGAGGTTTGTAACACTGGCACAGAAAGAGAGTCATCCACTCAATCCTAACATTTCTCTTGTGGTTGAGGATAGGCAAGATCAAAGGAAATGTGACTCCAGAGGTAAACTGCTCCTGCTGGAACTAAGACAGCATCCAAAACTTTCTTCTTGATGTCAAGATACTTAATAAAATGCTGCTCAGTCTTTGCTGAGGTCAGCCTGCCTGTGTGAGGGATGGAAGAACTAGACTAGAGACTGTGGAGCAAAGCTGAACCTGAAGATCAAAGGGAAGGAGTTCCCCCAAGCCTTGCCTCTACAGGAAGAATCTTCTAAGCAAAAATCTACAAAAAAGTTACAATGCTAGATTTTAAGCCAAAGACTAAAAGAGATGAAGAAGGGCCCTACATTATAATAAAGGGGTCCACCCAACAAGATCTAACAATTGTAAATATTTATGCCTCCAAGTTGAGAGAACCCAGATATATTAAACAATAACAAACATACAGGAACTAATTTATAATAAAAATATTAGGAGACTTTAACAGCCACTCACATCAATGGACAGATCATCTAAACAGAAAACTGACAAGGAAACAATTACTTTAAATGACATACTAGATCAGACAGTCTGAACAAATAGATTCAGAACATTTCATCCTAAAGCAGCTGAATACACATTCAAGTGACATGGAACATTCTCCAGAATAGATCACATACTAAGTCACAAATCAGGCCTTAATAAGTACAAAAAGATTTAGCTCATGCTGTGCATTTTTTCCAATCACAAAGCTATGAAACTTGAAGTCAATCACAGGAAAATATTTGAAAAGGCCACAAATACATGGAGGCTAAAGAACATCCTACTAAATAATGAATGGGTCAGCCAAGGTATTGAAGACATAAAAAAATACATGGAAACAAATCAAAGTGGAACACGATGGTCCAAAACTTTTGGGATGAAGCAAAAAGAGTCATAAGAGCGAAGTATATAGCAATATAATCCTACATCAATAAACAAGAAAAATCTCAAATACAAAACCTATCCTTACACCCAAAGGAGCTAGAAAAAGAACAACAGATGAAACCTAAAGCCCGTAGAAGAAGGAAAACTAAGATTAAAGCAGAAATCAATGATACAGAAACAAAAAAACAAAAAATCCAGTAGAACAGATTGGTGAAACCAGGAGCTTATTCTTTGAAAGAATTAATACAACTGATAAACCTTTAGCCAGACTTATCAAAAAGAAAAGAGGAAGAACGCAAATAGATAAAATAACAAATGAGAAAGCAGAGATCACCAACAACAGTGCAGAAATACAATTGTAAGATGGTATTATAAAAAATTATATGCCAACAAATTGAACAACCTGGAAGAAAAGGAACAGAACAAAACAGAAAGAAATAGAAAATTCCCATAACCAGCAAAGAAATTGAATCAGTAATCAAAAATCTTCAAACAAACAAAAGTCCAGGGTTAGATAGCTTCCTAGGGGAATTATACCAAACATTTAAAGAACAGTTCAAAAAAATAGAAATGGAAGGAAAACTTCCAAACTCATTCAGTGAGGCCAGCATTACCTTGATTCCAAAACCAAAGACCTCAATAAAAAAAGAGAATTAGAGGCCGAAATCCCTGATGAACATGAATGCAGAAATTCTCTACAAAATACTAGTATGTCGAATCCAACAGTACATTAAAAGAATCTTCACCACAATCAAGTGGGATTTATTCCTTGTCTGTATTTGCAAACCAATCAACATGCTACACCGCATTAATGAAAGAAAAGGTAAGAACCATATGGTCCACTCAATAGATGCGGAAAAAGCATTTGATGAAGTACAGCATCCACTCTTGATAAAAACCCTCAACAAAAGAGGGATAGAGGAAACATACATCATAAGGGCCATATATGAAAGACCCACGGTTAATATAATCCTCAATGGGGAAAAACAGTTTTTTCTCTATGGTCAGCAATAAGGTAAGGATATTGAAAACTTTGTATGGAATCACAGAACACCCCAAATAGCCAAAGCAATCTTGAAAACGAAAAGCAAAGCCAGAGTCATCTCAATTCTAGACTTCAAGGCATATTGCAAAGTTGTAGTGACTGGTGTAAAAACAGACACATAGATCACCGAATTGAATAGAAAACCCAGAAGTGGACCCACAACACATGGCCAAGTAATCCTCAACAAAACAGGAAAGAATATTCAATGGAAAAAAGACATTCTCTTTTACAAATGGTGTTGGGAAAACTGGACAGCAACGTGCAAAAGAATGAAACAACCACTTTCTTACACCATCTACAAAACTAAATTCAAAATGGATAAAAGACCTAACTGTGAGACAGGAAACCACCAAAATCCTAGAGGAAAACAGTCAGCAACCTCTTTGACATCAGCTGTAGCAAATTCTTAATATATATGTTTCTGGAGGCAAAGGAAACAAAACCAAAAATGAATTATTGGGACTTCATGAAGATAAATTTCTGCATAACAAAGGAAACAGTCAACAAAACTAAAAGGCAACCTATGGGAAAGGAGAAGATATTTGCAAATGACATATCTGATAAAGGGTTAGTATCCAAAATATATGAAGAGCTCATCACACGCAACACCCCAAAACCAAATAATCTAGTTTAGAAATGAGCAAAAGACATAAATAGACATTTTTCCAAAGAAGGCATTTAGATGATTAACAGACACATGAAAAGATGCTCAGTGTCACTCATCATCAGGAAAATACAAATCAAAACTACAATGAGATACCACCTCACACTTGTCAGAATGGCTAAAATTAACAGCTCAAAAAACAACAGATGTTGGTGAGGATGTGGAGAAAGGGGAACCTCTTGCAGTGTTGGTGGGAATGCATACTGGTGCAGCCAATCTAGATAACAGTATGGAAGTTCCTGTAAAATTTAAAAATAAAACTACCTTACTGACCTGCAATTGTCTACTTAGTATTTAACCAAAGAACACAAACATTCTAATTCAAAGGGATTCATGCATCCCCATGTTTATAGCAGTATTATCAACAATAGTCAAACAGCTAAATTATGGAAACAGCCCAAGTGTCCATTGACTGTTGGACTTTGTGAGTTCAAGCCCGGCATTGGGCTCCTGACTGTCAGTGCAGACCCTGCTTATGATACTCTCTCTCCCTCTCTGTCTCTGATCTTCCCCTGCTTGTGCCCCCACCTCAAAAAAAATAAACTTAAAAAAAAAAAGACTGAAACCTTGCCATTTGCATCAGTGTGGATGGAGTTGAGAGTGTAATGCTTAGGTGAAATAAGTCAGGCCAAAAAAGACAAATAGCATATGATTTCACTCATATGTGGAAGTTAAGAAACAAAACAAATGAACATAGAGGGGGGAAAAAAGAGAGACACAAACCATAAAATGGACTCTTAACTACAGAGAACAAACTGGAGGTTGCTGGAGGGGAGGTGGGCAGGGGGATGGGTTAAATGGGTGATGAATATTAAGGAGTCCGCTTGTGATGAACACTGGGTGTTATATGTAAGTGATGAATCAGTAAATTCTACACCTGAAACTAAATTCTACACCTGAAACTAATATTACACTGTATGATAACTAGTATTTAAACGAAAATGTGAAACTTAAAAAAAATAAAGTTTACCTAAAAAAAAATTACAGATGCCATATCATAGAGTGATGAGCTGAAACTTTACTAACAAAAAAACAAATGTCACTAAACCATGCTAGAAGAAATATTAAACTATATTTTCTTTCTATAGATTCCACTAAAAATATTATAAAATTATTGTCATATGAAGAGAATCTCTGTGAGTATGCAGCCAAAAATACAGGAAAAATGAATCTTATTACCATAAAATTGTAATAGTAGACAAGTAAGGAATATTTACATTTAAAAATTTTTGTGACATTTAAGTAATTATTAGCTTTTTAAAATTTGTAATTTGTAGTCTTTTGTTTTTCCATTCTAATTTTATTTATTTATTTATTTTTGAGAGAAAGAGAGAGACAGAAACAGAACACAAGCAGTGAAAGAGAGGGAGACACAGAATCCAAAGCAGGCTCCAGGCTCTGAGCTGTCAGCACAGAGCTCAATGCGGGGCTCAAACTCATGAACCGTGAGATCATGACCTGAGCCAAAGTCAGATGCTTAATCGACTGAGCCAGCCAGGTGCCTCTTAGTTTCCTATTTTAAATAAACATTCGTTTCATTCCTAATTTTGTATTGATAACTTTATATTTGTGAAATGAGATCTCTCAAATTGCATTAGCTTTCGATTACAATCTAGAATCTGTTCTGAAAGTTGGGTGAAAGTATTGACCCCCAAACTCCAGGATTTATAACATGGCTTCTATTACCACATTGGGACAATAATTTTTCATTATGGACAAAACTCGCCCTGCAGAATATTTGGCATTCCTGACTCCTGCTCACACCTCAGATGATAAATGCTTGTTACAGTTCCCCTTCATCCATGCCAAACCACCCACTTTTGTGGTCAGTGTGACAGCTAAAATGACCCCACAGATTTCATAAAGCCCCTGTCTGAGAGCCAAGCCAGAAGAAAACTACGTAATATTCATCTATAGTTCCACAGGGCAGGAGTGATACTCATTGGGTTTGTACATGAGTGTACAGAGTGAATCAAGTATTAATCATGCAAGAACACGAGTTCAGACATCCTGCTTACAATTTTTATCTGCTAATAAAGTGGTTCTTCAGATCATGAATTGACAAACTGTGACCTGTGGAACCCAGTCCTGTGGCTTGTTCTGTAAGACCTCCAAGTTAAGTTTGGTTTTTGTATTGAAAGATTGCATAAATGAGTTTTAAAAAATTCAGTAGGCACTCTTTGTGGCGTGCATAGGCTGAAATGTTTGCTCTCTGGCTCTTTAGAGAAAAATTGGTCTTTCCGCCTTTAGATTATGCCACCATCATCAAAAACAGGTCAACTGCCCACTCACAATTTCTCTCAACAAGGCTCTTCTCTGTCGCTATTATAGCAGCACAGCCTGGCTGTCCATATGGCTGGGACTGAAGTAAAGAAAATAGTGAGAAAAGTTTACAGAAGGATAGGGTCAGTGGGGATAGGGAAGGAGGTTAGGAGAAAAATAGGGATTATATTTTTTCCCTAATATTGTTGACCTGAGTTTATTATTGATTTGCTACAGATCAGTGTTTGCTACAGATCAGTGAGTGTCTCATCAGAGCACTTTCTTATCTCTGTTTCTCAGCCTCATAAAGTAAACTTATGAGCAAAGTATTCTGATGGTGCCTTGTTAATGGTAGCTTCAACTTTTGGATCTGGAGGTAATTTTTCCGAGGGTTACAGTAAATTATTTCACTGGTTTCCACATGGTGTTACATGGAGTCCTAGAATAAGTCCACTTATAAACTTTTTATATGTGTCGCAATAAAATTTTAATTCAACTCAATAGCCAAAAAGCAAACAATCCTGTTAAAAATGGGCAGAGAAACTAAATAGACATTTTTCCCAAAGAAGATGTACAGATAACTGACATGTACGTGAAAAGATGTTCAACATCATTAATCATCAACGAAATGCAAATCAAAACCACGATGCGATATCCATTACCTCAAACCTGTTAGAATGGTGAGTATCACAAAGACATGAGATACCTAGTATCAGTGAGGATTTGAAGAAAAGGCAACCTTTGTTTTCTGTTGGTGAGAGTACAGACATTATAGAAAATAGTGTAGAGGTTCCCTAAGATATTGAAAATAGAGGTACTATGTGATCCAGCAACTTACTTCTGCATGTATGTCCAAAGGAAATGGAAAGAGGATCTTGAAGAGCTAGCTATGTGGACTATCATGTTCATTGCAGCATTATTGACAATGTCCAAGATATGGAAATACCTCCATGTCTATCACCAGATGAAGGGCTAAAGAAGATGGGTATACATGTGCAATAGAATATTATTCATCCACGAGAAAGAAGGGAGTCTTGGCATTTGCAACAACATGGATGGAACTTGAGGGCATTTGGTAAGTGAAATAAGACTGAGGAAGACAAATATTGCATGGTATATTTGGACTCAAAAATAGAAAAAGGGGAGAACCTGGGTGGCTCAGTCTGTTAAGTGTCTGACTTCAGCTCAGGTCATGATCTTACAGTTCATGGGTTCGAACCCTGCCTCGGGTTCTGTGCTGACAGCTCAGAGCCTGGAGCCTGCTTCAGATTCTGTGTCCCCCTCTCTCTCTGCCCCTCCCCTACTCTCTTTCTCTCTCTCTCTCTCTCAAAAATAAGTAAACATTTAAAAAGTTTTAAAAGAAGAAGGAAGGGAGGAAGGAAGGAGTGAAGGAAGGAAGGGAAGACAAAACTGCTAAACTCATAGAAACAGAGTAGAAAAGTGGTTGCCAGGGTCTGGGGATGGGAAAAACAGAGAGAAGTTGGTAAAAGAATACAAACTTGCAGCTATTAAGATAAATGAGGTCTAAAGATTTAATGTAAAACATAGTAACTGTAGTTGATAGCACTATATTATATAATTAAAATTTATAAAGAGATTAGATCTTCTCACCCAAATAAAAACATAAATAAATTAGTGATGTTAGTTAACTACATGGTGGGAATCCTTTCACAAAATGTGTGTGTGTGTGTGTGTGTGTGTGTGTGTGTATAAATCACAACAATGTACATTTTAATATCATACAATTTTATTTGTCAATTATATCTCAATAAAGCGGAAAAAATTAATAAGGGAAAAATGTTTCAATGAATAAAATTCCGAGTTGCTTCCTGCTTGCTAATTTAATCCAATTATTTTTCTTCAATGCCGTTAACATTTTCTAAACAGACTGCAAATATTTTGCAATTTATTTCATTCCCTAAGATGTTTTCTTCAATCATAGAATTGATTTAGAATTGACACTAGCTAAAACAGAAAGAATGAGGAAATACTAAATTGTAAAACTAATTTCTTCCTTTCTTTTTTTAAAAAGCTTATTTATTT
>CM053559.1:29266608-29291795 GCA_028646485.1 Cryptoprocta ferox | reverse complement strand
TTCTTTCTTTCTTTCTTTCTTTCTTTCTTTCTTTTTCTTTCTTCCCTTCTTCCCTTCCTTCCTTCCCTCCCTCTCCCTCCCTCCCTCTGCCTCCCTCCCTCCCTCTCCCTTCCTCCCTCCTTCCATCCTTCCTCTGTCTTTCCTTCTTTCTTCTTTCATTTTTCATAAATTTCTAGTAGGTTTAAAAAAATCCTGTGAAATATTTTTCACATTCCACTATGTAATACTGCCTACATAAAATTAGAGAAATGTTCAGTGAAGGTTAAGATGTCAGAGAAAATTGCTTTTGTGTAATGGAGTAAAAGCTATTCTTACATTACAAGATGACTTTACGTGGGGCCATTATAATTACTACTTGCCTGAAAATTAATTCAGCACTGTTATAATATTCAAGAGGTAAGTGCAAGAGGATGTGGAAATGTGGGGATTCATACCTTAGGTTGTGAGTGATGGCCCTATGCAGAGAGAAAAAGTTTTACTCTCAGAGAAAGTTTGCAGCAAAGAAGGTATCTAATTCATTCTGGCACAGAGCCAAAGCATTTAATTTCATACCCTTGTGTACTACCATCCTGCACTTGGAGGGGGAGAAGAAAGGATTGTTTCAGAGAAACTTAGAAGATGATGCGGTATAGAATACTTTTCATGGGAGCCCAATAATTGTGTCCTAGGACTGTGAAGTCACAGGTAACAATTGTTTTGTGCCATCCTTCAGTTTCATTCAATTTCCTGAGTCCCACCTGAAGTACAGAAACATACAAAATTGTTCATGTGCCTAGCCCTCACCCCCGACAGACTTAGTATCCTTGATGGTGAAAAGGTGTGTTGTTTTATTTACCTATATGTTTATATATCTATCTATATCATCTATATCTATTATCTATCTGAATCTATCTATAGCTATCAACCTATATATATCTATCTGTCTATCTGTCTATCACCTATCTATATAATAAGTTTTGGAAGCAAATAAATACCTCCCATTTGTGTTTTGCTGGCTTTTACCTATTACATATAAGATTATTAGGGAGACTTTATACATAGGGGTTAAGAAATTGAGATCTCAAGCCATACTGCCTTGATTGGAATTCACCTTTGCCACTCAACTGCCTCTTTAACTATGGACAAGTTACTTCACCCCTTTAAGTCTTGCTGTCTCTCTCTCTCTCTCTCTCTCTCTCTCTCTCACTCTTTTTCTCTCATTTCCCAAAGTGGGTAGTAAATTATGGGTTCTTATGAAGGTGAAATTACATAAAGCATTTAAAGTAATTCTTGGTATATCGTAGTTGATTAATAAATGTTATCACCCTATAACTATATATTCTTATTTGGTCATACTTTTTCTCAAATATAAAATGTGGACAACTATATATATCCTAAGTTTATGAATAAGTGAGATATAAAAAAGCCAACTATCATTTATTAGCCAATTGGAAACATCAGCACTTTCTTAATTTTCTAGAGGGTTCAATTACCAGTCCTTCAAAGAATTATTCAAAATGCCCTTGAATGAAAGTACTTATGTTGCGTTGTTGAGTTCTGGAAATGAGACTTTTTTTTCTACGTTTTGCCTTACATACTCCATTTCTAATTCTGTTTATCCTAAGACTCAGAGGAGTTTTAGGTAAAAGAAGGAGCTATCTAATTTATTAGGAGTATTTATTAGGTACTGCTTGCCCTCTTATCTAGAACATAGTAAGGACTAAGTACATCAAATCCACAGATTTTTGGAAACTTTTGGAATTATTGCAATGCATGATATGAACAAGTATAAGCAAGGCAAGAAAGTGTTAGATATTTGCAGAAATAAAAACAAAAATCCATAGAATGTCAAGGCTATTATTATTCTAACCCTTATCTTTTTTTTTATGTTTATTTATTTATTTTGAGGAAGAGAGAGAGTGCATGCAGGGGATGGGGAGAGGGGGAGGGGGACAGAAGATCCAAAGTGACTCTGTGACAGCAGAGAGCCCAAAGTAGGGCTTGAACTCGTGAACTGTGAGATCATGACCCAAGGCAAAGTCCGATGCTTAATGTACTGAGCCACCCAGGCACCCTACCCCTTATCTTTTATTAGAAAAGTAATTAAATCATAGTTTTTGATTCCTTTACATTATTCACATTCTTCAGTGAGACGCTTTCCATGATGTTTCTTAGTGATCCATTATCAGAAACCTATGACAATTTACATATGTTTGAAATACACTTTATTTTATTCGCTTTGCTTTAGAGACTATAAATATCCTTCAAGTTGTTTTAGCAATAATCTTGTATTTGTCAATTGAATCATACCCATTTTTATACCTTTAGGATTTTTACCTTTCAAATCCTCCAAGTTTTTAAACTTCCTAGTTGTTTCTAGATGCTGAAGATGAGTTACTAAAGACCTGGGCATTGTCATAAATAATGTAGAATAAATGACATAAAAACGTATGCCCTTTCACTAATGTATAGCATTTATATATTTTAAATTTAAATTCTGTAGCTAAGTTTGGTTTGTTTGTAAAACATAGAAAACTGTGATTTAGACAAAAAGTTCATTTGTTGGAAGAACAGCTTCTAATAGACAAGGTGACAGGGACTACTAGAAAAGCAGGAACTAAATACCCCTCAGGACCCTAGAGAAAGAACTTACAGAAAGAGGTGGGAGAACAGGAATATGATTAAGTTCAAGTTTAGCTCAATCCTTTTATCTCTTCTTTCAGGCTTCAGATTTCACAGAATGATACTCTATCTATTGCTTTTAGTCTCTGATTAATCAGTGGAGAAAGGAGGTCAGATTTTACTGCTGGAAAGAACAGTTGCATATCCACTAATCATGCAGAACTACACTATGTCATTTTGTATTTCTTTCTTTAAACAGTTGTACAGAGATACAACTTACGTATCAAAAAATTCAACCGCGTGAGCATGCAATTTGTTAATTTTCAGTAAACTTATAAAGTTGCACAACCATCACCACAATTTGATTTCAGAACATTTTCATTATACTTAAAATTCCCCACCAGCCAGTTGGGAGCCCAACCCTGTTGCCAACCCCCTAGTCCATGCCATCTCATTCTGCTGATCTCTTCTTCCTATGATTCATTTGATTGCTAATTTAAAATAAACAAACCACATAATATGTAGAAATGCATCTGGCTTCTTTCACTTATCATAAATTTATTGAGGGGTATCCATGATGTATCAGTATTTAATTAAGGTGTTGCTGAATAATATTCTATTGTATAGATACATCACCTTGTGTTTACCGGTTGATGGTTGTATCAGTTCCATATTTTAGCTATTATACAAAATGTGGTTATGAGCATTCACATAAATCTTGATGTGGACATAACCATATTTTCTCTGGGATAATATTTACCAAATAAATTACTAGGTCATATGATGAATTCATGCTTAACTATGAAGGAAACGGACTTTTTTTTCCAAAGTGGCTATACCCATTCACGTTCCCACCAGCATTATGGGAAGATTTTAGTTTCTCCCCATTCTGGCCAACACTTGGTGTTGTCTATTCCTTTGATTAAATCCTGTCTGGTGCATGGATATTTGTCATTGTGCTTTTAATGTGCATCTCCCAAAAGAATAACGGTGTTGAGGATCTTTTCATGTGCTTATCGGCTACTTACACATCTTTCAGAGAAAACAGTCTACTGAGGTATTTTGCTCATTTTTAATTAAAATATTTGACTTCTTAATGTTGAATTTAGGAGTCACTTATATATTCTGGATCCATTTCTATATATTTTAAAAGATTTATGATTTATATGGCTTATACTGTTACATAACTAATTACCACACATTTAGTGGCCAAAAACAACAAACACATTTATTATCTCACAATTTCCATGGGCCAACAGTCCGGGTATGGCTTAGCTGAATCCTCTGCCCAGGGACTTACAGTTTGTAATCAAGATTTTGACAGGGCAGTATTTTCCTCTGGAATCTTGATTGGAGTATCTGCTTCGAAGTGCATTTGGGTTGTGGGCAGAATGCATTATCTTGTTGACATATGATCATTGGTTCTGGCTTTTTGCTGCCCGTTGGCCAGAGGCTGCCCACGGTTGCTTGGCCCTTGAGCTTCCTCATCATGGTTGCCTAATTCATCAAGCCGTTAAGGAAAATCTTTTGCTCCAGTCTGCTAAGACAGAGTCATATAATATGGTGGGAGTGGTATCTCATCACTGTTGCCACATTCTCTAAGATGAAAGCAAGTAAAAAGGCCCATCTATGACCAATGGGAAGGAATCAAAGATATAGACACCAGGAGGAAGGTATTGGGGATGATGTAAGGTCTGTTCACCACCCATAATTTGCAAGCTACAGTCTGTAGCTTGTGTTAATACCGTCTTTGAGTATGAAAGTACTCATTCTAATAAATTCCAAATTATTTCTTGCCTCCTTTCAAGGTTCATACTTTTTAAAAAAATGTCTATTTGACACAGAGAAAGATCACGTTTTGTACTTTTGATATTATATCTAAGAAATCTTTACCATCTTTACCAAGGTTGTGATGGTTTTATCCTCCTCTCCTTCTGGCAGTTTTAATATTTTAGCTCTTACACTCAGGCCAATGGTCTGTTTTGGGTTAATTTTGTGTACAGTGTGAGATAAGTGTTTAAGTTCATATTATTGCCCTTGGCTATAAAAATGGTCCCAGAACAATTTATTGAAGAGATTCTACCCAATTGGATTTTTCTTAGCACTTTTTCAAAAATCAATTGACCATAAACATAATGGTTTATTTTGGACTCTTAATTTTGTTCTATCCATATGGTGTTTTTATTACTGTAGTTTTATGGTAAGTTTTGAAATCTGGTAGTAGAAATCCTCCAATTTGCTCTTCTTTTTATAAATTGTTTTGACTATTCTAGGTCCTTTGCATTTCTATATATATTTTAGAATTAGCTAACAAATGTGTATAAAAATTTCTGCAGGAACTTTGTGATTATGATGGATCTATAGGTCAGTTTTGGGTTGATTACTATTTTAACAATAAATATTGAGTCTTCCAAACCATGGTTAAGAGATAGTCTTTCTATTATTTACATCTTCTTGATATTCTCTCAGCAACATTTTATAGATGTCAGTGTATAAATATTGCATGCACTTTCATAATTATTTTCTTAGCCATTTTATTAATTTTGATGCTATTAAGATAAAATTATTTGGTCTGGTACTATTTTTGGATTGTTTGCTGCTAATACATATATTTAGTTTTAATATATTGAACTAGTGTTTTGTTACCTATTTTATTAGTTCCAGTTAATATTTTTGTGGATTCCTTACTTTCTACATATAAAATACCTTTCCTCTCTTCTCCTCCCCTCTCCCTGTCCTGTCTTCCTACCCTCCTCCTCCCCCGTGACTGTGTCTATTTCTACATCTGTCTTTCCACCTCTTTTTCTTTCTTTCTTTTCTTTTTCTTTCTCCCTTTCTTTCTCCCTCTCTTTCTCCCTTCCTTCCTTCCTTCCTTCCTCTTTCTTTCTTTCTTTCTTTCTTTCTTTTCTTTTCTTTTCTTTTCTTTTCTTTTTTCTTTTCTTTTCTTTTCTTTTCTTTTCTTTTCTTTTCTTTTCTTTTCTTTCTTTTCTTTTCTTTTCTTTCTTTTTAGCTAGAACCTCTCATACAGTGTTAAATAGGAATGTCAACAGTCAACCTTTGTTCCCAAACATAGTGTAAAAACATTCAGTCACCACTTAGTTTGATATAAACTTCAGGGCTTTCAAAAAGGACAATAATCAATTTGAGGAAGTTCCCTTCTATTTCTAGTTAGGTATTTTGATCATGAAAATATGAAAAATTTTTCAATTTTTTTTTCTTTTCTGAATCTATTAGCAGAATCATGGATTTTTGACATCTGTTCTATTTCTGGCACCCTTACGCTCCTGGTAAAAAGTACACTTGGCCATGATTTATAACTCTTTTTATATATTGCTGGATTCACTTGCCTAATAGTAAGAATTTCTAATCTGTTTTCATGAGGACTGTTGATCTGCAGTCCTCTGTCTTGTGCATAATGGTAACAATGGTCTCAAAAAATGAGTTTGGAAATGTTCACTGGTTCTCTTCCTTTTGAAAGAGTTTTTGAAGTACCGATATTATGTCTCTTTTTTTAAACAAATATGGAAGTTTATTGCAGGACACTGGAACAGTACAGATAAATGGAATGGAAATGCACACATGTCATTTTGAGAATCATCATATCTTAATTTAAAATTACTTCAAGAAAGATATTACTCATCATAACGTTTAATTTTTTCTTTTTCTTTTCTTCTTTCTCTTTTTCAACTTCAGCAGTGTATTTCCTGAAGATTTTAAATCCAGTATTATTTCTTTAAATATCTCAAAGAATTCTCTAGTGAAGCCATCTGGTCTGGGGCTTTTCTTTGTGGGAAAATTTTAAGTAATTTCTTACTCACTAGGTTATTCAAATTTTTCATTTCTTGGTTAGTCACTTTCTGATTTTATGTTTTCTAGTAATTTGTCCATTTCATCTCAGTTATTTAACTTGTTGGCATAATGTTCATATCATGTCATTATAATCCTTTAAATTTCTATAGAGTTGGTAGTGATTTCCTCTCTTTAATTTCTGATTTTGGTCATTTGTATCTGGATTCCTATTTTCTGGGTTACTATGATAAATGTTTGACAACTTTTTGAATTCTTGAAAAAAAAACACACTTTTTTGGTGTATTGATTTCTCTGTATTTTTTTCTGTTTTCTATTTTATTAAATTCTGCTCTAATCTTTATTTTTCTATTTTTCTTCCTGCTGTGGAATTGCTTTTCTTTCTATTTTCTTGTAGTGTAAGCTTAGTTTATTGATTTGAGACCTTTTTGTATTGACAGTAGATCACAGCTATAAATTTCTAAGTGGTGCTTTAGCTGCGTCTAATAAATTCTAATATGTTGTATTTTCTTTTTTTTAATATTTTTAAGTTTATTTATTTTCAGAAAGACAGAGAATCAGTGGCGGGGGGAGAGGATAGGAAGAGGTCTCTGTGTGCTGATAGCAGAAAGCCTAATTAGGGGCTCAAATTCATAAACCCTGAGATATGACCTGATGCAAAGTTGTATCAACGGAACCACCCAGGCATCCATGTTGTATTTTCATTCTCACACAAATGAAATATGCTTTAATTTATCTTATGATTTCCTTTTGTACTCATGGGTTATGTTTAACTTCCATGGGAAGTGTTTAATTCTAGGTATTCGTGATATCTAATTAAATTCATTGTGGTTTAAAAGCACACTTTGTATGATTTAAAGTTTTTTATATTTACTGAGATTATTTTTTTGAGGTCCAGTGTATGATTTCTCCTACAGTATGTTCCATCCATAGTTGAATGTATTTTCTGTAGGCATTGAGTGGACTTTTCTACAGAAGTCAGACCAAATTGTTCAGTAACATCACTAAAGTCTCTTATTTCCTCACTGATTTTCTACCAAGTTGTTCTATCATTTATTGAAAGTAGTATATTGAAATCTGCAACTATTATTTTTTAATTATCTTTCAATTGTCTTTTATGTCATTTTTGGCTTTAGAGTTTGTTCTGTTATTAAATGCATATATATTTTAAATTGTTTCTTTTAACCACTTCATCAGTATTTTCCTTTAGAACATTTTTTAAGAACTATTTTATCTCATATTAATATAACCTTTACATCTCTCTTATGGATATTCTTTCCATGATCTATTTTTTAATCCTCTTGTTTTCACCTTGTTCTGTCTTTGTAGCTAAGTAGCATTTGTTCTAGATAGCAGACAGTTGAGTCTTGCTTTTTTAATCACCATTGTTATCTTTCCTTCTTTGAATGGAGAATTTATTCCATCACTCTTAAAATCATTACTGTTACAGTTGGATTGCATTTTTCTCTTGGATTTCTATTTTATTCATGCTTTTTTGTTCCCTTCTTTCTCTAATGTCTTATTTTGTGTAAAAATTTGTTTTTGTCTACTTTTTGATTTTTTCTCATGATTTTTTAAAGCCCCCTTTCTAATTTTTTGTTGTTGCTTGAGGAATTAAAAGTAGATCTTAATAGAGGTTCCTGGGTGGCTCCGTTGGTTAAGCATACAACTCTTTACTTCAGCTCAGGTCATGATCTCATAGCTTGTGAGATCAAGCCCCACATTAGGATCTGTTTTCCATGGTGTGGAGTCTGCTTTGGATTCTCTCTCTCCCTCTCTCTACACCGCCCCTACTTTCTCTCTCTCTCTCTCTCTCAAAATAAATAAATAAACTTAAAAAATAGATCTTAACATATCATACTCTATTTCACATTACTGAAGTAATTTTGACAAAATTTAGAACTTTGTTTCAATATATTTTCTTTCCCTCTCCTCATGCTTTATTTTTATATACATTAAATCTATATATGTTATAAACCCCACAGTAGAATATTACACTGATTTTTCTATACAATTAAGCTAACGAAACAGATGAGAAACATATGTATATATTCTTTCATACTTCCTTATATTTGCCATATCTGACATTCTTCACATATAACCTATGAATTCAAGATATTTTGTGACATCACTTTGGCGTTTCTTTTAAAAAAAGTTTTAGCAGTAACAAATTACCTGCTTCTTTATTTGGATATATCATTATCTTACTTTTATATTTTGAAGACAGATTTTTTCTTTCCACTCTTTAAAAATGCCTTTCCACTACCTTTGTGCCCCCATTTTTAAAAAAATAGAAAGTCACTAAGTATATGTTTGCTCTCTTATGCATGATGAATTGTTTGTTTTCTTCCTGTTTTCAACATTTGCTTTTTTTCTTTAGATTTTATTATCTTGACTATAATGTGTCTCTGTGTGAATTTCTTGCTTATTTCATTTTTTTGTGCTTATATTTAAGTCTGGCTTCCGAGGATTAGCCCTGTGTTTGCAGAGCCTGTGTTTGGCCAAAAGTTAACAAGAATCTGTGCTCAACCCTTCAAGCCAACACGGCTTCTACTTTCTCAGGATGGATCTGTAGGAGTCCGGTAGCGTGCATTCCAACTCCAGGCCATTTTCAAATCTTTACTTTTAATTTCTGCCAAGAGGTCTTATATTTCTTCTTTCTTTACGCCCTACTCCCTACATACTCTTTGTACTGTTGAACCAACATAGGTGGACCCACACAGTCAGAGCTGGGGGTAAGGCATGGGAACATTCCTCATCAAGAACACTACTGAGCCAGTGTTTCTATGAAAACTTTAGCTGTTTTCATGAATAAATGCTTTTCTGTTTGTATGTTTTTAGTCAATTTCCAAAATGCTGAAATAATTGTTTTTTGACAGTTTTATTCACCTTCATAGCTGTTCTCTAAGGAAAGGATTGTCCACCTTTTTCATCCCAATAGGGGGAAGTGCTATACATTCAACTAATTAAAATCTAATAAAACTATTTAAAATCAAATTAAACTAGTTAAAGTCTAAATCAGAAATTAAAGTCTATGACTCTAATTCTTTCTATAGTACAAAGAATGTGAGCGACAGTGAATTAGGAGCGCAAGGCAAGATTATGAATAGCCAAGGTGAAATACCAATAAGGTGTTCCTATGATAGCAGACCTTTTTCTCACAAAGGTAATTCAGCCCATAAAAACAATGTAGATAATTTTATTATTGTTAATAAATGTTTTTAATTACATTTTCTAGCTACTTCTTGCTGGAATATAATTGGTTGTTATATAGTAACTTTTGGTTATATATTAACTCCCTTATATAGACACTCAAATTCAAAATTCAGCTACTGAACTCTGTGCCCTCAGGGCATCGATGATTTCAGGGCTCACTTAACACTGGTTTTCAGCTTCTTTTTCATTTTCTGCTGCTGGGGATTTCCCTCAACATCCTGCAAGGTCAGCTATGTATTTAGAAAGAGCATTTCTGTGTATTTTACGCTAGTAATTTTTTTCTTTCTTTCTTTTTGTCAGGATGTAGAGTCAGCACTGTTACTGGGAATAGAAGTTACAATAGAGCTTTTCAACAAAAATAGGAAGTTTTATTTTAATCTGTAAACATAACCACTTTAAGAAGTCTTTATAAGCTCCCTTTTAAAATTATAGACACTATCAGAAAACATAATTAAGAACATTCATAGACTATCACTTCTGTTCTAAGCAGGGATCTTATTGCTTATAACTGAGTATTTTTTCTTGACTTAGGAGTTATTCAGAGATATTTCCTGATGGAGACAGGATTCTGCCTCTGGTGTGGGGTGAACTAACAAGTCTTAGGATTGTTTAATTCCTAAACATTTAGCAATTGAATTAGCAAATGGGATCCATATTTAGGCAGACAATAAAATAGCATTTGTCAGATGGTATGCTGACTTCTTCAGAAAAGATGATCAAACTAATTATTTAAATTATAATCTAAAGTTTAAACATAAGTTTAGTATGCTCACTTATCTGTGAATGGTTTGGCATTCGTAGATCATTGAAATCTGGAGCTCTCAAAGTGAAACTTGGTTTCTTTTTTCACTGTCCACCCATGCTTCTTTGTAGAATCAATCCTTTACATGGGTACTCTGAGTCAGCCCAGATATCACTCTTCATGAAGGCTCTCGAAATCTATCATGTAAACAATTTTGATAACTTTCTAAATAGCCTTAAAACACTTGTAAATGTCATCAGCACCAGGCTATCTGGAAGACATTTTTTCCTATTCAATATCTCTATTAAACATTATTTGTGGAAGGAAGAATAAGAGAAAAACAGAGAGAGAGGCAAACTATAAGGATCTCTTAAATACAGAGAACAAACTGAGGGTTGCTGGTGGGTGTTGGGCAGGGATGGGCTCAATGGGCAACAGGCTTTAAGGAGGGCACTTGTTGGGATGAGCAGTGGGTATTATATGTAAAGTGATAAGTCACTAAATTCTACTCCTGAAACCATTATTACACTATATGTTTGCTAACTTGGATTTAATTATTTTTTGTTTTAAAAAAAGGAAATAAAAAATTATGTGTACTACCACATTTGATTGATATTGTGTTAAGTCAATGCTATAAGATCTCTTACCTTAGAGATTGTGAGATTATTCAGTAGACTAGTGTGCACGATAAGTTGCATACAGACTGTGTCAAACATATTTAATTATATGGCCTGTGTTTGAGGAACTTCTCTGGGATCCTCCACTTTCTCTCCACCCTGGACTATTTTTCCATGTAGTACGCCCTGAGAAATACCACTTTTTTTCTTTTACTCTCATCCAAATCTCATCATATTACTCTCATGATTAGGAATTCTCAATAAACCCCCACTTCCACAACACATGAGATTAGATCACTTACACTTTGTCCAAACTGTTTAACCAGCATAATTTCTATCCCTCCCTTCTTCTTGCCACCATATCTCATGCATCAGTCATTAGACATACCTAAAGTTTTATTTTCCTCCAAATATTGCTCTTTCACTGCTACTTGCTTTTGAACATGGAGCTCTCTCTGTTGGATAATCTTTTGCTATTCTATTCCTGCCAAACTTCTACTATATTTTAAGTATCCTTCAAATACTATCTATCTTTTAAAAGTTGTCTTATATAACCAGACAGTTCTTCTCCCACTCTTCTGGATTCTAAGACTGTAGTGTATATGTACACATAAAGTGTATATGTGTGAGTATATAGGCATATATGTATGGTATATATGTACATATTAAAGCAGGTATCATGTTGGCAGCGATGAGTTTCTCCTAGAATGTGAACTTCAGTATAGTAACCTCTTAGTCATCATTTCATAAAGGGATGATAGGAATGGGATTCTCTCTCACTTTGAGCTGAGATCTTAAGATAACAGTTACTGAATATATTCTAAGACTGCGGTAAGCAAGCAATATTGAATTTGCATAGAAAGATAAAAATGGGTTTTGTAACTATTACTCATTTTCTGGCTACAAAATTGATGGTTCAAAAAGGAGTTTGGAAACTGGGGATATTTTATTGCAGAGAATTTTGCCTTGAATAACAACCCATATTCCACCAGGGATAAGTTATTTTTCTTGACTTTTAACCTGGCAAGAGAGGCTTCAAGGAGACCATTTGGAGAGGTTGATATATGTCCTCTGGCATCTGAGGGCTACTATAAACTGATATATGCATAGGAAATTTAAAGGGTGAGAGTCTGACAGAAATTACATGTGACCACAGAATAGAGGGTTGTACTTGGAAAAGTAATGACATTTCTATAGATGTGGATACAGATTTGAAAGTGTGTTTCCCAAACATCACATTTGGCCATGTGAGAGAAAAGAGAGAGCTTGTCTGCAACTGTCTTTAATGGTTTTGACTTAGACGTTTTCTTAGACTATGAGTCCTCTTAGAGACCCTCTGAGTCTAAGTGAACTGTCATGACTAGGGAATCACAAGGGAATAACAAGGGGAGAGCGGTACAGTAGAGTTCTTTACCTACTATATCGTGCACTAGGTGAGTGGTGACAAGGAATCTGATGATGTCTGCAGTGAGCCCACAAAACACTCTGAAAGGGAAACAGTATTTTTCAGCTTCTGCCACAGCCAGAGGAAATCAATGTTAGTTTAAACAATACTAATCTGGTTTCCCACTCCTCTCTTACCTGGGCAGATGTCACAAGAAGACTGGTATAAAAAGTTTAACTGAGGAAATAAAGAGGCAACCAGTCATGACCCCTTTTTCTCACTGCTGACAGAAGTGGAGCAGGACACTGCATTGAAATAAAGTTTGTAGATTTGACTGTTTTTGTAACGCGATTATGCTTGTGATCAGAAGTGACAGGAGGAATTTTTATCATCTGAGCATGACTGCATATATCATAGGACTTGCCCTAGATTTTATCTAAGGGTCAGGAAAAAATGGGATACAGGAAAGGAAAGGGGAAATAATAATCTTGGTTTCTATCCACACCCTTATGAGTTGTTATATATTGGATACTTCTGTAATTCTAGCACCCAGCATAGAGTAGAACATGTAACAGGCACTTGAGAAATTATTTATTGATTGAATGTGTTATTCTACTCTATAGAATCTAAACCAAGTTTCTCTTAGAACAACAGACGCCGCTTTAAAATTAAGAAGATGTTATTTGGGTACACGAAAGTAAAAAGAACTGAAGCCTAGTAGAATAATCTCTGTGAATCAGAAATGGAAGTTATTTCTGCATCTAGAAATCAATATAACAATATAGCTGAAAACTATATCTACCCAAGCATTTATTCAGTGCATCTGATAAGCTAAAAGTGGTGTTAGGTGTTATGAATATAAATCAATGAATTATATAAAGTCTTGACTTAAGATATTTGAAGACTTGTGAGAAATAGTTACTAGAAAAATACGTTTTAAAGATACAGGTTTGTTTTATTATGCACTGAGTTTACTGTGGGCACAAAAGTGGATGTGATCAATTCTGTCTTGGTTGTTAGTGTGTCAACCAAGTTATTAGTAGGGGTGATTATTTCTCAACCAGGTCTGAAAAGATAAATAAGAATATGGAAAATTAAATTAGTGCTTAAAATAATATTTGAAGTTAAAGATCTAACACAGAGCTACCTTGCCTCTCTAAATCAAAATCTGGTCATTGGGGCACCTGGTGGCTCAGCTGTTTAAGCGTTGGACTCTTGGTTTTGGCTCAGGTCATGATCTCACGGTTTGTGAGTTCGAGCCTGCATGAGATCCCATGCTGACAGTGCAGAGCCTGCTTGTGTTTCTCTCTCTCCTTCTCTCTCTGCCCCTCCCCCATTCAAACACCCACATGGACACTCTTTCTCAAAATAAATAAATAAAAACAAAACAAAAACAAAAACAAAATTAGGTACTCCTCGAGATATACAGTCATGGAAAGGATAAACTAGTAGAACCAAACCTGCCTACTCTTAATGACTTGCAAAGCCTTGACACTGAATAGAGGGGGAAGGCGATTTTGAGAATGTAGAATGTGTAACCATAATCTAATCATTTCATACACTGTTGGACTGAATTCATACCATGTGGGTTGTGAAAACATTTATTTTCCTTAAGGACATAATAAAAGTAATTTTAAAGATAAATAAAGAGCAGGAAAATATCAAAATGACAAAATGGATTTAGAAAACATGGACAAAAAATCCTACCCTTTTAAACATGAAAATATTATGTAATTAATAATATTACTGAAAAATAAAAGATAAACCCTTCAATTGTTAGGTTTATAAAGGAAAATTAAGGATTCATGAACTAGAAAATTGAACTAAAAAAAGTCTTTGTGGAACAGAGCATTGAAAGACAAAACCATAGGAAATAGAAAAGATAAATTTAGAGAAATTGTAGATAATATGAGGTCTCATATAGGTTTAAATGGAGTTACAGAAAAAGAAATAAGAAGACATGGTTGTAAAGGCAACATATGTAGAGATAATAAGTGAGAATTTTTCATTACTTATGATATTGATCTTATTAATCAGAAACCCAAAGAATCCTAAGTGTATTAAAAAAACACATCTTAAACCACTGGGTAACTTTAGCAGAGCACATAGCATGGAAAGACCTTAAAATACACACAGAGAAAAGAAATATTGTAGTCAAAGAAATAAAAATAAGACTCACATTTTTCAACTACAAAAGTGGACACTACTTGAGAATATGTATATCTGCAATAAAACAAATATAACAAATAACAAATTAAAAATGTATCATCAATGAAAGTATCTTTAAAAAATTAGAATGGAAGAGAGGGCCTTTTTTTTAAGTTTATTTATTCTGAGAGAGAGAGAGTGTGGTGTGCGTGAGTCGGGGAGGGACAGAGAGGAAGGAGAGAGAGTCTAAAGGAGGCTCTGTGCTAACAGTGCAAAGTCTGATGTGGAGCTCAATTCCAGGAACCGTGAGATCATGACCTGAGCTGAAATCAAGAGATGGATGCTTAACTGACTAAGCCCCCCAGGTTCTCCAACAAATCAAAAATGTGTCATGAATAAAAGTATCTTTTAAAAATCAGAATGGAAGAAAGGGCATTTTTACCCTAGCAAAAACTTAGATTTTGCTACCACTAAACCCTCATTCAAGAGAATTTTGAAACATGCACTTTAGAGAAACGAAAATATTTCTTTGGTCCAAAGTCTGAAATTCAGGAATGTATCGGGAACAAAATAAAAAGTATAAATATGGTAAAAATTTAAAATAAATACTGACTCTATAATAATGCAATCCTGCTTCTGATAATGATCCACCAGGTGTTGTCTACATAGGACAACTAGAAAGAATATAATAATCACCTGCCTTCATTAACTGTGACTCTAACACAGCAGTGAGCATCACCAACGCAGAATGTAAGAAAAGTGGGAACTATGGCCAAGCAAGACTAGCATTACATACCACTTTTATATTAGAGACATTTTAGAGGCTTGAGGAAGTAAGCAAACCTTTTCAGTTTTAGGGTTACAGAAGTTGGACAGCAAGACATGCTAAGGAATTTGTCCTGTTAAACCCCTCACATCAAAGAGGCACATCCTAGGAGACTGTAGTATAGTTTGTGCAGAAAAGACAGCCCAAGTTCATCTTATCTCAGCCACAGAATCAGATTAAGTTTATCTCTGATGGCTAGTAGCATTTCACCCCTACTGAACTAATTTTTAAAGAATTATAAAAGAAAAAGCTTTGAGAGATGTAAAGGATACTGTATAACAATTGATTCTATTCACCAATAAGATATGAAAAATTTAATATGTGTACAGCTATAAAATAGCATCAAAATATATGAAGTGGAAATTTACTAAAATAAAAAGACAGTCCATCAGCCCTTGGACATGCTTTTATACATCCTTCTCATTACATCCATTATAATTAATGTAAAATTATAAAAATTGATCTAATATATATATAATGAATATAACTGTGTATTTGCATATAGAACAACTCACCCAACAACCATAGAATGCACATTCTTTAATGCACACAGAATATTTATAAAATTGAAGATATCCTGGGCCATTTAAGAGTCCATATGAAAATTTAAGTGATTGATATCATAGAGAATATGTTCTGTAGGCACAATGCAATAAAACTAGTAATCAATAATGAAGGCCTAATTATAAAATCCTTATATATTTAAATGGCCACATTGAGAGTTGGTGAGATTCTAGAGCAAAAGCCCTCTCATACACTCTTGCTGTCAGTAAAAATTTGCCTAGAAAACTGCCATTCTCCATTATAGTTAAAGATTTACCTTCTAAGAAAGCAGATCTACTGTTAGATACCTCCAGCAGACATACTGAACATTTGCACTAATAGACGTATACAAAAATATTTATAACCAAATATCTTTAAGCAGTAGAATGCAAAAAACAAAACAATCTACTCAACAAGTGACATAGTATAGCATAATAAAAATGAACCAAATCATGGGCAACATGAATAAATTTCATTAAAAATATCCAGCAAATGAAACTAGAAACAAAAAAAAAAGTACTTACTATTTGAAACAATTTATATGAAGTTGAAAAACAGCAAAAGTAAAATACAATGTCAAAAGTCTAGTGAGTAAGTGGTACCTTACAGGAATGAGGACATAATGATGAGGTTGCTTTTGGGGTGTTTTCAGTGTTCAGTTTCTTGACCTATGAGCTGAATTCACACTGTTTGTATTGAAATGATTTATTAAGTTGTATGGGGGTTACTCATTTCCAGGTGTTTATTCTGAAAGTCCGTTCAGTCAAATATAATCATTCACATATCACCACTGATGCTGGTTGTCAATTTAGCTGAGATTTTTTGGAAGATCCAGGAGTGGCCTCTCCATGTGGCTTGGGCTCCCATATGGTGGCTGGTTTCCGATGATGAGCATCCTGACAGAGGGCTGGGGTGAAGTGTACTTCTTCTTCTACGTAACCTCAGAAACAGCCTCATTGCTACTCTGTTGTCTTTATCAAAGCATTCAAAGTGGGCTACAGGATTTCAATGGGAGGGGAAACAGGATTCAACTACAGTCTGGGAAGTCATTAGTTTCTGGAAGATCATGTCAGAACTGGAATATTGTTTTACCCATTAAAGAACTATGGGCTACCTTCTGTATAATAGCAGTTTTTGAATAATTTTAGTAGCACAGACACATGGTCAGATTTGTGTTTGAATTAGAAAATTCTGAGAACATTTTTAAATACTAAGACTAAAGAAAGAAAGAAAAAAAAAACTATGAGGGTTTCCAGCAATAATCACATGAAGGATAAGACAGTAAACTAAGTCAGTAGCCTTTAAGTTTTACATAAGGGAATGGCATTGCAAGGTGACCAAAAAAAATCAGAAACAATGAAACTCAGTAATCTATCTCAAGTCATCTACTTATTTCATCTATTTATCTCAAGAAGAATTTTCAGGTTTCTGACATGGGTGAGTGAACAGATGGTGATGCCATGTGCTCAGATACAGGAGAAAAAAATAGATATTTTTGTACATATTCAATTTGAGGATTTCCCAGGAAAGCCCAGAAAGGGATATAAGCAGCTAGATATGTGAATCAAAAGATTGAAACATTTTGGATATAACAATTTTACCGTCTTGAGAATACAGGCTTAAAAACCCCAGGAATGGGGCGCCTGGGTGGCTCAGTCAGTTGAGTGTCCAACTTTGGCTCGGGGCATGACCTCACAGTTCGTGGGTTGGAGCCCCGCATCAGGCTTTGTACAGACAGCTAGACCTGCTTCTGATTCTGTGTGTCCCTCTCTCTCTGTCCCTCCCCTGCTCATGATCTGTCTCTCTCTGTCTCTCAAAAATAAATAAATGTTAAAAAAATAAAAATAAATAAAAACTCCAGGAATACATTAGGTAATTCAGAGAATGTATAGAATAAGATTATCAGAGACCAGCCTTGTGTAGACACCAACAGGTAAATAGACAGGGAGCCTGCCAAAAAGACTGCAAAGGAGTAACGGAAACATAGGAGGAACATTGCAGAGAGAAAGCTTGAAGGTTAGAGACTGAGAGAGACCTTAGGGAAGGGAAGAGTCACTGGTATAAAATACCGTGGCAGTGTAAGTTAAGGACTGAACAGATCATTCACCTTTCTTTTCTTTTATCTACAACTTTCAAAGACATTGTTGACAATTGCCATGGAGAATTACAGAGTGTAGGTGGAAAAATGTGCAGTCTGCAGGATTAAAGTGAATATTTAAAGTGAGAAAGTAGACCCTATAAATGTATATCAGAGTTTTTGAATCAATAATGAATGTGTGAATGAAGGAATGAAAGTTTTTATGGTTATTTTATGGTCATTAGAAACAGTGAAAAAATTTTTTTAAATTTTTTAATGTTTATTTATTTTTGAAAGAGAGAGAGAGAGAGCACAAGCAGAGGAGTGACAGGGAGAGAAGGAAACACAGAATCTGAAGCAGACTCCAGCCTCCAAGCTGTCAGCACAGAGCCCAACACAGGGCTGGAACTCACGAACCATGAGATTATGACTTAAGCTGAAGTCAGACACTTAACCGACTGAACCACCCAGGCACTCTGAAACAGTGAAAATTTTTATAGGAAGGTTCTGAGTCGTCTTGCAACAAGAAATTATGTTTTACTTTATTTAATCCATTAACATTCTCCAAATTATTGAATCTTGCAATTCTTTTCATGAACTATTTGTAGAAGTATCAACCTCCTGAGAAAGAGTGACATTGGTATCAATGTCAGCTCAGCACAGAAAGGAGGAGAAGGGCTAGGGTAGTAGCTAATCGTGTTTGTTAGATTGCAAAATAGGGTCATTTCATTTCATTTTGTTTTATGATGAGAGAAATTTGAGCAAGTCATTATCTGTGGGGAAAATTATATATATTCTGGTAGAATTTGAAGATGTAGGAGCATGATTACCTGTTAATGCAAAGCCCAAGGACCAGACTGGATGCATAACAGGGCAGCTTAGTGCAATGTTAGCCAATTTGAATTTGAGGTACTTAATGGACAAAACAAAGGGAAACAAGTTATGGAAGAGCTGAGAATTGCGTGTACGTACATTGCAGAGGTACAAACCCAAATCTGTCTCTAGTCAGGAGTCAGAGTAACAGCCTACAATCTGTTCTGCATATGACCCTGAGAGAGCTCCAGAACACAAAGTCATTTCAATGCTTCTCACATGAGGAAAGTCACGCTATTACTTTAATACCAAACAGGATTTGGTATATTCCTATCCTCCTCCATTTTTTTTTCTCTAACTGGAAGAGCAGTTTTCTGCCCCATTCTTTGAAAAGGTCCTTCCAGAGAAATTTTGAGTTGACTAGTTCTTTTCTGAAAGCTCTCTATCCTTGTTTTTCTAATCCACCTGTATTGTGAGCTCTCTCTTCGTGACCATGCAATAGAAAAACTCATGACTGACTTTTGGTTACCAAACCAGCACTCTTCTGCAGATGTGTGCATGTTTTTATGTGTCTGAATTCTTAAGGGGAAAAGACCACTTATATATTAAAATAGAAAACAGCCACTTACATTTAATTTTTAGAAACAATAATTATTTGGTTAATCAAATGTATTTAAATCAATTTTTATTTTTTTTAGCATGTGAGGTCACTTTACTCATAACTTAAGGGGCTGACATTTAGTATTAAGCACACATACTGAAAACAGTTTAGGATCCAGATTAATACAGAACAAGTAAGAGGCTTTTCATAGGAAACATTTTTTTCCCAATACAACCTTTAATATAGAAAATCCTAGAAAAAGTATATTTCTTTCATTTCAATCCTGATTTGATCTAGTCAACATGTCACGTGATATGACCTGTGTGATTTTTTATATCAAACTGTTTATATGTTTTTAACTTTTTTTGCTTTTAAATTTATTAAAAATTTTCAGACAACTATTAATTGCCACCTAATTTGATCCTACATGCTAGCGTACCATGCCTTTTATTATAAAAGTTTATTTCGAGGCTCATAGCATGCAATCCCATGCAATTATCTAAGTCCATTGAAAAGACAAGTGATTTTGAATATTCCGAGAAAATCGGTTCCATAGAAAATCTATGGATTTTGATAGTTCTTAATCAGATAAGATATTTACAGTTGGACTTTCATTGCAACATCTTCCTGTTGTAGTTAAGTACAATGAGTAGAAGACTGTACCCATCAAGGGTCTGACAAATAGAAGCTGATCGGAGTAAAAGTGCCTCAACATGACTCACCTAGAATGAAATGCTGAGAGCTACAATGAAGTAAGTAATTGAAGTAAGTAATAATTAAAATTAAATGAAATATTTTAGCAAAGCAGCCTGAGTTAGATCATCTTTTGAGTTTAGCAGATAACAGGCTCTTGATTGAATAACCAATAAAAAGTGAACTTTTGTTGTTGTTTATTATTAAAGATGTCTTATCCCCATTGAGGCTAACATGGCAATAAACCTGAGTTTTAGATTTTGCTTTGTAGAGTGGATAGTGGGAATGGTAGGTTGGGGGAACCCACACAGCAGTTCCTCCTACAGTGTGGATGCACTAGATTTAGAAACACAAAATTGGGGTGTCTGAGTTACTCAGTTGGTTGAACTTCTGACTTTGGATTTTGGCTCAGGTCATGATCCCAGGGTTGTGAGATGGAGCCCCATGCTCTACACAGAACCTGCTTAAGATTTAAGATTCTCTCTCTCTCTCTCTCTCTCTCTCTCTCTCCCTCTCCCTTTCCCTCTGCCCTGCCCCTCCCTTCACATGCACACGCTCTCTATCTCTAAAATAAAAAATAGATAAAAACATAAGATTGATTCTAACGACACATATTGTGTTCTATATAGTGTGTTGATGAGTTTGAACTCATACCGACCAGATTTTTCACAGAATGAAATATAATAGGAGTAAGATAAAGTCAGGGTGAGTGGAGGAGTGGGGGGAAGCTGGGAAACTGGATACATTCAAGAGAAAAACAGTGATAGAGATTAAGCAGTGCAACATAATTTATGAAGGCATGGTTGCTCTTTCTGCTGCTTCTGATGTATACGTAAGTAGTTTTGCTTGTTCTGAATACTGAGTGCCTAGAAGTCTGGAATAACATACCTTAAATATCTGTTTAAAAGTAAGTTGAAACTAATAGTTGGTGGTGATTCTAAATAAGAGACTAGCTAATAAATGGAAAGTGTGGAAAGGAATTTAAATAAGTTAAATCTTGAAAGTATCTGACACAGGTTGTCATAGAGAAGGGCGTAGACTATTTATTTTGGCAAATAATGTAAAATAAGCTAAAAGACACTGTGCAGGGTGCCGCCGCCCTTGATGAAGCAGGCTGCTATGACATGCACTGCCTACAAAGATGGCCAAGTGGTGTGAAACTCCAGGTGGCCTTTGGGATAAGAAGGTTTCAATCCTCCAATCATGTGGAGCTAAATCTGCCAATAACCATGTGATCTTGAAAGAGGACCTTGAGCTTTAGTTGAGCCGACAACCTCCACTGGCACCTTAACTGCATCTTGTCAGACACTGAGCAGAAGGCTAAGGAAGTCAAGGTACAACTCTTGGACCATAAACTGGGAGGTGATAGGTATGTGCCGGCTTTTGCCATTAAGTTTATAGTAATTTGTTACACAGCAGTAAAAAGACAAATACACAGAGGGAACTAGGAAAAGGTTTTACTAGTCAAGTGCTCCTTGAGAAAAGTGATCACTGAGCCAAGTCTAAAGAATGCTTATCATATGAGCAGAAGTCTCATTGTGCTGAGAAGACCACACAAACATCTCCGTTCAGTACATTGGCTGAATGTTCCTTCCCTGACCCTTGCAAAAGGAATTTTTGAATCATGGAAATGATGCATATATGCCTTAGGAAGAAATAAAGTGATTGAGGACATTTTGTTCTTTGTTCTGTCAAATCGTTGACCATCTTAAATTGTTTCCTGCTTGCCCTCAAGTGATGATTTCTGCTTCCTGACATCTAAGCCTAAACCAACTTTGTCTTGCTGACTTGCTAAATGAAGAGAAAAGTGTCACTCATGCAATCCAGATGGCAGCTTGGAATCTTCCAGCAACATATTTATAGTTATTTGCTATGTCTTAGACACAAATGGATTTTGAGATATTTTTGTAGTCTTTCTTAAAAATACTTAAGGTAGAAGAGATGGGTCACATCACAAAGTACAGAAAATCTTTCTGTCTCTTTGTCTGTCTGTCTGTCTCTCTAACACACACACACACACACACACACACGCATGTTTTTATGTGACCTTTTTGGGCCATCCTGGATGCCTCTTGAAAAGTCACTCTCTCATTTCTCAAACGGATTCTAAAAATTATTGGTTCTTTTTCTCCTCCCTGGAGATTCCTTTAGAGATTTTTAAAATCCCTTCCTTTATTTCATTGCTTTTTGTTTTTTTTATTTCACTGCTCTGAGGAATAACAACCAACATGTCACTTTGAGTTCGGGATGTCTCATTTGACTACAGTTGGATACACAAGGCATTTGATATAATGTTTTGATCAAACGACTTTGGACTGATCAACGAACTTCTGTACTTACCACTTTGAGTGTCTGCTCTCATTTTGAAGAAACATCATACCACCCAAATCAAAACACTAGTTTGGATAACCCAAGTCAGTGATATTAGACGTATATTTTCCTTTTTAGCAAAGTACCAGCCGCCGATTCCCAATTTTTGAATATGTATTGAGGGGCATTTGCCCGACCAGAGATGATTACACTACAGAAAAAAAGTTATTCTCTGAAGGATCCTGATTTTCTAAACTGTGTGCTGTATATGCTTTATCTTGGCTTGATATGTACTTCTGATTTTGACTGGAAACAATATATCTCTTTTATATATAACTAGTACTCTGGGCAAATCCTCATGTTGTGAAGAACAAGAAATTTATCAAACATAGTTGCTGGGACTTGGCTTCTTAACAATTCAGAAAGGAATTAGGACTAAACTTGTAAACTTACTAAAAATTTGGAATTTGCCTTTAACTCATAATTTGATATTAAGGAATGACCTAGGCCTTCAATTTGAGGAATTTAAAGTTTCTTCGAAGGAATAGGAATGTATATAGAGATGCTCATAAATCTGAGCAATAAAATAAGAGAAATAAAATATAAGAAAGAAATAATTCTGTAAGAGAGAGAAGACATCCTATTCTGAAAAAGAACATGTATAATAGAAGCTTCAAGGCCAAATGACAGAGCGTATGATACTTCCTCTGGCAGTGACACTTCCTCATCCAGACAGCCTGACTTTGAATTCCAATTTTTATGATTACTAGCTCCAGACCTTGGACAAGTTTTTCAACCTCCCTGAACTATAGATTTCTCACCTCCCTGAATCAGTTTTCCCATCTTTAGATACTTCACATAATTAATATCTACTTTTCTTTTCTAGCAACTTTAAGTACATAGTACAGTACTATTAACTAGAATAACTGTGCTGTATATCAGATCCCAAGAACTTATTCATCCTTTAACTGGAATGTTGTAGTCTTTCACTACCACTTTTCCTTTCCCCCAGCCTTTAACCTTTGACCTTCTAGTTGTGATGCAAGTGTCAGCTAATACATATGGTACTCATATTGCAATATGTGAGTGTGTCAAATCACCAATTTCTATGCCTTAAACTTACATAATGTTATATGTCAATTATATCTCAATAAGGCTGACAACAAATGGGCACCTAGCTCATAGTGTTATTTCAGGATTAAATAAGTGCTTGCAGTAATACCTGGAACATATTAGGCATTAAAAATAATTTTCATTTTTTTGTAATGATATCAAGAGTAGGAATGAAGAAAACATAGTATTAACCGAGAGAGTGATAAAATGAGACATATAGGAAAGTAGGTCAAGAGAAAGGCAATGGCAAAAAAAGAAGACAGTCTCATGGCTTTCTGGTGGAATGCCATGTACTGGAAGAATTTAGTGGTAACAGAATTTGTTTTCTTCTCTTCATTTTTTTTTTTTGACATACAGAACAAGGAATATGCTTTTATGAAAAGGGAGGGATGAAATATGGTATTATGGCCATTTAATTAAAAAGCAATGAGGCCAGAACAGAAGATGAAATTGGGAAGAGAATTGCTTTTAAAAATACTCCATTCTAAGCACAGAGAAACACGGCAAGGGTCTGGGCACACAAAATGTGAAGTTGCAGTCATTAACTTGATGTCATTGTGCCTGGATGGAATACTGCATCAGAGAGTGCTTTTTATTTTGCAGTCCCATCTCAATTATCTGTATAAGAACATGGAATATTTTTTATTTCAAACTGCCTCTCTTGGGTCAGTCGTTTGCTTCTTTGGGTTGCCTGATAGCTGAATTATGAATTTGAAAAACATTTACCATGATTATATAATGCTATGGGAAAATTATGAAGAAGGAGATTGACTTCGAAGAATGGGTAATAAAAAGTAGAACAGCTCTTAGATGCTATTGCAATTGGGAGGAGAGAGAGAAATACCATTCTGGGTTATAATACAGCCTTGACAGTCCCCAGAAAGGCTGGGGAATTTTGAATCGTTACATGGAAGACCTGAAGAGCTCTGTCTAGTTTTTGTTCTAGGTCAGAAATGTTTCATAAGAATTCCCTCTAGAGACAGATGTTTATCTGACCATGATTATCCGAGAGCCCCAAAGTGAAGACAGATGTATATACTCATATGGCAGGAAGACAGATAAGAGTTGAAATCTACCCTTCACTTTGATGTTTTCTGCTCTCGACACCTTCCATTATTTGACATATTAAAAAAACAAGAGCCTTCAAAGTTCATAATCAAAATTCCAAACTATTCAGTGTGGCTGCTTCATCTGAGAAGGAAGAAATAGTAGAATGTCAGCAATTTGGGTTTTTCGTCACCAAATTCATTGCTTTTACTGGGAAGGCTTAAATCTTTTTCAAATCATTTTGCCTTTTGAATAAAAGTACCTAGATGATGGATTGTGAAGACTCTTCTTAAGCAACTGAATCCCACTTTATAGTTTTGGGTGTTTGTTTTTCATTCTACATTATTCATTATTTTAGCAAACATTTATCAAATGCATCCTGTGTTGCAGATTTTTCCACCAATATTGTCATTGTTGCCTTTTACCATATACTTCACACTCAGCAAAAACTCAAAAAGGTGAAGTAAATTGTGATCTCAGTGTTGAAACATTTCCAACTCTTTTTTTTTTTTTATTATACTTTATAGTTTATTGTCAGGTTGGTTTCCATATAACACCCAGTGCTCTTCCCCACAAGTGACCTCCACCAAGACCATCACCCCGCTTTACCTTTTCCCCTTCCCCTTTCCCCCTCAGTTTGTTTTCAGGA
>CM053559.1:29218880-29266108 GCA_028646485.1 Cryptoprocta ferox | reverse complement strand
TCTTTCTGGCGTCTGTTTCTTCTTTCCCCCACTTGCAAATCCAAGTTTTATCCCTTCAGTCCTTCTCAGTTCAATCCATACGGGCGTGCGCGGATTACAGAGCTCCCTGCTCTTCCGCCATCTTGTCCTCCTCCTCCTCCAACTCTTCATTTATGTATAAACTACTGTAGGAGAATGGAGTGTTGTTTACTACAGCATAGGATCAAGTGAATTGGTGGCCATCCTTCAGGGTTTTTTTTTCAAGCCTATTTTGTTATTTCCTGTTGTTTTTGTTTTCTGTGTAGACGACACAGAACAGTAGACCAGGTCTAATATATTCATATATCTCAGAAAATCACTTAACAGAGTGACTCCCTCTGTCAAAGAACTCTCAGAGCTGACCTAACATTGCTTCCCCCAAATATCATAACTGTTGAAAATTGCAAACTGCAAATCAAGACTCATCTAGGTCTTTACTTTTGCCCTTCAGGTAATAACATAAGAAGCAAAGATCATTAGCAAGTTACAAAGTTGTACAGATGGGTTAAAAACATTAGACTCAAAATATTTTATACTTCAATATCCATCCACATCATTGAAGAATCCTGATTTAGCCAACATTATTCACACTCATATCATATTTTTAAATATCCCCATTACTATAATTGATAGGGGAAGCATATTTTCACATAGCTTTGTTTATAGATGGCTATAAAAATTTTCAGTTTTGAAATAATGTTAATTGAAGTGTAATTCAGTGAGTTGAGAAAAAAGAAAACATTTTTTTTTTTACTTTTTAAAACAATTACATATTTCTCTGATGCCATCTTGTCAAAAACAATCAGGGTGGTCAAAAGCATAAACACTTTGAAGTTGGGATTAACAGATGAAAAAAGGCAAGTGTTGCAAACTCCTACACCAGAGGGTGAGGCAGGTGACAAACAAGAAGGCGAGCTAGGTGGACTAGAGAGGCCACTCCCCTGAGACAGCTGTGCTCTCTCAGAGTTGTCAGATCTGATTTCCTCCAAAGATGACAGAAATGCAGATCTTCTGGTTTATAAGCATCAGAAACTGCAGGTTTGAATCTCTAACCTTCCCAGGAAGGTTCTGTGTCTTCATCTGGACTGGTAACATGCGTGTGTTATGTTTGTGACTCATGAAACTGACTCATGGACTCATGGCTTGTGCCTTTCTTCTCAGATAAAAAGATAAAAAGAAATAAACAGAATCACTCTGTTTTGAGATATGAATATAGAAAAGATAACATTTCAAAGTTTTCTATAACTATTGTTATTGCTGGTTTTATTATAAAATTAGACATTTAAATGTTTTGATTATAATTCTACACAGGCTGGCAGGTCATATCTGTTTATTAATGACACTCATTTGAATGAGAGAGGAATAAAAGCAACCGAACAACATCTTGAACAACTGTATAAAAGAACGTTAGTGCCAGATCCTTTTTTCTGATGATCTTAGTATGTATTACTTCTTATTGCTGTTCCATGTGGTTGTTAAGGATCATCTCCTAACCATTTAGTTTCACACATCATCAACTCCAGAATATTTCTTTATTGCTACTAAAACTAAACAAATCTTATGAACTTCCACATGGATTTTTCTTCTGGATGTGTCATTTTAACTCCTGTTAATGAATCCATTTATACCTTGACTTTCACATTTCACTTGTTATGCAGTTTCCTGGTAGCCTACCACATTTCAAGGTACAAAAACCTTAGCAAAACTTTGGCATGGGCACCCTTTGAATAATGTGCAAATTACATATAGATTCTTGGCATCTCTACAATATGACGCATAACGGAAGATGTGACTGATAATTCATCCACCTCAGTCACTGAGAACTCTGACAATTCTCATATCTCATCAGGAGGCTGGAAAAAATGGATAATGTGTCAGTGCTTTTATGGCATTCATGTTGAAAAGGAATAAAGTGCATGTAAACAGCTACAACAAAAAAGGAAAGGAGCAATCTCTCTTTTGGTAATCTAAAATTTTTGTTATTCTGTGTTCAAAAGAGCTAAAGAAGAATCTAGTCCAGGAAGTAAATGCACACCTAACCTTGACAAGACCTAGATGAAACCTAGATAGAATTGAACCTAGATGAATGAATGTGCACACGCGCATGCATGCGCATGCCCACCTACCCACACACGCACATACACAAATATCCGACCTTTTAGGATTAGGAATGAATTTATTCATGCATTCCTTCAACAGATATTTATGGAATGCCCAAATCTGTCATCTGCCCTACTATGCATGAGAAATTTGAAAAACCAATATGAATAAAACATAATCAATAATGACAAGGAATTCAATGTGTAAGGATAAGCCATGTACAGTAACAGGAAAATGTATGTATTAATATAGGAACACTGTGGAGAGGCAGCTAATTTAGCTTGAAGGTACTGGGGAGAAGCAGGGAATAATAGACTGTAAAAGAGGACTACAAAGTTACCTTTTAATTTTAAAACATTCGTTTACTTATTCCATCATTTTTCAGAAAATATTTGTTGAGAATCTACTGTGTTGTCGGATACTAGTGCTGATTATATGGCAATGAACTAAACATTGTAGTGATGATTTACATTTATAGTTTACGTTCTAGTGGTTGGGAATCTAATGAGGCAAATAGCAGGAGGTAAATATTAAAAGAAATCATGAGATAGTTTAACCTAGAGCTTAAAACACAAGAAAAAGGCAATGAGAAATTAAGCACGAGGAAGAATAGTAATCATTGCATGGAAAGCTTGTAGCTCATGGGAGAGTTCGATGCTGCTGGGAAATCAATTTGAATTTTGTGTGTACAATTTCATGCACAGATCATAGTGGGATTGATTAGCAAGTGCTATAATCATATTTTTATTTCTAATTGGTTCTTCAGGAATTATATGGAGCATTACAGTAGTTAAGAGATAAGTGAATTTAGGATCCATATAACTTGGGATACCTCTACATCTCAATATTTAATCTCAACAGGTTGGCATCAAGTCATCTGTCTTTTAAACAGGTTCTACAGGGGCACCCGTGTGGCTCAGTGGGTTAAGTCGGACTTTGGCTCAGGTTACGGTATTACGGTTCCTGACTTCCAGCCCCCGGTTAGGCTCACTGTTGTGAGCCTGTCAGCACAGAGCCTACTTAGGATCCTCTGTCCCTTTCTCTCTTTGCCCCTCCCCCATTACATTCTCTCTCAAAAAATAAATAACGTATAAATAAATAAACGGATTCTACAAATGAGGCACAGTGTGAGAATCTCTGACTGAGGACATTAGAACTATATGTAACCATATTACATGGTGTTCTCAAGAAATGATACTATTTTACAATTGCAGAATTGAAGAAAACTGATGTAGAAGCCTTTTACAGAGTAGAAGATGTGAGAGGGTCTTGTAGCACCCAGATTTTACTAAACAGTACAGTTTTCTCCCTGTGGAACCATACTATGATATAACATTTAGGTAGAAAAGTGAATAAATGTAAATATTAAACGCTGATTCCTGGCCTAGATCAAAATATATTCTGATGTAACACTATGTAGTTCCTTTTCAAAAAGCTTTGAAGTGTTTGGACACAGGAGTACATCCTCTAACTTTGTCTCTGGATCAGTTTGATCATAGTATGTCTAAAACAGTTCAAGTATCAAACCTAAGATGTTTGATTGCCATGGAATTATTTTCAAACTTGTTTGAAGTATATTACTTAATACAATACAAAAGACCTCTTCCTAAATTGCTACTATAGGAGCGCAGCCATGACTAAGAAACTTGTCAAATGAATTTGAACTCTGCCCAAGTGCTTTCCATGCACAAATAGTCTAACAATGTGGTGTTCAATACAGAACAGTGCTTCAGATTAGGTACTCAATAAATACTGAACTACAGGAGTACACAGCAAAATGATTCTTAAAAAAGAATGAATCAACTTCACCACCACCAAGATTTACATGTTGAAGACTAACAGTTCATTTGGTGCTGTATACAGATATACATCAAGAAACCTATCGTCAAGTTCAATGATTTTAAGAATAAAGACCATGACTACTTAAACAAAAACACACATAAACATAAAGCAAACATATAAAACTAGGGATTGAATGACTGACTTTTCACCTAGTTAGTGGTTCTTGAGTTTTCCCCTGGAATATGACCCTTTACTAATGATATGGGTGTTCAGGATATTCCTTCATATACCTTTAGATGATCTATAGCTTCTGGCATAGATAAAATAAATTACAAACAGTTCATATCTCTATCTCTATCTATCATTTTTCTATCTGTCTATGTATAATCTATTAATCATCTATCATCTCCTTAATATACACCCTCTTCTTACTCATGGGCAAGATATTTGAGAAACACTGTTTGTGAAAAATTATGTAAAACATCTTTGATGGGATAGATTTACAAATCTCCTAAGCAACTGTGATTGGTGAAATAGTGAGCTGAAGGTACAGAATAATTTAAAACACCCATGGAAGAGAGGGAAATATCAATGAGCTGGCTTACTGTTCTTAAAAAGTCTTTCCTTGTCCATTCCTGAGACAATGTGTGCTAAATATATACATAATACATACATACATACGTACATATCTGTGATGGATACAGTCCAAAAGTGCCATCTACCTTTACCAAAAGCTTCCTAACACTCCTTTTGTAGACTCTTTACAAGATTATTGTGCTATTGAATTTTGCCTGGCTTCTGTTTCTTTATCTAAGCCCTTTGGATGGATACCAAAGCTTTTTCCTATGAGACTCAAACTTCACCATGGGACCCACCATCTGCAATCTGAAGACTTTCTCCCACCCTGTCTTTATCCAGTCTCGTGAAGTTCTATTTGCATAGGAGGGGAATTTGTATATAGAGAATCTGAGTTGATTACTAGTAGTATATAATGTTAATTAAGAAGGCACCAAGGAACATAAAAAGGATGAATATTAAGGGACGTAGAATCCTTGCAATTTCTGTACCTTACAGTGGCTATATGAAGAAAGGCCAAAGTTATTTTATATCTATAGAAATTTTGAGTCCGGGAAGATTGCAACATTTATTATAGGTTTTCCAAGATTTTAGTGATATTCTAGGCACAAAGGTGAGCAAAGAAGTGAAGGAGGAGGAGAAGTTGTCTATCTTGTTTAGTTGGAATTATATATTAAAAATGTCAATGACAAGTATGCTTCTAATAAGTTGGAATATGTGGAGAAGTATATTGTCTGGGAAAAGCAATACTATGGATTTAAAGATAGACTTTTATTCTTATTCTGGATTCTGATGGTTGTAAAAGGCATACAAATATTTTAATTATGTACTTACTCATTGTTACTTCTCTTGAATTTTCACAATCTGAAAAAGTGCTGTGTCCATATACAATCTTATAAACAATAAAATATGTTTTTAGTCAGACATTTCATGAAGAAATTACACTATGAGTGATATTCTTGTTCATAGCTAGAGATCAATATTTGATTCCTTAACTAAAAGCCAAACTTTTCTTGGAGAATTAGTTTCCCTTCTGTTAATAGCTCTACTTCCCTTCAATTCATGCATTTTCTTTTCAGGAAATAGATAATATAATTTATGTGATTTTGGTCCATTATTCAAAATGACAAGCAATTTTAGCAATAATATTCTTTTTCTTTAGTCTTTCTTCAACTGTAGAAATGAGTACTTAAGTGACATTCAGTAAAAATGATCACACCTAACAACCAAAGTCTAAAATTAGTTCAAAACAATATTTTTAAAGAAAAACTGCCTATTTTTTTCATGGTATTATATTTGCATTCAAATTGTTTATAGACTTAAATTTTTTCATTGATATTTGAAGATAGCTTTTTAAAAATATAATGTCTTAGAGCACTTATAACTAGTTTTAACTATAAAACTAGAGAACCCATATTTTCTGAACCATAGTCCAATTTATCCCAAAATTTTAATAAGACAGTAAAAGTTGCATAATTCTAGTAGAAAATTGAAAATTGCATATATAATTTTATATTAGAAAATTAACTGCAGAATTTTGCACTAATACCCATCTCTGTCTCTCTGCTTTGAAATGGTGGCCTATGGTAATATCTCTAGCCAACAATATAACAACTATGTCAATGTTAGCTTACTTGGGAAAAGAGAATCCTAGAAAAACACATTTCCTATGTTGCTTGCTCTTTTATATCTAAAGTGCAAACTGCATATTTTTCTGAGGCACAGCAATGTTATATTAAACTAACATTCTATGCAAATTAAATATTTTCTTATATGTTAATGAAATATTTTCTCATATATCATACCTGGAAAGAAAATTTTAAAATTATTCATGGTTAATGTAAATTAACTTGAAAATATTTCTAATAATTTAGAAAAATCTTCTGTAAATGTTCCTCTTCCATATTGGAAATTCAGAACTGTTGTCATAAATCTTGGAACAGCCAACCAGAATTTAGCATTTGTAAAGATTTGCCATGCTTTCTTAATCAGTGTAATTTTCTATGTCTTATTTTGTGTGCGCATTGTGCGTGCACGTGCACACACACACACACACACACACACACACATATTGCTACAAAAAAGTCATGATCCAGATTTCTGGTGACGGGTAATGGGGCTCTCAGGTGTGTTAAAGCTTTTCCTACTTCCAAAAATTTCACCTAACATTACTGTCTTCTTTTCTACTTCTGAACCTTTCCAAAACTTAAGACATATCTTGAAAACTTGCCCTTTGTTTTAGGATGATCTGTTTCCTTTCCTTTTTATATTTCCTCCTATGAGAAGAAAGTGCTATTTTTCATTTCCAAACTCTATAAAAATCCAATCCCATATCCGTTATTTTCTCAGACCCTCAGAAAGTGGGTCAAATGACACTTTGAACATATTTCAAAATGATTAGACTTTAAATAGAGACTTGTAAATCAGATTTACTTCCTATAGATTACTTGCTTCAGAGAAGCTCATGGTAGTGTCAAATATAATATCCAGGTCTCGTCAAAATTATATCTGTCAATTTTGAGAAAAAAGAAGGAATCAGAAAATGAAAAGTAAAAGGAAGAAAAGATGGAGGAGAAAAAAGAGGAGGAAGGGCAGGAGGAGAAAAAAGAGGGAAATGAAAGAAGAAAATTAATACTCTTTAAATCACAGTCTGAAAGTCTGTTTTATATTTAAGCTGCGTAGATATTGTGTAATTAATATAAACATACCTGACATAATAGCCACTATCTCTATTACTTTAAGAGAAAATGAATTTAGGAGTTAGCTGGCTGATTGACACTATTAATTGGTGATGCCATTTTTGCAGCTCGTTTCACACGTTAGGGTGAGAGACAAATGTTCAGAACTTCATGATCTATCACTTACTGCCTTTGTAAGCAGCCATAGCTGTTCACACAAACTCAACTGAAAATAGAGGAAATGTAACATTTCCTTAAAGATTGCAACATTTATCCCTTTAAACCTACTGACTTTTGAAAAAGTATGCTATCTCTTTCTCTTATTTCACATAAATTTGTCTTCAGTTATTTTCTAGTTCATATTCTCCTATATTATTTCTGTGAAATGCCACTTCTGATCTTTTTCTTGTTCTGGAACGGAAATGTCTTTGTCTATCCCGTCATTTCTTATTTCATTTATTTTACTGGGACTGTTGTAATGACAAGTGCTAGCCGACTTCTGTAGATATGACTGATATAGAAATTGAGAAGTTGATTTGGGCCAGCCTAAAAATAACTCACAAAATATCCAAAGTGCCAAAAGACCACAGTAATGTCCTCTGAAAACATACTTACTTTAAGGGATATATTTTAATTTTGTTTTTTTAAGAGTAGAGAGCCACTTTTAGAAGAACTGACATGAAAGTTTTCAGCTTCGTTTATGCATTAAAACATGCTTCATCATTTTAAGATGAATGTGGAAGCCTAAAGAATAGCCTAAATAATACTAAATAATTGTAATTCAAACTCAGATATTTAGCCAGTAAGTAATATTACACATGGAAGTAAACTGAATGGCTCCAACATGTCATGTTTTTTCCTTTCCTTTTTAATGCACTTTATTTTACCTTTATTTTGTGTTGCCACAAACAACTCTGAATCAAAGAACATACAAATAAATAGCAACTGTGTTCTCAATGAGTACAAAGTGAAAATAAAATCCTCCATCCTCTCAAAGACGTGAAATGCTATGATTGCTGTGAAAATCTCTTCTCATTCACTTTCAGGCTTGTATGGTACGCCTGAGAAGTTCTTATTTACCAAGTATATTAGTTAAGTTTTGTTGAGTATGTAATCGCCCCAACTCTTGTGGGTTAAATTGACAAATAATTTTATTTTTTCCTAAGTCTGTGAGTTCACTGGGAAGTTTTAATTTAGGCAGCCCACTGGTCCCTAGTTAGCAACATCTTGGTTGGTTCTATGCTGCTTTAAACCCTGTCTGGGAGCCGATTCAATGTCAGCAGGGGAGTGAGGATGAGGATGGGTTGACTAGTGTTTCTCATTATCCATGGCAGTTAGGCTCATTCACAAAGTAGGTAACAGAGTGCTTAGGAGCAGCAAATTCAGTCATGCTTCAACTCAAATTCAGTCATGCTTCAACTCATGAGCACATTTCCCTTCTCTGTCACATTTATGTGGATCCAGTTAAGTCACATGACTAAAGCTACAGGTCCATAGTAATGAAATACCCAAGGACAGAATAAAGGGATGTATCATTGTTGTCATTTTGCAAGTTCATTTTTATACTCATTAAAAAATAAGGTTGCCAGAGAAATGGCCTATTTATATATTTATTTTTCACTAATTTATCAAAATCAAAATATTCTCAACCTGTTCTAGGTTCCAGAGATATATTGCTAAAAATAAAAGATATGAAGCCTATAGCCTACAGAGTGAAGGTTTTAGTATCTTCAACACCATTGAGAAAATTACATCTCACATACCAAATGACCATTAAAAGATTGTAGAGGCAGGGTTCTGATTCTCTTGATACAGTCTTCATTATACAGGATCCTATATACCTTTTATTTGAAGATGGTTAAAAAGTAAACTATGATCTACTATATCCAGAGGATATTTAATTCTACCAAAAATTGCATCTACGCTCCTTCAATTGCCGAATAAAAGAGTTATTTTAAGATTTGTCAGAAACATTTTTAATTTTTATTTTTTAAAAGATCACTCATTTTCTTTCTTTTATTTTGTTTATTTTTGAGAGAGAGAGAGTGCCCACACATGTGTGCAAGGGCTTGCATGAGTGGGGAAGGGGCAGTGGGATTAGGAGTGGGACATAGAATCCGAACTAGGCTCCACGCTGACTGCAGAGAGCCTGATGCAGGGCCTGAACTCAGGAACCAGGAGATCATGACCCAAGCCAAAGTCAGAAGGTCAACCAACTGAGCCACCCAGGTATCCCAACAGAAACATTTTCTAAAAAGAAGCGGTTCATGAAACTCCCTCTCATTCCCGGTGGCAAACATGGGCATAATAACAAAGTAGAATATCAAGTTATATAAAAGGCAGGTCATTGTAAAGGTCACACAAACCAAAGGGAAAGATTTTTCTAACTTGAAGAAATGGAGCAAATACATAAACACATATGCCATTTCTGGCCCAAGGCTTTTAGGAAGTGAGTGAAAAATATATGCAGGCCATTGATTAAACAGGAATAGTAGCAGTTTCCCATTAAAGAAACAAGAAATTGTACTTGGGTTTATTTGTTAACCAATCTGGCCCACCTGGCAACTAAGAAGTTTAATGGAAAGAGTTTAGGCTTAGAGGTCAAGATCATAGTCTGTTTCTATCATGATTTAGCTGAATGTTATAAAATTATCATTTTTGTGATTTGTTTTCTGATTTGTAAAATGCGGAAACTGAATTATAAATGATCTATGATTTCTAATTTCAAGTCCCAAATAATGTTTGAAATGGCTTCCCACAATTTATTAAACTATGGCTGTGTATGAATAATGCTTGCCTAATATTTATTGACTATTAGGGTAGACAACATATACTCCTTGGTATTAACAGTAGATTTTTATGATAAAGCAAGCAAGAGTATAACTTGAGAAAAAAGTTTTAAAGGCAAAATTCATTGCTTATCTTAAATCTTTGCTGTTGTATTACCAATCTATTTTTACCTATTATTTATTATATTACATTAATAACATACTAATAATATTGGTACACTAATATCTCACATTTGTTTTTATATTATAATGTAATGTATACATATATTACATATATTATGTATTATATATATTATGTAAGCTTTTCTGGGGAATCTATTCTCATCATGGTGGCTAAACTGTACTAAAATATCACTGAAATGTCTACATGGGCAAGATAGCATGAATTTCATGAATTTATAAATTAAATAAGATATATGGTAAAGGAGAAGGTGGAGATATTCTGAACTATTGGGTAAAGGTTCTGCATAAAGGCTCTCAAAAGCAAGTTGTTAAAATACTGGAACTTCTGAGAAAAATATGTCTTATGACAGGTATGATTCATATGCGACCAGTTGTAACCTTTACTATATGCCTTGGTACAGTCTCAATCAATCATTCTTTTTTGGATTTAATCAAAATGAACTAGCATTTTGTATATGCCAAGCATCATCCTTGGCCTTCAGAAGGTGATATTTAGCAAGATAAAAGCTCATTTCAAAGGATCCTCAAGTTGGCTTTGACTTCTGGTTTTCATACCTCGGTCATTACAGCACCTTTTGTTCAGTAGTACTCATGTTTCTTTGGCTCATCCTTTTTGTTATATCTTGGTCATTAATCCCTAGTCCAAGGTAAGACTACTTGTTTCATCATCTACTCTGATAAGCCTTCATGAATGAAGGCATAAAAACCAAGCCGATTGGCTATCCTATAAACAAAGGCTGTTTGTAGTGCTTCCCTATTGACTATTCCCTATTTTTTTAATTTTTTTTAACATTTATTCATTTTTGAGAGACAGAGAGAGCACAGGAGAAGCAGAGAGAGAGAGGGAAACACAGAATCAGAAGCAGGTTCCAGGCTCTGAGCTGTCAGCACAGTGCCTGTTGTGGGGCTCGAACCCACGAACGGTGAGATCATGACTTGAGCTGAAGTCAGATGCTTAACAGACTGAGCCACCCAGGCACCCCAACTGTTCCCTATTATATTCCATGCAATGACTTTTACAAAACATTGTCCGTCAATGTCTTCATTAACTATGTTATAATATCTACATCATCTATATTATTTAGATATGTGAGACATTAACTTAAATGTGTCTTGTGGATTTCTACCTCAATTTTTTTTTCTATTTTTACCCATTCTTTCTGTTTCTAGTCTGTCTTTGGAATAATATCATTTGTTATTAGTAGTTAATCCTATTTATATAATACTTTATCCCAAACTGTGTTATTATTTTGAGGACTCCAACCCATCAAGAAGCCTGATATTCTTGTAGCCCACTGTTTTCTCCCCCCTTACCTTTCTACATACTCCCTGCAGCATTGCCCAAGTCAACACCCTCTAGCAACCTGGTTAATCTCTAAATGATCTTCCCCATCTCTCTTTCCCTTATCCATAGAATTTTCCACAGACACCTATTTAGCTCAACCTTTTCCCCATTTATTTATAACTGAATTCCATATAATATTAATTTCTATTAAACTTGCTTTTGACATATTTTCTAGAATGTCAATGATATAGTAACTTCTAAGTACAAAACATTTTCATAGAGTTTATATGGTGAGATAGTTACAAAAATGATGAGCTTTCAAAAAGAAGTAGCCAGGTAATTTAAGAGCATTTATAACTAGGTAAACCATTGTTTAAAAGCATACAAATGTATGTTAGTCTTATTTCAAGGATGAAAGGAAAGTGAGAAATCAGTAGGTCCAATAACTTCATTAAATATAAGAGGAAATCAGTTTCCTTAAGACATTTAATATTTCTATTGGCTGGTGGTAGCCACCTGGTTATATAATAATATAAATACAATAAATTCACCACTAGAAAATAAAACAAATACACCACTAAAAAGCTGAAACAAAAAATATATAAAAAATATTTTTCTCATTTTGTTAATTTATAAAAATAATATATTTGAGATAAGGTTTATCCATTTTATTTTAAAATATGGCCTTACACTAAAAAAAAATATGGAAGCCAGCCAAGATAAGTATTTATGAAATGTTGTCCTAAACATCTTTTGTGCTCTATTTTGTCATACGTGTGACACAAATTTTTCTTCAGCATATATTAATGAGGATTCTTACATTTGAACACAGCGTCAATTCAAATTGACTTAAAAATAATTCATTATTTTATTTAACTAGGAAGTTCAGAGAAGAGCATGGCTTTAAGGATGTATGGATCCCGATACTCAAATGGAAAAGACATCAATTCCTCAATCCCAGAATGTGCTTCCTTTTCCTGTGGCTTCCTTCACAGGTATGATTCCATTTTATTCATGTTGGCATAAATAGCCAAAAGAAACCCCAAGGTTATAATTTTATCAATGTAATGAGCTCAGGAGAGAAAGAACCAAAATTCTTGGAAGGGAATCTGATTTGGTTTAGACTGGGTATGTAGCTACCTCTAACCTAATCTCCAGAGTTAGAATAATAAAATATTCTGCCTGGTTAGTCAGGTCTGGATATTTGCTCATGTTTGGAGATGAGGAATATTTCAAGCATTCCACTCAATTCACTGGAAGCGAAAATGAGAAAGAGCACCAGAGTACTGTTACCAGAAAGACCATGAAAATTGGTAGGGCAAATACAAGGTTTCTATTATTATACATCATTAGAACAATATTGGGCATTATATATATCATAGATCTTATATATATTATATGTTATATATTTCTAATTATTTGATCATTGATAAGTGTATTATATAATATAGTTGCATATATTATTATATACTATATATTATATTATTATATAACATGTTATATATTATTATAGATAAAATGACAATATAATATATATTTATATATATATACTAATAATTAATATATTATTATTATTAAGGAAAGCAAACATTAGAAGGATGAAATAAACTATCACTTATAGTGCATTGGTCCAGTATGAATAAAAAATATGTACAGTGGTATTTGTTTAGGTATACATTTATTTGTTTATTTTTTGGTGATAATTTGTATTTTTTCTTTCTTTTCTTATAGTTTCAAGTTTTTATTTAAATTCCAGTTAGTTAGTTAACACATAGTGTAATATTAGTTTCAGGAGTAGAATTTAGTGATTCATCACTTACATAGAATACCCAGTGCTCATATATTAAAAAAACCTTAAAATTCTAATGAGATATAATTGTATCTTACTAATTAGGTATTATTCAATCATATTTTCCTACTTTGTTACTTCGATTTTAATAAAGTACTCACCATAATTTTACTTAAAGGCAAGACATGATGCTAGGTTCTATGTAGTATCTTCTACTTTAACTACATGAATAGTCTAATTCCTACCTTAACAATACATTTTCAGTTAAGAAGTGAACAATGCTTTTATTAGGAAACCAAATCAATTAAATAAAGCCTGATTTAATTATGTAAGTGCTCGTTTAGACATTAAAATTAAAGCTTCTATTTCAGAATATAACTGAGAAATAAATAGGGCTCAGGTTAAATAGTACATTTTGAAGCCTTACATGTATTAGATTTATTTCTTTCTTAAGTATAGTTGACATGTAATGTTATATTAGTTTTAAGTGCACAACATAGTGATTTTGCAGGTCTATACATTAAACAGTACTCACCATAATAAATGTAGTTACCACATACAAAGTTATTACAGCATACTGTAACTGGAAGCTACTTGTCTTCCTTTGTCTGACTTACTCCACTTAGCATAATACCATCTGGGTCTATCCATGCTGCATGAATGGCAAGATTTATTCTTTTCAATGGCTGAATAGTATTCTATCACATGTATATACCACATCTCCTTTACCCATTCATGTATTAATAGACATGAGTTATTTCTGTATCTTGGCTATTGTAAATAATGCCATAAGAGTGCATAAATCTTTTCAAATGAGTGTTTTTGCTTTCTCTGGGCAAACACCCAGTAGTAGAATTACTAGATAATATGGTAATATCTATTTTTAATTTTTGAGGAACCTCCACACTGTTTTCAACAGTGGCTGCACCTGTTCACATTCCCACCAACGGTGCATAGGGGTTCCCTTTTCTCCATACTCTCACCAATACTTGTATTTCTTGTCTTTTTGATGCTAGCCATTTCTGACTGGTGTGAGTTGATATCTCAGTGTGGGTTTGATTTGCATTTCCCTGATAATTAGTGATGTTGAGCATATTTTCATGTGTTTCTTGGCCATCTGTGTGTCTTCTTTGGAAAAGGGATTTAATGATTTAACATTAATATTGTGCATTCTGCAGTCTTCAGTCAGTCTTTCATTGGATGTTTTAAAAATAAAACATCAAAGTGATAAACAGTAGATTTTATTGATCTTAATAATGTTAGTAATTTTTATCCCTAAAAAACCTGTAAAGGTCTATGAATGTAATCCTTTTGCTGCAGCTTAGAAAATTTTCATCCAATGTTAGGCAATTATCTTTTTTTATTTGGTAGGAGGTCAGTTTTGACACCAGATGCCCTGCATTAAAATAAAATTTGTGATATTTAGAGAAACGTTCTTCTCTTTTACTATCTTCTACTCTTGAAAAAAAATTTCCCTATGGCTTCATTTTTTGAAGTTTGAAATAATGGAAAACCTGTTTATTCTCTATTGGTAGTAATAAGAACGTTTATTTCCGCTACCTTCAAATTTGTTCTGCATTTATTTTAAAACACGAGGTACCCTGACACTATTTGAGAATTCAGTTACTCCAAGTTTGTTTATGTCTCCATTATTCTGTTTTTGTTCTTGGTATTCTCACACATTAAAAAAAAGAGCATATAATGTTTGCATAGTTCACTTATTAAAGTTAAATCCTGTTTATTTATCAGTCATATACTGAAAGAATTGCTTTTGGAAATATGAACTGGTGAGTGAATTTTTTTATGATATCATGATATCCCTCTAAAAAAACAATCTAATATGACTTTCATTATTTCTTTTAACTATCATGAAAATAATAGCACACAAGAGTTTATCAGAATTCTTGAGTATTTGAATTAACACATGTACATAATTTATTTAATTTTCCTTTAGAAATATGATTTTATCTGTCCACATAATGACTATTATCAATGGGATCTCTTGTCTTATGAGAGTGTATCTTAAATGCATATGTCTCTTCTGATACAAATATTTTACACCATTATTTTTTGTCCCTATAATAGATAAAGTGCATTTAGTGACATAAGTAACATATAAAAGTTAGTAAAAAATTATTTTTCTCTAGGCATCATGTTGAGAAATGTACATAGTTCTTGATTCTGTAACAAAATTTGAAGTATGAAGTACGCTGTCCTCAGATGAGAAAACTAGTGTTCATGGAAGCCAGGCAACTTATCTATGTTAGTAGAATTACTAAATCTTAACACTTACATGATAAGCCAGGTTTCACTGGCTAAAATCTACATTCTTTCATGAGCCACCTTTCCTCCTCTCTCTCTCTTTCTCTCTCTATTTCTATCTCTCTGTCTCTATCTACACACACACACACACACACACACACACACTGTGACCTAAATAAAAAGATAAACTTATACAAGATCAAAGAGATAAGTTTATGTGGGAATAGCACAGAAAATGCAGTACTAAAAAAAAGATGTTTTTAAAATATTGGGGAAAAACAGATAAAACTAAACCTAAAGCAAGCAGAAATCAGGAAATAATAAAAATGATGAAGATGAAAATTAATAAAATAAATTAATAAAATAGTAGGTAAGTATAGTAAATAAGCATAACCAAAACCTAATTTTCATTTTTTTTATTTTTTAAATTTATTTATCTTTTAATGTTTATTTCTGAGAGAGGGAGAGAGACAGAGTGAGAATGAGGGAAGGGCAGAGGGAGAGGGAGACACAGAATCTGAAGCAGGCTCCAGGCTCTCAGCAGTCAGCACAGAGTCTAATGCAGTTTTTTAACTCAAGAACCCTGACACCATGACCTGAGTTGAAGTCAGACACTTAACCAACTGAGCCACCCAGGCACATGCTAAACTTAATTTTTAAAAAAGATCAACAAAGTCGACAAATGCTTAGCTAATTTTACTAAGCAAAGAGAGTGAGAGAACAAGACACCAAGGGAGAGAAGACAAAGTACTAAAATTAGAAATGAAAGAGAGAAACTCATTACTGACTTTATAGAAACAAAGAGGAAAGCTATAAAAATAGGGGAATACTATTAAAACTGCATACCAAAAATTAGATAACTTAGATGAAATGGATAGATTTCTGGTAAGACACAAACTACAAAATCTGACATAAGAAGAAACAAATAATCTAAGTAGACCTAATTAATAAAGCAATTATAAGGGCAACTAAAAATCTTCCAACAATAAAATCTCAGGTAAAAATACCTTCATTATTGAATGCAATCAGACATTTGAAGACAAATTAATAGCAACAATTCTTAAACTTTTCCAAAATATAGAAGAAGGGACATTTCCCCATTGATGATATGAGTTCACTATGTACTCTAATAACAAAACCAGAAAAAAAATCATAAGGAAAAAATCAGAGATAAATACTTTTAACACAAAAAAATGCTGAACACAGTACTAATAAACCAAAACTAGCAACATTATAAAAAGAATTATACCATATGACAAAGTGGCATTTATCACAGGAATGCGAGGTTGGTTTAATATTAAGAAAATCAATCAATGTAGTCACCATATTAACAAAATGAAGGACAAAATCTGCATGATTATCTAAATAGACTAAAAAATTTCACAAAAATCTACTCCTTTAAACAAATAAATTAAAAATATTCAACAACCTAAGATTAGAAGTGAACTTCCTCATTCTGAGAAAAAGCATCTATGAAAAATCCACAGCTAGTGGAAGGTGAGAGACTGAATACATTTCCCCTAAGATCGGGAACAGAGTGAAAATATGCTCTCTGGACACTTCAACTGGACTTTCTAGGTAGGGCAATCAATCAATCAACCAATAAATCATCCAGATTGCAAAGAATAATTAAAACTGTTTCTATTTACAGATGCAATGATCTGTTATATAGAAATCCTTTACAAGCACATTAGAAACAATTAGAAGTTGCTTATTAGTTCAACAAAGTTGTGACATAAATAAATATCAATGTAAAAAATATCAACTGCATTTCTATATACTAACATAAATAAAATTATAAAAACTATTTTATTTACAAAAATTTCTAAAAGTGTGTTTGCAAGATAGAATGGCAAGAAACTACCTTATTTTTTTCCACTTGCATGAAATTTTAGATCACTTATTTTTTAAACATCAAATTATAAGCTAATCTTGTTTCAAAGTACACTTTTAGGAGCTTGAGAAAAAGTAATGCACAAAATGTAACATTCCTTTTCTTACGAAGCACTCATTCTTGTTTAAGGAGACAACATAATAAACAAAATATATCAGCTCTTAAAAAATGCAATGCAAAAAAAGGATAAGTAAGGAGGATAAGAAATGAAAGACTTTGGGACATTTTTTTAGTAAAGTTAAAGAAGACCTTTGGCAGAGGACACCTATAGAAATGAATCTCATGTATTATAAAGTTTTAAAATGCCACATTTCCTGGTTCCTCAACATCCCAATGAACTGTATGTGAGCATATTGCCCAGGCAACCAGGTGGACCACAGTCATAAGGCTTATCTTTGTCACAAATTATCCTTCTTGCCTTCCATAACTCTGACCTAGTGACATGAAAATATACCAGTGAAATTCACTCATATCTTTTCCTTGTGTACTCTTACCTGCCCCCTAATGCAAGCACTTACTGGAGTGCCCAGGTGGCTTAGTTTGTGGATTTGAGCCCCACATTGGGCTCTGTACTGACAGCTCAGAGACTGGAGCCTGCTTCAGATTCTGTGTCTCCCTCTCTCTCTGCCCCTCCCCTGCTCATCCTCTCTCTCTCTCTCTCTCTCTCTCTCTCTCTCTCTCTCTCTCTCTCAAAAATAAAATAAAAATAAAAAATAAAAAACTTCCCTACACAGAGAACCTGGTGGCTTAGTCGGTTAAGTGTTCAACTCTTGATTTCAGTTCAGGTCATGATCCCAGGTTCCTGGGATCAAGCCTCATGTCAGGCTCTGTGCTGAGCATAGAGACTGCTTAAGATTTTCTCTCTCCCTCTGCCACTCTCCCTTACTCACGTGCTCTCTCTCTCTCTCTAAAAAAAAAAAATTTTTTTTTTAATTAAAAACTGTATAAAAAAAGAAGCACTTACCTACAGGTCCTCACTCTCTCCTGGGTCCCTTGGAGCTCCTCCATAAGGTTTCCTGGCTGCTATGCCTCCCCTTCCAGGACTTGCGAGTATAATAAATCCGTTTCACTTACACATGCCTCTCCACAATGTGATTCCATGATCGCATGTGACCGATCACCCTAAAGCCTCTTTTTAAGTAATATATTATTGTTGCTGTTTGGAGCAGTCACCTGAGTAAGGAAAAAAGTACACTCCTCAGAAGCTAAGAAGGAGCAGCCACCTGGCCACTGGGCACTGTCGGCAGAGTATCGAGAGCCAATGGTACCTTTTTAGGGGCCCAGAAATTTTTCACATTTTAATTTCTTTTAAAGTCAGAAGAAAATGAAGGCAAATGTTCCTTTGCCCGTGAAAGATATGATGTATCACTGGTAAGAAGTTGAGTGAATGAGAGGGGTGAGGAAAAGATACATTCAAATAGTTGGGAGGTTGGTGGGAATGATCACATAGGTATTTAAGGCCATATTTATACTTGAACTTTTACTCTGAGAGAGATCAGAGTCAATTAGAGAATTGTGAGCATAAATTAGCATTTTATTTATTTTTTTAAGTAGAGTAAGACCTTGGTTCATGAGAATAATTTGTTCTGAAAAAATGCTTGTAATCCAAAGCACTTGTTAATCAAAGTGAATTTCCCCCTAAGAAGTAATGAAAACTCAATTTGTTCCACAACCCGAAAATATTCATATAAAAATGATTACAATACTGTAATATAATACAAAATAATAAAGAAAATACAAAATATAAGAAAAATAAACAAATTCACCTGCACTTACCTTAGAAAACCTTCAGGGTTGGAATGAGGGAGGCAAGAAAGAGGAGGGTTGTTGTGTAGGAAGACTTTCACTATCACTGATGGAATCACTGGTATTAGCTCAGTGGAATCTTTTTCTTCACAGAGGCCATTGTATACACCAGCATGAATGTGGACTACAGTACAGTATTAATAAACCCATCATATACTGTATTTACTGTAACTGGCAAAATGGCTGCAGAGGAAAGGGTCTTTATCAGCAGGCAGCCTGACCTAGAATGAAGCAAAGCATTCCTAAGCTTACTCTCCTATGGAAAAGAAAAGGACTGTCCATAGGTGCTGTGAAGTGACAAAAACACACTAGTGCCAGTTGTGCACCCCTTGCAACGTTCTGAAAAATCACTGATTTCTGCCAACCACCGTGGCCTGAGACCAAGCATCCGAGCATGGGAGGCGATCACCCACAATCCTGAAGCAAGAGAGAGAGAAAAAACATTTGCTCAGTTGTGGTCATGTGACATTCAGTGTCATGTACTGTTCATATTGCAAGACATTGCTCATTTATCAAGTTAAAATATATTAGAAATGTCTGCTCATCTTGCAAAAACACTTGCAGAACAAGTTACAATCCAAGGTTTTACTGTATGTTTATTTATTGTGTGAGAGAGAGCGAGAGAGCGCGCACACATGCACATGAATGGGGGAGGAGCAGAGAGAGAGGGCAAGAGAAATGCCAAGCAGGCTCCCCAATGTCAGAGCAGAGCCCGACTCCAGACTTAAACTCACGAACATTGAGATCATGACCTGAGCTGAAATTAAGAGTGGATGCTCCAACTCAGCCAACAAGGCACCGCTAAATTAACATTTCAAAAGATCAGTATTGCTGTGTTGTAGAGAGTAGATTGTAAAGTCAATGGATTATGGAACATAAAGACAAAATTGGAGAGAAATCATCCTCATAGCGAGATGGTTCTGGTAGAGAAGACATAAAGTGATTGCTTATTGAATGCATTTATAAGAGTCAAAAATTCAGAAATAGCACAATTAAAACCACTAGATCACTAAAATAGTAATTGGTAAGAGTTTACTGTGCACATAAAAATGGTTCGTGAACTGGGAGCTTTCAATCCGATAGTGGAATGAGGCTCAGATATATTGTTATAGGATAGCTTATGTAATAAAAATGTGGAGGCTGTTTATTCCTTACAGTGATTGCTTATACCATTAGCATTTCCCTAGTGACAGGGGATTGGATAAAAGTGGTTACTTCATGCCAATTTGGGAGAACAGCGTAAGTTTCATTTATGATTTTCAGAGGCATTTACAAAAAGGGACCTAACTTTCACTCATTTTGCAAAATAAGCTAAATTAATTCTTGCTTATGTGGCTTAATTGATTTTGTATGCTTTTGTATGTATGGGAATTTTCAAACCTTATTTCCATTTTGTATTTAATTTCAACATAAGTTAGAATCAACAGGATTTGCTGTTGAGTCTGAGGTATAAACGAAAGAGAGTATAGACAGATGTACTTCATTCTCCTAACTAAAAGGAAACTGGGAATCCGCTATTATCTGCCTCCTATTAACTTCTCCAAAAGAAGCCATAAGTTCTTTCCTAAGTTCTTTATCTTAGCATAAGCTGCTGCTTCTCTATTCACATAAATAAATGCAGCAACAGAAACTCAATGTGATAATGGCTGAAGAGTGAAAATGGTAACAGCATATGAATTTTTTGTGTGTTTTCTTTTCTGCAATAATTTTTTTTAATGTTAAGATCATTTACCCCTCAGTTCCCTGTCACGGTGTGAGAAGCAATGACAGGGAATATCAGCTGTTGTCAAAATTAATGTCTATGCCTGTGGTTTTTCAAACAAACAACACCATCACAACAGGGGAATGAGCTTGGCGAGAAGGGAAGTGCGTGATGGGCAGAGCCCACAGGGAGCGGCTGGAAGATGAGGTGATGATGGGTAGAGAGGAGGGAGCATGGGGTAGAACAGTACTAACATCTGAAACTTTTATGGAGGATGAGCTCTGCTCCACTGTAATTAATGGCCCTCTGCAGTAGAACATGTACTTTGATTTTGTTTTTTAGTGGTTCTTTGATCTATCTCATTCTCTTGCTCTCTTGTGAGAAATAATAGTAAGCATTATGTGAGTTAACTTCCCAAGGGCAAGAATGGTTTAAAAAAGAAAAACTGACTTTCTAAAATGGAGATCAAAGTCATAACTGTCCCTTCATTAACTGAATTCTCCACGAGCTAAGCCTCAAACAGGCTCTAGTTTCTGCAGAAAATAAGAATACAAGTCGGAATGACTTCTAAAACTTAAGAGTTTGCTCGAAGTGTGTAGGCGTGTGTGTGTGAGAATTGTGGTAGATGGGAGTTTCTGCCTAGAGACTGTGAATTTACACTGGTTATTTTGGTTAAAAAAGAAAAACAGTGGGAAAATATCCTCTAAGGGTTGATACTGTAAAGCATAATGATATCAACAGGTCAGGAAACTTCTATTACCTTACTATAAATTGGTCTGTTTTAATTACAGCTCAAAGGAATTATCAGAGAAACTCCTGGCAACAGAAGTGATTAGTCAAAAAGGATTGAGGCGTCCCACCTAACTTTTCATTTTTAAGACAATATGTTTCATATTTTCAGACTTAACAAGGAGTCCAGATGGTGACGATAGTAAGTGAGGACACTTTATAATATTGGTGAAGGAAGTCTTCCAACTGAGACAGACTCTAGCCTCTCGCTGCCTTTTCCACATAGCGCTTTGCCACTGGCTGGAATTGGCTTTAGTTTCTGGCTTTTCTGTTGACCTGATTAGCTTAACTCAGTATTTAAATTTTATTTATTTATTCATTACTTGCTTCTACCAATTTCCCAAAAAGATTTCGGGTGTGTGTAACTGAAAGAGCCTTAACAGAACCTAGGCATTGTTCCTGCTTTTAATTTACAAATCATTGCCACTTCTGTATAGGATGGCCTTATCAGGTCTCTAAGAATTTTGCATTTTATAAACGGTATTTGTATTATTTATCCTGAGATATTCTCTCTGCATATCTACTTGTCGTTTTGATTTTCATTCGGGATCTTGAATTTACATGTTCTGCGCACTAGTATTTCTTACTTGTTTGCTCGCATTTAACCAACTACCAAGAAAAAAAAAGAAATGTTTTTCAGAAGTGAAATGTTTTTAAAATATATTATCTCTCTGACCAAAAATTATTGAGTAGCCGAAATATTATTTGATCTTATTTAATTGAGAATGTTTTTGGAGTAAAAAGAGGAAAAGTTTAGATCATGGCACTCAAGCTAACATCTGAAACAAGTTATCAACTATAATGAGGTATCATTTTGTGAATTTAGACAGGTGGAAGTTGCCAAAACTCTATTTGTATATTGTGGTGCAGACTGTGGTTCTCAAACTTTGACATAATTTAGAATCTCTTGTAGCACTTGTGAAAATACAGATTGTTGGGCTCCACATCCAGTGTTTCTGTTTCAATATTAGGCTTCGGTCTTGGAATTTGCTTTTCTCTATCAGCTTCTCAAGTGAAGGTGATTTTACAGTCTTAAGAACTACAGATATTGTAAATTACACCAAAGTTTAAAATAATTATTTAACTCTTAAAATTGTCTTTTGGATAAAAAAAAAAGAATGAAGTATAAATTTGATCTAAATTGTGCTACCATCTGTTATTTTGTGCAGGTTCTTTTCAAGGTAAGTCTACCATTGGTGGTAGAATTTTTTTAATGTTTAAAAGCTAAATGCAAACCACTTTGATTCTAAAACATGTGCTATGTATAGAGAAGAAGAAAAGGCTTGTCAAGACAGAATTCTATTTCACTGTGCTGATTCTAAAATATAGAATCTTTAATTTGTTCATGCTTTATAACATAATACCAGTCAAGATTAGGTAAATTAACAATATGGTATAATGAAATAACATAAAACCATATGTATAATTCTAACACACACTCAGTGGTAATAATTTTTAATTTTGGTAATTGGCAATACAGATTATATGTACGTATGTATACATTTATGTATATATTGGTATACTATTTCATTTTATTTTATTATTTTTTAAAGAAGTTTACAAATTTTGTTTCTCACTATCTGGAAACCTCATTTTTAAAATGTATTTTTTTTCTTTTCAAAACTTTATTTAAATCCCAGTTAGTAAACATACAGTGCAGTATTGGTATCAGGACTAAATAATTCAGTGATTTGGCAGTTAACATGTAACAACCAGTGCTCATCACACCAACGGCCCTCCTTAATCCCCATCACCCATCTAGCCCATCCCTCACCCACATCCCTTCATCAACTATCAGTTTATTCTCTAAGAGTCTTTTATGATTCGTTTTCCTCTTTTCATTTTTTGCCCCCTCTCCTATATGTTCATCTGTCTTGTTTCTTAAATTCCACTTATGAGCGAAATCATATGGTATTTATCTTTCTCTGGCTTATTTTGCTTAGCATTACACTCTCTAACTCTATCCATATGATTGCAAATGACAAAATTCCATTACTTTTAGTGGCTGAATAATATTCCATTGTATGCATGTACCACATCTTTATCCATTCATCAGGCATTGGACACTTGGGCTCTTTCCATAGTTTGGCTATTGTTGATAATGCTGTTATAAACATCGGTGTGCAGTATTCCTTCTAATATGTATTTTTGTATTATTTGGATAAATATTTAGTAGTGCAATTGATGGATCATACAGAAGTTCTATTTTTAATTTTTTGAGGAACATCCATACTGTTTTCCACAGTGGCAGCACCAATTTGCATTCCCACCAATAATGCAAGAGGGTTCCCCTTTTTCCGCATCCTCACCAACACTTACTGTTTTCTCTGTTGATAGTTATAGTCATTCTGACTGGTGTGAAGTTATATCTTATCATGGTTTTGATTTGTATTTCCCTGATGGTGAGTGGTGTTGAGCATCTTTTCATGTGTCCATTAGCCATCTGGATGTCTTCTTTGGAAAAAAAATATCTGTTCACATCTCCTTTCCATTTCTTCACTGGATTATTTGTTCTTTGGGGGTTGAGTTTAATAAATTTCTGCAACAAATCTGATCTGTCTTCCCTCATTGAATAAGAGTTTTTGTCCCCCGTGATGCTATCAGGATTCTTTCCTTGTCTGTGTATTTTGTGAATTTAACTATGATATGTCTAGTTGATGGCTGGTTTTTGTTGAATTTAATGGAAATTCTCTGTGCTCTTGGATTTCAATATCTATGTACTTCCCAGAATTAGGACACTTTTCAGCTATAATTTGCTCAAATAAAGTTTCTGCCACTTTTCTTATCTTTGTTCATCTTCTGGGACTTCTATGATACAAATGTTATTACATTTTAAGAAGTCTCTGAGTTCCTTAAGTCTACCTTTGTGATCCAATTCCTTTCTTTCCCTCTTCTTTTCAGCTTCATTGTTTTCCATATTTTATCTTCTGTGTCACTGATTTGTTCCTCTGCTTTGTCCATCCTCACTGTCATGGATTCATTCAGGCTTATATCTTGGTTATAGCATTTTTTATTTTAGCCTGACTAGATTTTAGTCCTTTTATTTCTGAAGGAAGGGAGTCCCTGGTTTCTTCTATGCTTTTTTCAAGCCCAACTAGTATCTTTATCATTGTTGTTTTAAATTTTGATTCAGACCTCTTACTTATATCTGTATTGATTAAATCCCTGGCCATAATTTCTACTTCCTGTTCTTTCTTTAGGAGTAAATTCCTCCATCTTGTCATTTTGTCCAGATAAAACAAAAACACAAACATATCCCCAGCTAGATCCTAGGTGTCTTTTGATCTGTTTGCTAAAAGAAGGTAGATCCAAAAAACTAACAGTAAAAAATACATATATATGAATAAAAACTAAAATTAAAAATTAAAAAGAAGCTAGAGCCTATTTCCCCAAGAGATGAAGCTTTGCAACACCCTATGATCAGTAGACTTGGTGCCTGTGAAGGGTTTGTGCTGGTCTTCTGGGGGAAGAGCCTGTTGGACTGATTCTCAGGCCACCTTGCCTTAGTAGAGATGTATCTGCAGGGTGCAGGGGGGCAAAGCTTGGTGTAGTGGCTCTGGTCTCCACTTGGTGGCCACTGAGGTTAGTCACTGCTGGTGGGTGAGGGGTGATAATGGCTTCACCCTGCTCTCTCATCTCTGGAACAGGGAGCTTTTGCCTGACAGTTTTCAGGAAGCCTTCATAGATGAGCATACTGTGTCCCCAGCTTCCTTTCTGTGTCCCTGGCTTCCATCAGATTCCCAACTGCACCCTGTCTGTGTCAGAACTACCCATCTGCCCAGTGGCACAGCTCTCTTGTGTTTCATCTCAAGTATGGCTGTGTTTCAAAACTGTAAACTTTAGAGACCCCACCATCCCTCCCCCACGACACAGTCTTCAGCTCATCCTCTGGGAGAGGGTCTTGCTCTTCTGTGGCTGGTGCTGGCTTGTCCCAGAAAATGGTCCAACCACCACGCAGCAGTTAGGAGCTTATGGTAAATCACAACCTGCAGCCAGCACGGGGATATACTGCCCTCAGCAGGTGTCTTCGTTCCTATGATGATGAATGGGGCAGCTCAATGGCACCCAACAGACCTTTTGTCCCTGGATAGCTGTATCACCTCTACTAAATGCACTCCAAGCAGGAGAACAGCTTCTCCCTGCGGGACCCAGGGGATCCTCAGACTACCCCGCTACTGGGTCTCTGCCCTGCTTTCCCCAAGGGAGCACCGCCAGGTGCAGTTTAACTAAAACTGGCCATAGCACTGACCTCCAGAACTTCAGACTCTGCGATCTGCAGTTTATAAAAAAAAGAGGTATTTAAACCCTCTCCTTTTCCCAGTCAATGGCTTTGGGGAAAATTTTCCTGTTCAATACCCAATGCATGTTTTCACTCTTTTTTCAGTCTTTCTCTCTCACTTTCTCTCTGACTCTTCCCTCCACAGTCAGGGCTCCCTCACCTTTCCATTGCCCATGGCTCTTTTCTCCCCCACACCCCGCAAATCAACTCTCTGCAGTTCCTACCTTCCACGAGGTGATCATTTTTTCTGCTTCTAGGTGTTCAGCTTTGTTCTCTCAGTCCTCAGATAAGTATCTTGGGTGTTCAGTATAATATGATATTTATCTAGCTGTGTTCCAGGGAGAAGGCAAACTTAAGGTCATCCCACTCCTCCACCATCTTAACAAAACCCCTGATATATTATTTTAAATTAGATTTAGTTTACCTGACATGTGTAGCAATTACTTCTAATTGTATTTTCTTGTCAAAAATGTTATTACATAACTTTTAAATACTTATATAGTAATCTATAATGTCAATATTCTGTTTCTAAACATCAGAGTTAGGCTATTTATATTTATAATGTAATAAGAAGTTTATGAAACACCCATAATTATATACTTGTTGCCACATCTGTGAAAATATCTACCAAATGCTATCTGTTTAACTAAAACTATTTAATCCAGACCCATCCACACCCTGTAAAACTCTCTGTGAATCAAAACATGTTTTATCCAGTATGATTATGTGATCATATTTGACATTTTAAAATCTTTTGCTAGAATTTTTACTCTTATTTAAAGTAACATTTCTATCCACAGAGTCATAGCAATTCTTACATAACAGTGTTATATTTCTACCAGTCCATAAGCATTTAGTATATTTCTGCTCTAACACCAGCTGGACATGTGTCTTTGACAAACTATATTCCCACTAAAATTTCTTCCTTCTCAAACTCCTGTTAAAGGACAGGTAAGGTACACATTACCATAAGGCCAAGGATTCTTGACAGTGGATCATGGCAAGGTCTTGTCAGATAGAAACAACTCATTTAGAGATACTTCTGGCATGTGGCATTTATTCAGCCAAAAGATTTTATACTTATTAGGGATGAGAATTTTTCTGTACTTATAATTTGATTTTTATCTCAGTTAACTCTTGATAAAACTCTTGAAGCTCTCTGAAACAAAGCATTATTATTTTATTTTTATAATTTTTTAAAGATTTATTCATTTTTGAGAGACAGAGAGACAGAGTGTGAGTCGGGGAGGGGCAGAGAGAGGGGGAGATACAGAATCTAAAGCAGGCTCCAGGCTCCAAGCTATCAGGATAGAGCCTGATGTGGGGCTCCAAACTCACGAACCGTGAGACCATGACCTAAGCCAAAGTCAGAGGCTTAACTGACTGAGCCACTCAGGCACCCCATGAAACATTATTTATTTATACTAAATCTATTCAACTCAAATTCAACATTACCAACCCCCCGCTTCTTTCTCTGCTATCTGGCCCAGTCTCACTAGAACATTGATATTTCTTCTTGTGATTCTTAACCTTAAGTATTTAAAACTACCTTGATAACCAACCAGAGAACATTAGGATTCCTCTCCCACTGTGATTACCATCTTGGATCTATGAAAAACAGACCTCGAACAGTGTCTGGCATATAGCAGATGTACAACCAATATTTGTTAACTAAATGAATATTTTTGACATCAAAATTTAGCATATATTTTACTTTTTAACAGAAATTAACAGCATCATTTCTAAAACTGAATAACCAATTATTAAACAGATTTTAAAAGTGCTTGTTCTTCCCAACCTACCACTACTCTCCAAACTTACCACTAAATAATCATGTGGATGAACATTTCACTGGGTTTCTTGACAACCCCCGTCCCTCATATTGATATGTTACATAAGAGGTTTCTTGACAATCTTTTCTAGCCTCTCACAGTCTCTCTCGGATCTAGCTTCTAGCTTCTGTACTGAAAATCTTTCTAACTTTTCTTGAATCTCCAGTTTGGATTTTAATACTACTTCCCTTTAATACTACTTCTAAATTCCCTTAGAACTTCCCAAGTTCTAAATTTGATGGCTGGACCTGTAAGATTGTTGCCTTTATTGGAATGTTGGCTGGTTCTTGATTTCAGTTTCACCCTGAGTGCTATCTCCCCTTATCCATGTCAGCCCACAACTCTGGAGGTGAAGGGCCATTTTTGGCCCAAAGAATTTTGTTGTATGCTGAGTTTAAAATAGTAACAATCCTTCTGTCACAAAATATATACTGTTCTTGGCACTGGGCCTAAAAATATTGCCCAGTCACATGAAGTTATACCATTTGGAAGGGTATTATTTATTGTAGGATGCCAATCTTAAATGCAGGGACTAAAATGATTTTTCACTTTCAGAACAATAAATTTATAATTTAATTGGCTTGGATCCATATTTTCCCCCCAATACTTGCAAAATAGATTAAATATTGACACTGAAAAAATTTGACTTTCCACTTAAAGAGTGGTGAGTTTATAACAGTGGGAGATTAAGAAGGAGCAAATACATTGGCTAAATGCCACTGCTCTGTAGGAGTTTTCTTTTAATGGAACTTTGTTTCTTCTACTAGGACACCCTGTGAGAATTAGAATTTAAAACAGGGCCCCGCAATTTATGAATTACCTCACAAAGTGATGTGCTTTAATTTGAGTCTTGGTTGCATATTTCTAAATGTACACAAAATAAATGCCTACTCTGTGGAACGTTAGGAAGATTAAGTGAAATGTTACATGAAATGATTTTTCTAAATTACATAAAATATTAATTATAATAGTATTTCCAAAACTTTATTTTATTGGTATCTTGTCTGATATTTCCATGGGTAGGATTAGTGCTAACACTATTTCTTAAAGATCCAAAATATTTACAAACAAACAGATAAAAATTAATGCAGATCTCCTGAATAGACAAAACAGCATGGAATGGTTGAGGAACACATGTAATTTAGTGAAGCTAGAGAGAAGAGGATGTAGTGTGAAACACAGCTGGCAAGTTACATACCTTCCCCTCATACCCATTAATATGTAAATGTTTATCACACAGACACTGAACTTGCTGGCCAGGGAAATTTCAGTTACCTTCCCTCCAAGTCTAGACCACCATTGGGCCGTCTCTGCCTCTGGGCATGGTATTGGCTGAGACAAAATCCGTTCTCTATCTTCCTTTACATTGCATCTGCACAGGCAGAATTATCCTCATCTTCTCTGTGGAGCTGTTACAATTTAGTTATAACCTTATCAGATCTTTTAACATGTTTTATGTATTTTATTTTTAGGGTTTCATCTCTACCATCACTTCTTAAATGTCAACTTTTCTAGTATAAGAACTTAACTCCTAATCATCTTACTTTGCTCAAAGCATGGAATAGATCACCTTGCAAGTAGTAGACACAAGAGGTGTTTATTAAATTAGGTTTTAAAATTTACATCATATATTACTATGCTTTGCACTGTATTTTTCATGATGTTTATTTGGCAAATATTATTGTCAAATCATCCAGAGTCATAGACAATTACTACTCATCACTTAAAATCAGTGAAAGTGGAGGGAGAATTTATAAGGCATACTTGCTCATATTTGGTATATGCAGGAATTTTACAAACTAAATTAGATACATATGAGTTATCAATATCTACATGAGTTATAGAGCATAAGATCTAACTTGTGGGAAGGGGCTACAACATGAGGGGAACAGTAGCAAGCTCACTTACTTGCAGAAAAATATCACAGCCCTAACCTAACTTTTATCAGGAGTAAAGCTGACACTTTAGTCTTGATATTTTTGAATTCCCTTTTAATGGGTTCCAAAGTCAGAGATGAAATGATTTACACTGTATATTGAATCTTTAAACTACAGCAAAGATAACTTATGTCACTATGATGGCAAGGAAAAAAATCAATTTCTAATTAGTGACTAGGACTCCACATCCACAAGAAATAGAGAAGACAATACTCATAATTAGATATTTTCAGAAATATGGGCATCCATATATGTTGTCTGTTGGTATATTTATTACTTGATCTAAGAGATTCTTCTAGAGTATACTACTCTACTACTAGACAGATGTTAGACAGACTATATGTTTTTTAGCACCTACCAGAATTTTGTTATTGCTAAAATAGAAGAGGGAGATATATGATTCTTTAATGAGAATATTTTGCTGTGAGCCTATTGATTCCATTCCCTGACATTTTTTTATGACTAGGAGAAAAATTAGATGCTTATATTTATATACAATGTACTTTGAGTCCAAACAGATCTACATTCAAAATCCAGTTTAGCCACTGACTGTCTAGCAAGGGGCAAATTAAGACACTGTCTCTGTTTTCTTATAGGTAAATTACAGATAAGGAACTATTCATTAAATCTATGTCATGATAAAACAGATAATTTATGGAAGACATTAAAGGTACTGTCTGGCACATGAATGCTTCATAAAATATGATGATGATGATGATGATGATGATTCTTGGGATCATGGAAATTACCAAGGAAAAAATAGGAATTTTAGAATAATAAGGCTAAGTAGGAAAAAGGAATAAGAACCAGAAGATTATATATAGCATATAACATTATTCTGTAATATCCAAAACAAATAATACTAAACAAGATATTGTGTCAACCAAAAATTAAAACAAGTAAATAAAGAATGTAAACAATACAAAACTGTGTTTACTCATGGAGAGATGAGGGACAGAATATGAAAGAAGCACGTAGAATATGTAAATTATTGCCAATATATTAGAGGAGAGGGCTAGACTACTGTCCATAATTGTGATTCATTCTGTTCTCTTGCCCTGAATTCCATGAAAACTACAAAAGAAATAAGATTAAACTGCTGTGAGAGAAAAGGGCAGAGAAAGTGATTGGAAGAGGAATACATAAACATATATTTTAATGTTTCAGAAAGTAATGAATTCACTATGGTTTCTAAGTTATCAATCCTAACAAATTCTTTCCAAAAGTCCCTAATGAGAATTGCAGCTGATTGTGCATGAATGAGAAAACTGTAGATCAATCACCTAGACATTCAGGATATGACCTGCTCAGGGTTAACGACATTTTTGGAATTCGGATGCTTAGGTCTAGAAAGCTTTAAAAGAGCATATGCTAACTCAGGATACTTTATGATATATAAATAGATATATGTGAGCAATTTTAAATCATTGCTTTAAAAGTTTTAATCCTCATTGATTCTAATAAATAATGTAAATGTGAAATATTATTCTAGAGAATAGAATATTATTCAGCACTAAAAAGAATGCACTGTCAAGTCATGAAAAGACAAGGAATAAACTTAAATGCATATTACTAAGTGAAAGAAGTCAATCTGAAAAGGTAAGTACTGTAGGATTCCAACGCTATGATGTTCTGGAATTGGAAAAACAGTGGAGACAGTGAAAAGATTAGTGGTCGCTAGGAGGTGCATGAAGGAAGCGATGAACAGGCAGAGCACAGAGGATCTTTAGGGCAGTCAAAATACTCTGTAAAATATCCTAACAATAAATACATGTCATTATGTATTTGTCTAAACTGAGAAGATACGCAATGACAAGAATGAATCGTAGAAAAAAACAACTGTGGACTTGGGGTAATCAATTGTGATGTGTCAATATAGGTTATCTCTGGTAACAAACGTACCACTTTGGTAGGGCGTGTTCACCAGGGAGGAGTCTATGTATGCATGGGGCGGGAGGCATGTAGAAAATGTTCTCATTCGCCCCTCACTTTTGCTATGAACCTAAAACTGCTCTAAAACATACAATCTAAGTTTTAAAAAATAGGTGGTTTTCTTCTCCCTGGAACTGACTCAGAGATGCGGTATAGAATATATGTGATAAAAAAAAAAAAATCTGCCCCAGACATTTGAAACAGATTTTTTTCCTAAATATGATTCATCTCAATTGACTTTGTTATATTGTTTGTCAGTATTTATAAAAGTCCTTTTCTAACAAATAGAGAGGTGGTTAAATACAATCTGACTAAGTAACTACTTTGATACCAACCATTCTGGAAGATGGTGTCTAGGCTAAACCAACACGTTAATAATGTGATAAATTTCCTGAAATGTATATAACAACAGTAGTAGCACACATCTGAAATGTATTAAGACTAAGTGTTCAGTAAAACTATTGACTAAAGAAGTTCAATATTTATATTTGTTTGTTAAAGCTGCGGGCCTTGAAAACTTGTAGGAAAACCAATTGCATAACCTAATTTAGCAAAAGCCACAATTGATATTCAAGTTACTGTTTTGTTGTCTACTCCTTTAAAAATGTCAGGTTTTAGAATATAATCAACTGGAAAGGAAGCGTCATCCAAATTGCATCTTGAATAATGAGAAGGTTGGCAAAGCACAATCCTCAATCTTAAATATTTCAAATATGAAGCATTTGGGAAATTTGACATATTAGACTTCAGATGTTGTCTGTTCATGACAATATTATCAATAAGAAAGTGGAAACACAGTAATACATTATGCTGACAAAGATTGTATCTACAATGGAAACAGGAACATTTCCTATTGCAATTTATTCTGGCTCTTTTAAGAATGTTATTCAGAAATGATAAAGCACAAATGAAAAATAGAATCCTAAATATTTTTTCACATTAAATTGTAGTTACTATGCCAGACAAAAACACCTACATTCATGGGCATGCACAGCACTTTTAACTTTTATTTTGATGTAATTTTAGACGTAGAGAAGAATTATGACAAAAATGTAGCAGTTTCCTGTATACCCCTCATCCAGTTTCCCCTTATATTAGCATTTTACATACTGCTAGAATATTCATCATAACCAAAGAATTAACTTTGGTAGCTGAAGTACAGAAGCTATTTAGATTTTACCAGTTTGTTCACTAATATCGTTTTTCTATTCCAGGATCCAATCCAAGATGCCACATTGCTTGTTGTTGTTATTTCTTCTTAGCTCACTCCATTCTAAAACTCTCTCTCTCTTGTATTTCATTATCTTCCTTTGTTTGAAAATAGCTAGTGAGGTATTTTGTAAAATGTATCTCAATTTGTGTTTGAATGCTGTTTTTTCATGATTAGATTGAGATTATGCACTATAGGGAAAGTACCAGATACGTGATATGCTCTTCTCACTGTCTCACACGAGGAGAGTATAATGTCAACATTCAATACTGCTAATATTATCCATGACCACCTGGGTAAAGTGACATCTTCTAGGATTCTCCAGTTGTAAAGTTACTATTTTTCCCTTTGTAATTACTAAATGATTTGAAGGATGTACTCTGAGACTAGCAAATATCCAGTTCTTTTCATTAATATTTCACATACTAATTTAGCATCCATAGGTAGTGTTCTAGTGGTGATTTCCTACATCCTTCATTCCCTCTACATTTAATCATTAGCACACATCTGTAAGACGTTATTACCCATCCTCCTTTTATTGATTCCTCCAGAATTTACTTAAATAGTTATTAATTCATGGATATTTATTCTGTTTTTGGATTATAATCCAATACTTTTGTTATTTAGTTTTGTTCTTTATTCATTTTGTTGCATGAACTTTCCCAACTTTGGTCATTAGGAGCTCTTTTTTTCCCCAAGTAGTTGTACTGAAATATAATTGACATGCGCTGCCTCCGCTTTTCCAGCAAGTCTTCACCACTCCACCCATCCTCTTTTTTTATGGACTTTCTCACTTTCTGGCACTGTAAGAGGCTCCAGGATCATGTCATATTTTCCTTGCTGTAGTTCTGGAGCCCTGTTATTGTATGTGGTATTTAGAGACTGAGATTTGAGAACCAGTGTGCTCATTGTGGCTGGAGTGTCATTTCTTCTTACTTTTCTTAATCCATAAAGCTAGGAGAGCTATGTATATATACTAACTCATACCTACATGAGTTAGGTATGAGTTAGTACCACACACACACACACACACACACACACACACACACACATATTGATTTCTCTCTCTGTACATACATTTTAATAATATATGCATGAGTCTGTATTGATACCTTTACCTGGCATCAGTTCCCATGGTCATTCTAGTCTTCCCTCTTTTTTCTTATTTAGAACTTTTTTCCTACCGTGAAAACCCTGCCTATCCTTGTCTATACTGCATAAACTTCTATTTTCCACCCCACTGTACAAATAACTAGCTTCAAAATTCTTAAACCACACTTCTATTTGAAACAAATTTACCAACTACAGCACAGAGTTTTTGTACAGTTTCTTTGTCTTTAGCTTTACAGTATCCTGTCAAAATATACACATCAGCTTCTTTCCCATGTTATTCAGTTTCCTTTAATTCATTGTAAGACAGATTCATTTGTCACACCCTACATTCTATCTTTCCTCTAACATCCTAGCTGACTTCAAAAATTAACCTAGAGGCAAACTCATTTTCTTTGTGCTGTATTCTTCTGTTAGGGTTCATTAATGCATAGAGTCATGTAGCTGTGAACATGGTATGTGCAGACAGTGTGTTCACCCTGGAATCCCCTGTGCTACCTTCCTCTTGACTCTTACTGACTACACTTGGCAATCATGGATCTGTTTTTCTCCCTAGCTTTGCCTTTCCTAAATTGTCATATACATTGAATCACACCGTATGAATCTTTAGATATTCTTTCACTTAGAAATGCACATGTAGGATTCTTGAATGTTCTTGAATATATCAATTCAGGATACCTTGTTGTTCTTGAATATATCAGTAGTTTGTCACAGCGCTATTTATTTAAACCTGTAAATGGAAGTTTTCCTCTTCCTTGGTTCCACTGTAATGTGAAAGAATTCCTGGCTCTTTCTGTTGCAGAGCTGACTTTGTGCCACTCTGCTGTTGCTGTACAGAGTTAGGGAACATACCTTAAAAAAATAAAAATAACTAGTTTGTCCTTTTTGGTGGTTCAAGCAGCGTTTATTATATATAGTGCCGTATTTTGCTTACCATTAACTAGTTGAGGGACATTTTGCATTGTCTCCAGTGGAGAAATTATGAATAGAGCTGCTATCCAGTTTAGTCATTTTTGAATATCTACATTCTTTAAATATTTATTTGTGTTGTGATGGTAAAACTGCATTCTATTTTGTAATGTTTACTTATTTTTGAGAGAGAGAGAAAGACAAACCATGAGGGTGGGGTAGAGATAGAGGGAGACACAGAAACTGAAGCAGGCTCCAGGCTCCATGCTGTCAGCACATGGAATGCAGGGCTCGAACTTATGAGCCACGAGATCATGACCTGAGCCAAAGTCAGACACTTAACTGACTGAGCTACCCAGGCACCCTGGTAAAACTGCTGTCTAAAAAGTGTTTTTAAAAATATGTTAAAAAAAACTTCTAATGAGTTACCTTCAGGTACTTTATTAATATGTGATTGCAAACTGACTTCAGAACTACTCTACTCGAAGTTTGGGGACAAACTTTCTGTGTTATTTTAATATCTTTCATGCTAAGATAATTTAATAATGAACCATGGTTTGGCTTTTTGTAATATAAAATATTTTAATTTTCTGAAGGACTGTTGGCCATGTTTTAAAGATTCTTGAAGATAGTATTTATAGTAATTTTTTCTCTAGCACTAATAGTTTTTAATTATGTGTCTCCTGTATAAAAGCCTAAACACTTTATAAAATTCTGAATTGGTATTGAAATTAGGTCAGATTCCTATGTGTACCTTGAACTAAATATCTCAAATAGTTAAATTACTTTATAAAACTAATTTTATTCCAATTCTCCAAACTATTTTAGGAACAGAAAAGATAAGCTCTGTCTTCAGAAACCTAGTCACTATCTCTCCTTTTCCTTCCAAAACTGCATTTCAGAAAATAAAAAGGATTTTTAAAAAGCTGGTTACTGTTTTACAATGGAGCTGTTTAATAACTTTAAAAATTACATTGATTGAATGGTTACAGGACCAAAACTAAGGAAAGATAATTTTAATAATCCCTCCTTTATCTTGACATACTGGTGCTTTTTATTCCATAAATGAACATTTTATTTCATTATCATTATAATAAGTAAAACAAGTGCCTTTGTCAGAGGTTAGAATTTCCAACTTCAGTTAAACTTCAGCGTGACTTTTGTGTTAAGGACAACATAGAAAAGACAAATCATTCCCCAGTTTTTTTCTTACCAACTTCATAGTTTTCTGTGTTGCTATCATTGATTCTAAATGTGATATTATTAAATTATTAAATTCAGTCATTAATGATTATTATAAAATAATAGTTAATTAAAATCACAATTTTTATTATTTAAAAAATTTATGATTTTAAAAAACTTTTTAAAAAATGTTTATTTACTTATTACTTTTGAGAGAGGAAGAGAGACGATGTGAGTGGGGGAGGGGCTAAGACAGAGGGAGACACAGAATCCAAAGCAGGCTCCAAGCTCTGAGCTGTTAGCACAGAGCCCCACACAGGGCTCAAACTGACCAAGCGAGATGATGACCTGAGCTAAAGTCAGATGCTTAACTTAATGAGCTTCCCAGGCGCCCCTCTGGCATTTTCACTTTTAAAATGGATGAATCTATTAAAAGTTTTGTTTCTAGTTAATATTATCTTAAAAATCATTCATCGTAGTGTGTCTATGTTATTAGATATAAGTTTAAAACAAATACTGCAGTTTTCAGATCACATCAAATGACTCATAGATGCTTTTAGTTTTGTATAAAGTAAAATAACAGCACATTATATGATGGAGACTTACTGAACATTGGCAAATTCTTGCTTATCTGATTTTCAAAATTAGAGAAATTATTTTTACCTTAAATATTTATTATCAAATTATCTTTTAGTGTTGGAGTAATATCACGTAAGGTTTACAAGTGTCCCCAAGATTTATAATATGTCTTCCAAGCTCCTATAATAAAATTAGGCATATTAAATAAAATTTTCCCAAGGAAGTTCTCCATAAGATATGTATTTCATTTCAACTAAATTAGCAATGCCTAAAACCCCTAAAATCTGAGATTTACAAAATAGATATGTCTGGTTTTGCATAACTGACACCAAATAGTCATGAGAAAAGTAATTGTCCATTGACAAGATATTAGAATAATCAAATTTACTCTAAGTCATCATGAGCTTAATAATGAAAAACTCACTTTAAATCCCAGCCTAACCATCTCTCAGTGTTCTTTTTTGTCCCTTAAAATAGTGGTGCCAATATGTAAATCAAGCACTGCTAGGATTATTGGTATTCTCAAGGTATTTACAGTCAGTTGTAATCGACTAACATAATTTATTATTGTCAATAATGAGTTCCAGAAATTAGAGTCAACAATCACATGCTGATATAGCTTAAGAGATGTGCTCAATTTTGTTGGGTGTTCAGTGTGACAAACAAAAGCAACTGTGTAAGTTCTTCTTGATTGGAAGCTCTTTCAGATTTTATAGTGTTGATATTACTATTTTCCTTTCATAACAATTGAGAAACATGAAGAGAGCACATACATTCTACCACCTAAAAATAGATTTTTTAATTAAATTAAGTGACTTCAAAATATCATTAGATAAGCTAATACAGATAGACTGTTTTCCTAAATATGTATAAAGCCTCAGTATTCTTTTAAGAATGTCATATATTGAGAATAAATATTATAAAATAAATGCATAATCATTTCCTTTTCACTCTATTTTGTTTAGCCTTACAGTTTTGTTTTTTGATATTCTCTTCTGTCTCTTTAATTACTCTTTTTGGTAATGACTGTCATTTCCATTGCTTTCATATAAATAGTAGCAAATCACAGTTGTCAAATTGTTCTAATTATGGACTTTTCTGGAAAGACTCTTGTCAGCAACATCTTAGATCTTCGGTTCTTAGCCCAAATGAGATATAAATTAGAGTGTTCTTATTTACTTTATTTAAAAACTTTTTCCCAAATTTCTTTTCTTTTCTTTTTAGAGAGTGCACACATGCCACAGTGGGGGAAGGGCAGAGGGAGAGAGAGAATCTCAAGCAGGCTCCATGCCCAGCACAGAGCCTGAGGTGGGCTCAATCCCAGGACCTTGAAATTATGACCTGAGCCAAAATCAAGAGCTGGGCACTTAACCAAACAAGCCACCTACGCGCCCTGTCAAATATCTTCTTTTTAAATTGTTTAAATATTTATTTATTTTTGAGAGAGAGTGAGTGGGAGCAGGGAAGGGTCAGAGAGAGAGGGAGACGTAGAATCCAAGGCAGGCTCCAGGCTCCAAGCTGTCAGCACAGAGCCCGACGCAGGGCTCGAACTCACAAACGAGGAGATCATGGCCTGAGCCAAACTCGGACGCCCAACCGATCGAGCCACCCAGGCGCCCCCTGTCAAATATCTTAATAACTGACTAAAATGGTCTCAATATTATGTCTTTTCTCTCTGATGTCCTCTTTCAACTCCTTGTTCTGAATTTAAAAACTATCTTTTCTTACTTCTAAGAATGTTAAAAACATCTTGAGAATGTTAAAGAAATCTAATACAGATTTTTATGAAAGCTAAGACCTACATCTTGGGATGAAAGTAATAGTTTTATTTCTGTTTTTGTTTCCTGAATTTCACAGAATGAGCAAATGTGGCTTTTTGTGTACTATGGTGCATTCCCTAGTTTCATGATTGTATGTTCCTGTATTCAAAATGTTTGCTGTATGGCGGCTATCTTTACTAAACAAAGACATAGCGTGACAGGCTGAACCTTAAAAAATCAGCAAAAACCTTACACATCAACTCAGTGAATCATTTGCTTTTACTTCTGACTCACATGTCTTTGTTATTTGGCTTTCAGTCATAGGTCTGTGGTATCATGATGAAATTCCAGTATTTCTACTTTTTTTGTGACTCTGTTGCCAACACATTAAAGGTATGCCTGTTTAGCTACCCCTTGGAGCAGTAGAGGAACAAAATATTTTCCTTCTCTAGGAAGCTGTTCTTCAGAAGAGAGCTGTCCATGGTAGCAACCTCAGGGCGTCCTTTTGGACAAGAATGAAACTTTCCTTAGGATATAAGTGATATACATTTAAATATTTAAATTACATAATGTTATCCTCCCCTCCTTTTTAAAAGCATCTTCCTTTTTATGCACCTTGAAAAAGGACACTTTTATTGGCACAGTCTTTCCCTTCCTTGTTAAATTAACAAAGTGAAGCAATGATTTTTAAACTGTGAAACTGGTTTTTCATAAACTAGTTTTACTGTGTGTGGTATTAGAGGCACGCGGTATCAGATTGAAGAGGTGGTGGGTTTTTCTTCAGGGTGGGGGGAAGGGGAGAGGCAGTCAGCATTAAGTAAAACTTAACCACTCACTGGCTTAAAATAAGAATCTTTTTGTGTGGCTAACAAAGTATGCACATTTTACCAAATTCTCTTTGCTTTTACTTTAAATCACGCAAGCTTATTTCAGTTCCAATGTCTAATGGACAAGAGGAAACTCTGTCACAGCTTCAGGGCGTATCACAAAGCTGGAAGCTTTCTGAGTCTCAAATCAAACTCATCATCAAGATATACAGAATTCCTCCAACTTGGTCCTTTTGTTTTTTTGCTTTATTTTCTCTAATATCTTCATCACTAAATGTCTTGGGGGCTACAGCGTATTCCATCTATTATGTATACTTTCTAATGACCAAAAGACCACAGTTCTCAGTGATGAATGTACGCAAATATGGATAGTTTTCCCATATGGAAGGTGACATATGATATTCATAACTATAGGTTATGTTAATAATTAAGTGTATACAAAGTAATTTTCTCTACTATTTCCAAAAAAAATTTAACCTTCACCCCACAAAGGTAGTGAACACCTAGTATCAGTAAATTAAGTGACTTGATCCTTCTCCTTGGGATTAAATCTCTATTTTTAGATTATTAAAACTTTCATCAAAGACATTAGGGGAAAGGGAACTAAGATCAAGAGCTGGTATCTGCTGAGACTTGTATAATACCGTCTCCTCTTTGATCTGAGTTCAAAACCATCTCCTTTCCTCCTTATTTAAAGTCTTTACATCTCTTGTCTTCCTCTTCTCTCTCCCCCAACCCTGATTTTCTCTTTCTTTTTCTCTCTCTCCTTATACATGCCATATACCACTTTGAGCTCAAATCAAGGAAACTGACTGAAGCAAGAAAACTACAGTAACAACTTGAATGAATATACTTTACAAGAATAATATTGAACAAAGAAAGCCAGGCACAAGATATTGTGGACTGTTTGATTCCATTTATACAGTTCTCAAAAATAGGAAAAAGTAATATGGTGTCAGCAGTTAAAATGACCGTTAACTTGAGGACAAAGTATTAACAGAAGAGAAAATGAAGGAAGCTTCTGAAATAATGATCTCTACTAGACTCAGTTTCTGGTCACCTCAGTTTGTTTACTTTTTGAAATTCACTTAAATGTCCAGATGCATATTTAAAATCCATCCATACACACACACGAGTTAAACTGTATCAAAATTATTTTTCTTTTGTACCTAGCACTTGGTAACCCTAATTAGAGGACCAAGTCCCTAACATTTTCTACAAAGCACTTAAATCAAGTCAGGGAGGTGGTGAAAGGGCTGGATTGAGCCCTACCATGTATTCCGCTCAGAAATTCAGGACTTCTTCCCACAGAAGCAATTCACTCTTGTTATGTTTAAATAAGTTTGCTAATGCATGGAACTGTATTTGATGCTCTCACAATCTCTAATCTTCATCTCTAATATCTTTTTGTTAATTTCCCGTATGTACTGTTGCTTACTACTAGATGCATGAAATGAAAATCATTTCAGCACACGGTTAGCCGAATTAGCTTTTTACATTCTCTGTTTCATATCTTTTTTCCTTTTTGTTTTAGTATTCCCAGTGACATTACACAGTCATAATATAGATTTTTTAAATATTTCAAATTTCAAAATATCCAGTGACAATAGTATTCCTAATCTGGCATTCATTTTTTCCCCTGATACCTGAGAACTCTCAGTTTGTTAGTTTTTGGTAGCACTGATAGGAAACTTGTCAGTTACAAACCAAATAGAAATAGGATAATTAATTCTCAATTTGATTCATGGGAAATAAGGGTTAAGTTTGGTCTATATATCATTTGCTGGTGAAATTGAAGAAGACATAGTTTTTTTATTTTTTTATGTTTTTTATTTATTTTTGAGAGACAGACAGAGACAGCGTGAGCAGGGGAGGGTCAGAGAGAGAGGGAGACACAGAATCTGTGCTCCAGGCTCTGAGCTAGCTGTCAGCACGGAGACTGTCGTGGGGCCCGAACCCACGAACTGCGAGATCATGACCTGAGCTGAAGAAGGACGCTTAACCGACTGAGCCACCCAGGCGCCCCAAGAAGACATAGTTTTAAAAGACCCTGTTATCAAGGCCATCTGATTCTGAACTCCTTAGCAATCAGAATGTGCTTTTCATAGAGGCTTCCTCATAAAAGGAATTGAAAGAACTCCTTTTAATTATCAGAGCAATTAATATATGGCAAACCTTTTATTTCCTCCTTAAATTTTGGAAGAATTAATCAGTGAGACAACTGAAGCTAGGGTTTTCTTTGATGAAATTTTTAATAACAGATTCAATTTCTTCAAAGATATCAGACAGGACAGATTTTCTATCCCTTTTTCTGATAAGCTCTAATAAGGTATATTTGTTATCCAAAAGTTCAAATTTATAAGCAAATTTTTTCTGACATTTTCTGATGTCTCCTGTCAATGGGCTGGTTCACCTTTTTGACTAATCACCCCATCTCCACCCTACTCCTTGCTGTATTTCACCCAGAGGCATCTCTGCACTGAGATGAGCTGCTTTGGGCAATTTATGTACTATTTTAAAAACTCTTATTTTTTTTTCTCTTAGATTAACTGAAAATGGACTTTGTCAGATATTGGTCATTTCACTTTCTCACAGCATACAAGCTAGGAAGGATATTCTGTCTCCTACCATTCTGTTCATATTAGAGGACTTCCCTGTCTGTTTTAAGGATAAAATTAACGGAAAAAATGGTTCCCTTCCAACTCTCTTCCATATTTTCATCTACAATAGCACCCATAATTGACACACATTCGGGTTAGTTCTGAGGGTACACTTTCTCTGATTCAGTAATTGACCGATGTAAAGAAATAGATGTGTGCAAGTGATAGTATTAAATTTAGGAAGAGCAAGGATGAGAGTGGGGAATAGTACTAATGAAACAATAAACTTGAGAGCATGAGATGCATGAGTTGGAGTGTATTTTGCATGGGAAGGATGCAACAGAAATTTTACTTGGTGGGTTTTGTTTAGAATCACCATGACAGTGAATGCTGTGCTTTATAAGGTGTTTCTGCCTTCAACCCAGAAATGTTAAGATGACCCTACACCATTTTCCCATGATGGTAACAATTAACGAAGGAAACAAAGCTTCATGACCTGTAAGTAAGAAAACAAAGTAGTTAATCCCTTAATGAGAAAATGTCTATTTCTTTAACGCACACTATTAGTCTTAATCATATCTGACTACTTGGAGCTAGTATGCCTGCCTCAAGCCTCCACCCCTTCCCTGCCCCCAATCTTTCGCTGCCATTTTGGATGATTCTCTCTCTGCTTCCTTTTTATCTGTACTTCTTCCCAATTCCCAGCCCAGAAACGTTCATTTATGCTTGAGGGTTCATGTAAAATTGTGTTATATGTCATTGTACTATTTATATTTTTGCTGCATTCCTAAAAAAAAAACTATGAAAGGTTTGTATTCTGTGAATAAATTCCAAATATCACTAACCAGCTAATAATTGATACACCTGGGCTGTGAGCCCTGTGTTGGCATTTAGCATATGATACCCAGAAGACTGTCATTTATATGAAGGCTGGCACTGCTTTTACCTACAAGGTAGAATGCTCACCACGTAGAACAGATTCTTTTGAAGCTGCAAAAGTGTGCCTCTGAAAAGATATATCAGCAGAATACAATTGTAATGCCAGCAGTTTTCACCCTCCATGCTAAGTACTGAAATTGCTCTTTTATGCTTTATTTATTTCCCTTCCAAGAGTATGGACACTGATGGGCTACAGCTTATTGTTTTAAAACACTACCAACATCAAAAAAAAAGCATAGGTAACTTTTTTTAAAAAATGAGATTTAACATGAATTCTAGTGTACTCCTTCGCAAGATTGCCATATTTACCGAGTATTGTAAGATTTACTCATTTATCATCAAAAGAGAAACAGTACATTCTTTTCAAATAGGGGGATTTTTGTTGCAATTATTCATTTTAACTCTCATTCATTTTGTTTCTCTTTCTGTTTGGAGAAAGAAAAAGCCTAGAGGCATAAAAGAGGAAGCTGTGATTATAACTCCTAAAATGTAATTCAAAATACAAACGTCCAAAAACGATATTCGCATCATAAAGTCTGATTTCCCTGAAGTGCACTGTCAAAATGCAAACATCAGAATCTAGGTATTTTTTATATCTGCTTTGTTTGTTATTTCAGAACATCCAAAATAACTCCTTGTTGCCTTTGGAACCCAAATACTGTTACATTTTTTTTTCTTTTCTACACAAAAAAGTGTAAGGAAAGACTATATTTTGGGTGTGTTTTAAATATTATTTTTAAAAGTTAAATTAATGAAATTAAACCATTGATGTATATACACACTGCCATCACAATGTAAAGACTAGTTCATTTCAGGCTTTTGCTTCTGCAAACGTACCTTTGATTAATATCCTTTTTAAAAAATATACATGAATGAGGCTTATCTTTGACTTTTATATGTACCTACAATTAAATAGATTTAATTCCATTCCGCATAATTCCAAAAAAATTTACATATAAAACTTACTAGATATCAGGCATCATCTCCTCTTAGCACCATCTCACTATCTCATCTACCCCCTAAAATAGTCTGATAAATATATATATATATTCATTTTATATATATATATATATATATATATATATATATCATTATAAACCAGGATTTAAAGAAAATGATATACTAGTACCAGAAGAGATTTCCTACTTCAATCCCAACCAATTGTAGTAAATATGTGGAGGAGATTTTATTCCCCTGAACACTGAGTTTTATGCTAAGCATAAACCTTGTCTCATTTCCCTCTACCTGATAGTATGTACTGACTGACTAACTGCTGTTTTGTGACTCAAAGTTGCTTATCACTCCATTAGAAACTTTCATCCTACATTTCTACTTTTTAAGAATTATTTTTTTAGACAAGTTGTAAATTTACAGCAAAATTGATTTAAAAATACCAAGATTCCGCATATACTTTTTGCCTTCATACATGCACAGCCTCTCCGTTATCAGCATCACTCACTAGATTGGTACATTTTTTTACCAAGGATGAACCTGCACTGACATGTCATTGTAACCCCAATTCCATAGTGTACCTTGGGGTTTATTCTTGGTGTTGTACATTTTGTGGATTCGAACAAATATGTAATCAATCACATTTTCTACCACATCATATCTTATACAGATTATTTTCACTGCCCTATAAATTCTCTCTCTTCTGCCTACTCATCTCTCCCTTCCCCCTCTATGAGGTCATCTTAACGGTCTCCATAGCTTTACCTTTTCTAGAATGTCATATGTTGAAACCATGGTATGCAGCCATTTCAGATTGCCTTCGTTCATTTGGCAATGTGTATTTAAGTTTCCTCTATGTTTTATTTATAGCTTGTTAGCTTATTTCTTGATAACGCTGAATACTCCATTGTCTGACACAGTTCATTTATCCATTCACCTACTGAAGCATATCTTGGTTGCTTCCAAGTTTTGGCAAGTGTACATAAAGCCACTATAAATATCTGTGTTCAGGTTTTTGTGTAGACATAAACTTTCATTTCCTTTGGGTAAATACCAAAGACATGATTGTTTGGATCACATGGTAACAGTATCCTTAGTTTTGTAAGAACCCGTTACTGTCTTCCGAAGTGTCATGAGCTTTCGCATTGCCACTACCAATGTATTAGGGTTACTGTTGCTCCACATCCTTGCCAACGTTGATATTGTGAGTGTTTTGGATTCTGGCTGTTCTAATAGGTGTGGAGTGGTATCCTATTGTTGTTATTTCTTCAAAGATTAAAAACTTTTCAAAAACAAGAGGGTAGAAGTGTAGGTATTTAGGCTGGTAGTGATTTTTTGATTCTTAACAGATGAAATGCTCTATCACCGAGCTAGTGAAAATTTGGAGGGACCTGAGAGTTGAGCATTCTGGGAACAACACTTAATATACCTAGTGCACCGCAAAAGAAAAGCATAATATTTAAAAACATTGTTTTTGGTAGGAATCAGAAAGAAATCCAGAAACTCTGGATTTCAATATTTGATTTTTTTTTTAACATTTATACATTTTTGAGAGAGACAGAGTGTGAGCGGTGGGGTGTGGGAGGAGGGGTGGTAGAGAGGGAGGGAGACACAGAATCAGAAGCAGGCTCCAGACTCTGAACTGTCAGCACAGAGCCCGACACAAGGCTCAAACTTCATGACCTGAGCTGAAGTTGGAGCCAGCCAGGCACCCCTAATCTTTGATTTTTAAACTGCTGGGTATTTGGTCAAGTTTTCAAATTTTTTTTAATAAAATTTTTTTTATAACTTTATAGTTGATTTGTCAGGTTGGTTTCCATATAACACCCAGTGTTCTTCCCCACAAGTGACCTCCACCATGACCATCACCCAAATTTTCAAATGTTTTATTCATTTAAATATTTATTTATTTTGAGAGAGAGAGAGCAGGGGAGGAGCCGAGAGAGAGGGAGAGAGAGAATCCTAAGCAGACTCAAGTCAGAGGAGAGCCAGACATGGGGCTCGAACTCATAAACCATGAGATCATGACCTGAGCCAAAACCTAGGGCCAGACATTTAAACAACGAGCCACTCAAGCAACCCAGGATGATACTGGAAGCCTTGCTATTGTGAGCTAATGTTATTTTTCCCTCTAGTAAAGCATTAACATTAAAACAGTAGGGAATTCCTGCAGGAGTGTTATAACTCTGTATTTGCCTCAAGTGTTTGTCAGTAAACTGCAGGTAATAAGGAAATTTAATTTTATCTACCATTTCCTTCTGCCTTTGTCCCCACATCACTTTGGAGGGGAGGGTGATGTTAAGGCTCCAGGAAACTGAGTCTATGGGTTTCGGGATGTTAGGCTATTAATAAGATTGGCTTTTTCTTGTAATTTACTAAGACATTTGCAAACTGATGGAGACTCATATTCTACATGACTGTGATCTATATCAGTTAACCATTTGTTTTTCCCTTTCCTTTGTTCTCGGGCAGCTAAGAGTGCCTGAAGAATGTCACACATACCCCACCTGGGGGCAGGGGGTGGGTCATGGGGTGTTACCATGTGCTTCTCTCTTAGCTTGTCTTTGGCTCCCTCATCAAACAGAAAAATAATGAATAGAGAGAGAGAGAGGAGTCAGCTTTTGTTGGACTCCAAAGTGGGACCTACTGTTTTGTGTGCTTTTTATTGAAATTAAACACAAGAGCAGGATTTTAAAGTGTTGGAAGAACACAAACAATTGACCTAAGTGATGAATCATGAAAACCAACCGAGATCGCTAAAAAAGAGTAGCCTGGGGATGGGAACAGGTTGGGGTGGGGGTCGGGGGCGCAGCTGAGTTTTGCCTGACTTTATGTAATAGTGTGGATGGCAGTGTGTTTATTCCGGATAGCCATCTTTGAAGTGAATGCCTCTTTGAAGTGATGCCTCATCAATCAAACCTTAAGTCAGGCACTTACATTATAAAAAAGAGAAAACCCAACTGTCAGGACTTATCCTACAGAGTTTATCAAAGATACCTAAATTATTCACAATAGGAATTCATAGCAGTGGGGTGTAAGAAAAGTAGAAGGCTCAAGATAACTTCAAAATTCTGGTTTGAGCCATTAAAATTTGCCAGAGTCCAGCTCCTGCAGGTCCAGGGCTCCCTGAAGGATGGACGGTGTCAGCGAGAGAGAATGAGAGAGCCTCGAGTTTCTTTCTGATCACCAGGCAGGCATGTCTGCTCTGTCTGATTCTCTAGCCTTATTTATGGTGAAAGGTACAAGGAGCAGAAAGAGCAGTAAATGATTTCTCATAGATAATTTTTACAATTTTCCAGAACATGGATTCTGCAGAAGTTACAATTCTAATCTTAGTAATAATGGTTGTCATAAAAAAAAACTTAGCTACAGGCACTCATGCTATCATATGGGGAGGGCAGGTATTTTTTATACAAAACCTCAGGTATAGCCCTAAGGAAGTGACCTTTAACCATGAGGCAAACAGCATTGTTTAGTAAAGATCAGTTTTTTTATGAGTAAGGGTCATTAGGCTGTTTATAGCTCTAA
>CM053559.1:29202128-29218780 GCA_028646485.1 Cryptoprocta ferox | reverse complement strand
CTCTAAGGTTTGGTGACCAAGCAGAAATGAAAGTTACAAGAGGGTAGATATTGGTTGCTTCCTGGGGGCAAGAGACCGTGCAAACTTACCGCACCCTCACCAGGAATTTTCACTCAACTGGTGAGTTCAGATAGCTCCCAACAAAAATTCTGAAATAAAGAAGCTTATTAAGGAATATTAAGATTGACCAGGTTGCAGGGGAGATTGAGTTGAGTTTGAGAGGTCATATTAGGTATCAAAGTGGAGAGGTGGAAGAGGCTGCTAGATATGGGAATCTGGAACACAAATCTGCATAAAGAAATCACACAAAGGTGTGAGTGGGAGATATAAATGTCAGAGGTATATACAATGATACAGTATTCAGTGCTATGAGAGTGGATGTCAAAGGAGTGAATGCAGTCACAGCCCAGAGGAAGACCACTGTGCCCTGGAGTTGTCCAACATTAACTCCTGGCAATGCTCTGTATGAATCTGTGACTATCAGATAAAACGCAAACATCACTGATTTGTTTAAGATCTTCAGGGCACCTGGGTGGCTCAGTGGGTTAAGCGCCTGACTTTGGCTCAGGTCATGATCTCGTAGTCTGTGAGTTCGAGCGCCATGTCGGGCTCTGTGCTGACAGCTCACAGCCTGAAGCCTGCTTCAGATTCTGTGTCTCCCTTTCTCTCTCTGCACCTCCCTTGATTGTGCGCTCTCTCTCTCTGTCTCTGTCTCTCTGTCTCTCTCAAAAATAAATAAACGTTTAAAAAAATCTTTATTTTACCTATGAGCAAACTGTAAGAGAGGTAAGATTATAATCTGTTTTATCCAGTGTCAAAAAGAAAATGATGATGGAGCTAAGACTAAAGAAATGTCCCAGCTAACTGAGTAATAATTAAAAGACAGCTTGTAAAATAATAGGGAAGAAAGTATGAAGTATTTCACATAAAAGACTCAAAGGGTAGATGTGTATTTTATGAAATAATTAATAACAGATTCTTTCCTATGCTTGTTGATTAAGCACAGATTTTGAATGCCTTTGATGAAAAGATGTTGACATAGAACTAATATTATTTTTTAAAAAATTCAAAACAATCAAATTGAGGGAGTGTAAAATGTCACATATGAATTCAACATCTTTCATCACACTTCTTTTACCTTTTTTTCCTTTTTTTTTTTTTTTGGTCAGTGATAGAATACAAGAGAAAAGGAACCTATATGGTAATTTCAGAGGAAATTATATACCCAACATCAGTGATGGTCTATTTGCCTTTTATAGAAGCATTTCCTAAACTTATCGTAGACTCACGCTTGACCTCTTAAATGTCCTCTTTTATATGTTAGATTTAAAAATTCTGCTATAAAATACTTTGTCTTTGAATACAAAGATAAAACTCTCCATATAAAATTGTATATTATATTTACATGAAAACTTTTATATTGAAGAATTCCAAGAACATTTTCCCAATTTTATAAATAACATAATTTCATGCACTGTTGGATTTCAGCTGCTAAAGCACTAGACATCACCACTGGGCAGTAATTCTCAGACTATAAAAAAAAAAAGTAATACCATATCCTATTTAGTGAACTGGAATGCTAAATACTTAGAGCACGTTTACTGTTGTGCCTCGAGCAATAAATACCCAACAAATTGTAAGCAATATTTTTATTTTTAGGAATACTTGTCTCTAGAAGAATGAGTGTGAAGTAGAAACTAGAAAATATTTTTCATTCTCTATTGGGTAATCGTGTCATACTCCCTAACTGCCACACATGTTTTCTATGCCTTCCATACTCATCAACATGACTCTATTTATGAAGTTTCAAAATCAATATTAAGCTACTAAGAAAACCATGTGGCAAATAATGGTGAAATAGCCATGATGAAAGGTTGTGTAAAATGGCCCCATCATTTCACCAAGATTCTACTGGGAAGTGATTTCCCTAGAAATATGACATCTCTGATGTGCAGTATTTTCCATAATTTTGGAAATGAGTTTTTCAGTATTGTATTATTTTATTACAGTCCTCCTCCATTAGATATGTCACTTGATTGATGGGAACAAAGACAAGTTTAAATAAAGTAAACCCAAGGTAGAAAATGAGAAATGCTGCTTACTGTTTTAGTTTGCCTTCGAGAGCCTGTTTCGTCTAACCAGAGCCTGTATCTGTGATTGGGAATGCAATGCCACTACTTTTCATCTCTCTTCCACTAATTAACCCAAGTACTAAAATTTTTGTATCTTTACTTAACTTCACCCTATTGTTACAGCAAATACTCAGCACCTGAGAAGAAACAAGGGACACATACTCGGGGAATCAGAAAAGACTGCTTATTTTGTACTGGTGCCGGCCCAGCAGAGTCACCTCCAAGGCCCTGGCTTTGATCCCTGAGCCCTGGTGCTGGCCTTCTTTTATGCCTGGCTAGCTTCCAGATACTTGGAAACTTTCTATTGGTTGCAAAGGTGGAGGGAGTTCAGGGGTTCAGTGAAAAAAGGAGAGGGTACTATCAGTAGTGCTACATGGGCAGTTGGCTGATGCAAGAGGCAAGTAAGATTACAGAAGCCAAAAGCATGCAAGGGGAGTATCCAGCCTCAGACATGGCTGACCTTGTTTTTATCTATTCTTGCCAGCTTTCCTTCTCATTCCCCTTTCTTGATGCTCAAGCTATTATAGCAGCCTTAGAGAAAATCAGTTTGTGGGGTCGGGGAACCCCTTGCTGCCACAGGAGGAGGGGTAAAGACCGTTCTGACTTCTTCCTGCTGGACAGGGACGTCGAATGGAAGAACGTGACAGCTAAGGTTCTTCACCATTCAAAGGAAAGTAGCGACAGCTAGAATGACCCAACTAGAGCATCATCTGGAGTTTTATAGCTTCTGGAGAGAGGAGACAAACCTGGTTAGCATATTAAGAATACAAGGACCGAACAGGAGGGCTATGAAAAGCATTAGGCGAGGACCTGCTAAAGAAGGACCCAGGATACCCAGTTCCATTTGTTACTCCAGGAGTTCCATGAATCTGCTAACTCTTGCCTCCATTTTGATGATCTGCTCCCTTAGTTGTTGGGTCATATCTCTAACCATCCCTAATTTGTTAACATAGAAGCAGTATTCCTCATTTAGGAAGAGACCCCAGAAAAGGGGTGCCTTTTCTTCCCCCATTAGTGCCTCGTATAGAGGTCTGGCCAACTCCAGGAACCCTGGGATCCATATCTGACAGAATCCTACTGCTCCCAGGAACTCTTGGACCTGCTGGCACAGACTGCCTGTTTCCTTTCAGCTCCCAGCATCCGTTTGCCTGGGATAATTTTGAAGCCCAAACATTTAACTTCCTGTTAGCAAATCTGTGCCTTTTTCTTTGACACCTGGTATCCTGCCTCTGCTAGTAGCCTGAGTAGGGCGCTGGTTCCTTCTCAGCATTGGGTCCTTGTGGGACTGGCTAGCAGGAGATCATCCACATATTGGAGGAGGACACATCCTAGGTCCCATCCTGGAAACATGGTTAAGTCAGATGCCAGCGTCTCACTGAACAAGGTTGGTGAATTTTTAAATCCTTGCAGCAGTCTAGTCCAAGTGAAATGTTCCTTTATCCCTGTGGTAGGGTTTTTTTATTCAAAGGCAAAGAAGGGTTGACTATTAGCCACTAGCTGGAGACAGAAGAAGGCATCCTTTAAATCTAGACATGTGAACCATCCTGCCTCAGACGGTAGGAGTCCCAGTAGAGTGCATGGGTCAGGCAATGCTGAATGCAACATGACAACTGCTTCATTAATTGCTCTTAGGTCCTACACGGAGTGGTAATCATTTGTCCCAGGATTTTTCATGAGCAGCAGGGGAGTATTCCATGGGAACTGGCATTGTTTTAGAATCCCCATTTGAGTAGCCCATCCAAGTATGTCTGGATCCCCGGGTGTGCCTCCCATGGGACCATATGTTGGCATATTTTGACAGGTTGGGCCCCAGGCTTTAGGTCAATTAAAATTGGGGGATGGTTTTTTGTAAGATCAGGGGGGTTCTCTTCTGCCCAAACTGAAGGGAATTCAGCTCCTTGCTCGGGGGCCATGGTTGGCTCATCAGGAGGGAAAGTATATAACTTCCATTCTTCCTCCCATGGTATGGTCAGGGAGAAAATCATGGGTTGGGCCTTTTCGTTTAGGCACAATTGTGCTTTTGTTTAGGCTCTTTCTACACCCATCTTGGCTAGGACACCTCTACCTAACAATGAGTCTAGGCAGTCAGGTAGATACAGGAATTTATGAACAGCTTGGTGACCCCCCGGCTGGCATCATTGGGGACTGCAAAATGACCTTCAGGTTTGGATCCCAGTGGCTCCTATGATGGTGAATTCTCGACCCGACAGAGATGCCACCTTGTATGTCACCAGAGAGTGTTCGAACCTCAGTGTCAACTATGAAGTCTATTGTCTGGCCCCTTACCTTTGTTTTGACCGTGGACTCATGGGGACCCAGCTGGATAGAGCCCAATCTTTCCTAATCAGAGTCCACTACTGTCAGTCGAATTAGGTCAGCCTCGGGTAGTTCTGGCTAGGTGGAATGGAAATTTTGGTTTTCCCTTTTGGTGGTTGGGGCATTCATTTTTCTAGTCTCCAAATTCTTTGCAGTAGGCACAGTGATCTTATTGGAGCTGTACCCTTTATTTTTGTTCTTGAATCCCTCATGGTTTCCATGGGGGTCCTTCCAGAGTGGGTGGTCGCCCCAAGGCCACAGCCAGGAGAGCTGCCTTTTGTTTCATTCTTTGGTCTGCCTCCTTTCTAGCAGCTAGATACCAATTTACAAAAACCTTATTGGTGATTCCCAGTAGTTCCGTGGCATTCTTTCCAGCAAATGCTTCCAATTTTTGAAGCTTCTCTCTAATGTCAGTTTGGGGCTGTTCCACGAAGGGAGCATTGACCATGCACTGGTTTTAGGGAGCTTCTGGGTCGAATGAAGTGTTAACTCTCAAGGCTTCAAATAATCTTTCATAGAAGTCAGCTGGACTCTCTTCTGGCTTTTGTAAGACATCAGATACCTTTGCCATGTTAGTGGGCTTTTTGGCCCCTGATTTTACCCCTTGGAGGAAGGCATGTCAGTATCTTTCTAATCTGTCCCTTGCTGCTTCTGTATTTGGGTTCCAGAGGGGCTCCTTTTCAGGCATAGCCTCTGGTGCCCAAGCTTCAATGTCTAGATGTTCGTCTGGTGCTTGAGTCGGGAGCCATTTTCTGGCTTCAATAACAATCGTTGGCATTCTTCCATGATGAAAAGGGTGAGCAGAAGCTGCTTACAGTCAACTCAGGCAGAGTGGTGAGTTTAGAACATGAATTTTAGATCTATCATTGCCTACACTTCTCAGAGCAGGGTGGCATGTGGTTTTTCCCATTGAGAAGGTTAGTAGTGGAGAATGATTGGTAGTAGAAAATAGACCCCCTTTTGTAGCATCCTGTTAGGGCCTATTCTCTGGGGACCCCAGTCTCCTACAATAGCATCTGCATTGCCATTGGGGATCTTGGACCTTGAGCCATAGTCCTAAGATGTTTTCCTACCAATTCAGGTGTCCCTGGTTGAGGCGGACTGGCTGCTGGCAGAGGCGAGACTCATGGGGTTGGAGAGTCAGGCTGGTAGATTCCCCTCCCTTGATTGATAGGGCACTGGGGGCATGTGGTGGTGGAAATGGAAGGACTACTGAATTTCCTTGAAGAATGGGGGGCATTTTTTTCCTGCTGTGAGGTCTTCTTGGCCAGTGCCACTAAGACCCTACATTGTCCCTTACTATTAACACAGAACTGGACCCAAGGAGGCTTGACTTGGGCTATTTCCAGCCATTGGTCAATGTATGGGAATTGATCCAGGTGGCCAAGGTCCCCAGTAATTACTCTATAAACAGCTGGGACTATGAAGACATCTAGAGTACCCTCAGGGGAACAGCCTGCACCAAACATGGGCCATTCTAATTCATAGAGAGTGCATAATTTCCCAGCAGTCAATCTGATCAGACTCCCCTTCCACCTCTAGGGTGGGCCTGAGCTTGGTCCTGGGTCCCTAGAGACACTTAGACTATCTTATATCCCATCCTGGCAGAATTTTCTGATTTCCCCTGGAATCCTTGGGAATGCAGTGGTGGCCGACTGTTGTCCAGCCCAGCAAGGGCCAGGGTCCAGTGAAATCACTGGTGGCAAACCTTCCTTTTCATTACAGTGGCCTGCAATGAGTGGCCTCTCACTGGTCTCCAACAGTGATGGGTCAAGAGGCCAGTGCTGCTGTCAGCTTCTTGGCCAATGCACCAAAATATTACAGCAAATACTCGGCACTTAGGAGGAGACGAGAAACATGCACTTGGGGAATTAGAAAAGACTGTTTATTTCTCCACAGTGCTGGCCCAGAGGAGTCACTTCCAAAGTCTGAGCCCAAAGCCCTGGCGCTGGCCTTCTTTTATGCCTGGCTAGCTTCCATGTACTTGGAAACTTTCTATCAGCTACACAGGTGGGCAGGGGTGCAGAGGCTCAAGGAAAAATGGGGTGGGGGGGGTATTATCGGTTGTGCTACACAGGCAGTTGGCTGATGCAAGAGGCAAGCAAGGTTACAAAAGCCAAAAGCATGCAATGGGAGTATCTGGTCTTGGACATCTGGCTGGCCTTGTTTTTTTTTTTTTTTTTAAGATTTGTTTGTTTGTTTGTTTCTGAGAGAGAGTGAGAGACAGAGCATGAGCAGGGGAGGGGCAGAGAGAGAGGGAGACACAGAATCTGAAGCAGGCTTCAGGCTCTGAGCTGTCAGCAAAGAGAACATCACAGGGCTCAAACTCGTGAACTGCAAGATCATGACCCAAAGTCAGAAGCCCAAGTGAGTGAGCCAATCAGGTGCCCCTGGCCTTTTTTTAAATCTGCCCTTGCTGGCTTTTCTTCTCAATATAAGGCATCTCCTTCCTCAGGACTCCTTATAGCATGTTATCATTGTTTCACTTCACCTTTCATAAGGCATCATTTCTACTCTGATTCTTTAATATAGCTTATTACTTATATACCCAAGGTTTTATACAACTGGTCCCTTTTTGGTTATCAAGTTTCACACTGAATTCCAAACAAAGGAGATAGAAGAAACCAGGGATTGTTTTTTAATACCATGTTCTGGGGTCTTTAAATAAAGCACTGGGTAATTTCAACCATTGAATCATTTTTGTTTCACATAGCACTTGCTCAGTGCCCAATTAAAAATAAAATAAAAAATAATGTTTTTCTTCTGCTCTTCCAACTGGTACTCACTAGAGAACAGTGCTATCTACTAGGGTAGAGTTAAAGCCCATGACAATGTCCAAAGTTCTTACCTGAGAGGTTCTCACAATAGGGCTTACTAGGATGGTAATATTATTTTGCATATTTTACAGAGGGAGTTTGATAGAATGTAAGCAATTTACTTAATGTATAAAAATTTCATAGTATAGGTGATGAGGGACCATGAGGCACACTGAGGGCAAAGTGCAGGCTAACAGCAAATGCTCCCGCCCCCCAAGGTGGGACATGTATGGTATTCCTTGGACACTCCTGGCTACCCCAAAACAGGAAAGGACAAAAAAAAAAAGAAAAAAAAAAAAGAGTCTCCACTAGTTTACAAGAAAAAATGGCAATCCCACCAATGGCCTAAAGTCCAGGAACTCTCTACTGTCTTAATGTCAATGCTTTGCTAGAGGAAAAAACAACCTTAGCTTGACAAGAGAGAAGCCTCCAGTAAAAGTCTCTTTGAAAACTCCCTCTTAATTTTATGTCTCGCAACTCCATAAAAGCATCATTCCCTACAACTCCAGTGCAGCCCCTCCTGCCCTTGATTCCTGTCCCTGTGCTTTAATAAAATCATCTTTTTGCACCAAAAACATCTTTAAGAATTCTTTCTCAGTGGTTGACTCTGGACCCCACGAACCTTCATGACCCCAAAACTTCATCATAGGTAATATAAAGAAATAATAGAGTCTGGATCTTTAATTCATACTTCACCCTCTGCTCATATCCCTTTTCGTTTTGTTTTGTTTTCAATGATGTTTCTGCTTGCTATTTCTGCCACATATTATTTATTATTCTGAATAATCATATTTACATTTATTTTTATATTATGAACATATATTTGAAAGTTAGCATTATGTGTCCGTATGTTTGTGTGATAAAATTGATAATGTTAAGGTGCTTTTAATTTTTTAATTACTTTAATACAAATAAAACCTAGATACCTCTCAGAGCTCACAATCTCCATAATGGGTTTAGTGGGTGATGTTACTTGTCCAAGGCCACTAAGACAGTTAGTAGCATGTGTAACAAGCTGCACTTCAATATTCTTGCTCCTAGTAGATATTTCTTTTATATTTCCCTTCAATGAACTCATTTTTTAAAAGTAGACTTATAAACTTGCATTAGTCTGTGTTTGAAATCTAAAAAAATAATGTGGGTAAAAACTAGTTTTTTTATTTTCATAAAATTTAGAGCAAACTCAAAATCATAAAACAACAGGCAGAAGAGACCTAAAATACAAGAAAAAACAACAGATCACAGTCACCTGAAAGACAAAAATTCTGTTAAAAAATAGAAAGTAAATGACAATTTACATTTCTAAAATTTACATTTTAGAAAAATTTTATAGTTTCTAAACTCTGAATTTCTGACATTCTATTTTACCACTTTTATGACATTTATATATTTTAATATAGAATTACATATATTTTTAACTCCTTTTGCTGACAAAATTGCAGTTAAGTCAGCTAATTTACCAAATAGCCCACCACATTACACAGCTCTTTTTTCTTAGAAAGCCAGAATTCAATATTGCCTGACACTGTTGCTTTTCATAAATATTTTGGAAAATGAATGAGTCAGAAGGGAATGGATTTATCAGCAAGCTAATAGTTCCTGCCAAGTGTTGTTAGAGATAAGTGGTTAACGCTGCTGATGAAAACCATTACTGATTTATGATTGCCAACCTCAGCTGGGGCCTCAGAAAAGCTTGGCAATTCTGTTCAAATTTTTACCACTCCCTTCAAATTCACTGTCCAATTTCCTTCTCTATCTTTTTAGAATGTAACTAAGCCTCTATTATACAGTAAATATTAAAGTCAGTAAGCAGGAACTTCCGTACCTTTCTCACATTCCCTCTGGAATCCATATGTCCATAGCACTGTATTCCACTGTATGAGTATGCTTACATCTAGTTATTGGTTATGTTGTTAATGGACATTTGTGATACAGATATATTATCACAGGTAGATAACACAGTTGTAATGTGGACATTCTTCTATATTCTCCTGTGACCATGAGCAAGAGTTTAAGTAGGTCATATACCTAACAGTTGGATTTCTGGATCATAGGATATGCTCAACTTCAGCTCTTTGAAATAATGCCATATTGTTTTCCAAAATAGTTGAACTGATTTGCATTCCCACCAATGGAATGTGATTGACCACAGTGCTCTTCATCTTTGCCAATACTTGATGTTGCTTCTAATGATTTGTAAACTACCAACTTGGTAAGTGTGTCAATTCTCTCATCTACTTTAAGCATGCAATCCCTAATTGCTAAGGAAGTACCACATTTTAAAAATTCTGTTTTCATTCTCTCTGAGGAGCCTGTCCATAGTTTTCTTTTTTTTTTTAATTTTAAATTAAAAAAGTTTTTTAAACATTTATTTGTTTGAGAGACAGAGTGTGTGCAAACAACGGAGCGGTAGAGAGAGGAGTCCCAAGCAAGTGCTACACTGCCAATTTGTAGGGCTCGAACTCATGAAACATTAAGATCATGCCGAAATCAAGACGCTCAACCAACTGAGCCACCCAGGCATCCCATCTTTTCTTTTTCTTTTTAATCCCTATGCCACTTGTTTAATATATTATCTGGATATTTTAGCCTTTGTCAATTTTGCATTTTGTCCATTCTCTTTATGGCTTTTGATAAATATCATTATTTACTTTAAGATGTTTTAGTGCTTAGTAATTGTTTTCCATTATCAAATTACCTATTTCTTATCAAAGGACACTCTGTATTAATTTTACAGGTATATAATGACCAGAATTTGATAAAACAAACCCCACTTTTTCCTATTCATGAATGTCTTGACTAAGGTTATAGGCTATAAATTGTCTCTTACTCATCCATGTTAACTTTAGATTAAAACTCTAGGTTATGAAACATCCATGCACACACAAAATGTGTTCAGATTTTAGGATTGTTTGAAATGGCACTGCATTAATAGATCATTAAGGAGAAAATTGAAGTCTTTACAAAATTATATATTTGCATTCATGGAATTTGAATATCGTTTCTTCATTTAGGTCCTTAAAAATGTTCTTCTATATACTTTTATATATTTCTGTAGAATTCTCGAATTTTTTTTGCATATTTCCTAGGAACCTAATGTATCTTAGCATTAATTTAATAGAAATAGACTTAAATGTAAATTTCTAGCTTCACTTCTACTAATATATAGAACTATAATTGATTTCTGGAGTGATCTCTGTTTAATAAACTTGTTAAACTGATTAAATTCAAGTAATTTATCTGTAGGTTATTTTACATATTATATACAATCATGTTTTCTGTGATCAATGTTTGTTTTGTTCCTCTTTAGAATCCTGATACATTGTATGAATTACTCTTGTAATACAGATTGCCCAAGACCACTAATACAATGTTGAGTAAAAATGTAAATAGCTCCATATCTCATTCCTGATATCAGAAGAAACGTTTCAACATTTTACCTTTAGGGATGAATTTTTGTTCTGGGTATTTTATAAATAGGTCTTATTAAACAAAGAGTGATCCCTTCTATCTCTGGATTACAAAGTTTATTTTTATTTTTTTAATTTTTTAAAGTTTGCTTATTTATTTATTTAAGTAATCTCTACATCTAACGTGGGGCTCCAGTCACAACTCCTCAATCAAGAGTCCATACTCTTCTGACTGAGCCAGCCAGGCACGCTATAAGTAATTTTTTTAAAGAACTTTTTTAGTGAAGCTTTAGGTTGACAGAAATATTTAAAGTTAGGTGCAGAGATTTCCCATACCTCTTCCAGAGAGTTTTATCGTAAATTGATGTGACATTTTACCACGTACTCTTTTGCCTATCCACTTAATAATCATAACATTTCTCTTTATTGCAAATTAAAATTATTCCTTTTCTACCTGTATTTCTATCACTAAACCCCTATAAGTATTTTACATTTCTAAAATTAAATCAATATGAGCATGGCCTGTTTTCCCCTAATTTTTTTACTGATATTTTCTTCCTGAGTTTTTTAGTTATTTTTACCAATGAGCTTAGACATTAGTCTTTGTTATCAAGGTTATGTTGGCTTCATAAAATTCTCTCTCTCTCTCTCTCTCTCTCTCTCTATTATCTAGATGATATAATCTAAGGTAGATGTTAATTTATGTCTTAATATTTCAAAGAATTCACCAATAAAATGATCTGCTGCAAACGTTTTCTTGGTACAGAAGTATGGTTTAAAATTATTTTTAATTATAGGTTTCAGTTCCTTTGTAATTATAACTTTTTTTGATTTTTAAATGTATTCTAAGTTTGGGATGTCTGGTGGCTCAGTCGCTTGATCGTCCAACTTCAGCTCAGGTCATGATCTCACAGTTCATGGGCTTGAGCCCTGCATTGGGCTCTGTGCTGACAGCTCAGAGCCTGGAGCCTGCTTCAGATTCTGTGTGTCCCTTTCACTCTATCCCTCCCCTGCTCATGATCTGTCTCTATTTGTCTCTAAAAATAAATAAATGTTAAAAAAAACTTTTTTAAATAAATAAAATAACATAAGAAAAGAAAGGTTAACAATCAGTGAGTAATGGGGTCCATTCAGGAAATTAGGAAAAAGTGACAACACCTTAAAAAAAGTAGAAGGACAGAAATAATACAAATGGAAGTAGAAATTAAGAAAATAGAAAAAATATATACAACTAGGATCAACAGAGCTGAGAGATGATGTTTTGAGTAGATTTATAATATTGATAAACTGTCATTAGACCTGATCAATGAAAAGAATAAACCATATAATTAATAAAATGTAAGATACTGTTATTGACTCTAAGCATGTAAAATTTGGGGTCTATTTTGAATAACTGTATGCCGTCTAATTTGCATACAGATAAAATATACAAATGTGTAGTAAAATAAAATATATTCAAACAGAATAAATTTATTTTTTTAATTTTTTTAACATTTTATTAATTTTTGAGAGACAGAGACAGTGTGATCAGGGGAGGGGCAGAAAGAGAGGGAGACACAGAATCGGAAGCAGGCTTCAGGCTCTGTGCTGACAGCTCAGAGCCCGTCGCGGGGCTAGAACCCACGACTATGAGATCATGACCTGAGCTGAAGTCAGTCGCTTAACCGACTGAGCCACCCAAACACCCCTATTTACTATTTAAATATTTGGCTGCTTTTTAAAACATTACTCCTTGTTTGTCTTTATGGGAGAATATGCCTGAAACAAGAAAGATATCTGTCGGTATCCTGAGTTTTCTCCAATTTTATTACCCAGCTATTAAATTTGAGTTTTGTCTTCTGGTACCCATACTCTACATGTGCATGAAAATTAATATTACCTTCCCTGTTCTTGCAAATATCATCAAGTTGAAATCACTTTAAATAACAATTGATTATTCATATTTTTGTTTAATCTTTAGCTTAAAAATGTTTCTTATATCTTAGCTCATTGATGGATTTAACATTTTGCATTACATATTTTCTCCAACATTTTTAGCTTTTGCCCCTCAAAGATTTGTCAAAGTATGCTTGGCATACAGGTGGTAACCAGAGAGTATTTGAAATATATTAATTTTATGAAAAGTACATTCCAAAAATAAATAATGATTGATTTGAAGTATAAAACATGACAGCTACAATAGAGAAAAATATATAAAATATATTATGATGAAATTTATATTCTTGGAAGATATTTCTGGGTTTAAATCAGAAAGTGACTTGCACGAAACCATGGAATTATAAAAGTGCTAAAGTGATCTGCCTTTTAGGCCTATATGCCTAATCTACTGAGCATGTAATTTTTACTTTTAGTATTTCATTTTCTTAATAGTATATTTGTTTCTTTTTCACATAAGCTTTAGTTGATTTTCATAGTGTTTTGCTATTTATTAATGTTGTCCTTTTATGTTTTATTTCTTTAAATGCTTGTTTTCATCCCCCCTTTGAACAATCCAGTATCTGAAGGTGGTGTGGATTTGATTTTCTTGCTTTGTTTCCTCTGGGATTCACTCTTGCTAAATTATTTTTTTTATTTTTGTTTTACTTAATTGTGCTTTCAGTCATTAGATTTTTAAAAATCTATTGTAATATTGTGTGGTGTATTTTGACATATCTTCCTCCAGTGAGGATTTGAATTTACTTCAGATAGATAACTCTTAACACTAATATCCAAGAATGCTTTAAACTAAAATTTTATCCCATTTGTTTTTATAATATGCAGTATGAATATGGGCAGCCAAAACTTTTGAAGGCAATTCTTAAGTTATGAATTTTCAGGTAAAGTTTCTATATCCCTGTATAAGCATTAAGAAAAAATAAAAAATTTTAAGCTTTTTTTTTCATTGAGAGTTTTCTGGTTAAGGTAACTAAGCTAACTGACTATCTTAAAGACAATATACTGATTACATACTAGCACTTTTGTACTTTTAATATCTTCCTGGGAAAGTGCTTATATGTACTGAAGAAGTACATCATTGTTTTACTGTTTTTGAAGTCAATAAAAAAAGTTACATTTCAGATGTATGTTACACTTTGCCTCATAGTATCTCTTTATAACAATAGGATACAAGATACTGGGAGATAGACATATAGGTTCATACTTTCTGTTTTTTGAAATTTTTTAAACAAAACATACATAGAAAGATACCTAAATATCTATCAATATCTATGATACATGCGGAAACATAGGTAAATTTGTTGTAGAAAAAAGAAAACATTTGAAGAGGAGATGAAATACTAAATTGACTTTATGTATCAAAATTCAAAACTAAAACAAAAATATATAAGACATTTAATTAAGAAATCTTTCTAATTTAGAATGTCATTGTGGTACATTTTATTTTGTTGCTATTTGCATTAATGAGACTGTGATGTCCTTAAATTTAATTGTCTAATGGGATGAAATGCCTCTGTATGTAGGAAAAACAATTTTATGAATTATAGCAAGGTCATTTAATATGCATCACATTATTATAGAAGTACTATTTTTATTTTTTAAATAGCTTTTTATTCCTTTAACTAACAAGATATAATCAGACAATAATATGCAAATCTGTCCAGAAATGCAGCAGATTGCTTCAAAGTAAAAGTCTTGGACCTCCAAGACAGAAAGGGGCAAAGATTAAGTGTATTGAAAATAGTTTTGTGTAACAAGGATTTTAATTCCCAGCCAGTTGTTACAGAAGCTTAGGCCATTCACCTATTGAGTGATGGCCTCTCCTCTTGTTTGATAGAAACAGCTATCATTAAAGATTTGAAGAATGTCACCCAATAACAAAATAATACCACTTTTTGCATGTAAAAAGAGTTCATTTGCAAATAGATCATCTCCTTACAATTTCATGCCTGAGAAGTTAAAAATAAAATAACAGAAAGTGTTTACCTCTTCTTGAGAAAGGTAGGATAAATGAAAATATCTTAAGCATACACTTTTTTTTGGTATTCTCTAAGAGTTAATTTCAAAGATTCAAGGAAATACATAGAATTTTCTCTACTCCAAGTAATCAGATTATAGATAGCTCTAAACATTTATTACTTTATGCCAGCAAGGAGATGCTATTTTCAAGATAAAAATTAAAGAAAAATACATATTTCTCATACTAGAGAAAAGAATGAATTTGAAATCTAAAATGTGGTTGAGGTTGTTAACGGTAAATCAGCTGCCAAAATAATATGCTTCTTTTCATGCATTATATGCAAAAATGTAGAGTGTTAAGAAATATAGAAACTGAATATTCAAAACATTTTTATGTTATGTTTCACAATAATTCATGAAAAGAGCAGATAATAGTTATTTTTAATTAAGTTCTATTAGAATTTTATCTCATACTGGACTATTTCAGTGTTTTTTTTTAGAACTTAAATGTATATTTAAAGATATTATTTCCTTTCACACTATTTTTAGATAATATTAAATCTACAGTAAAATGAAACCTGACTTTTCTATTAATAGCTATTTGCCAACAAAAACATTTTATGTACTGGTGTTTTAAAAACCAAAATATTTATGTATAATTTTACTTTCTCCAGAAACTAAATTCCATTTTAAAAATTCATGATAACTTTAATGATACAATCATGTTGTATCAAAGCAAACTGGATAATATTATACCTTGCAGTTGTACAAGAACACTGTTAATTATCACCCATTAGTGATGCTTGATGCAATAAGAAATTATTATTAGCATAGGTAATTCTAGCAGCCTGTAAACAGAGGCATACAAAAGTATGACGGCTATAAGAATATAAATTAGCCGCAAATGTAATTTAACATATAATTTTTTATTTATTTTTAAGGTTATTTATTTATTTTTGAGAGAGAGAGAGCAGGGGAGGTGCAGAGAGAGAGGGGGAGAAAGAGAGAGAGAGAGAGAGAGAGAGAGAGAGAGAGAGAGAAAGAATCCCAAGTAGGCTTTGTTTGCACTGTCATCCCAGAGCCCAATGTGGGACTTGAACTCAAGAACCATGAGATAGTGACCTGAGCTAAAGTAGGAAGCTAACTAACTGAGCCACCCAGGCATCCCAACATTTAACTTTTTAAATGTGACAATAAGTAGTTGAATACATATGAAGTTGCAACTTTATGTTTCTTAAGTATAAACTACTATGAGAAAAAAACAAAAATTGAAAGTTAAAATATATTAATTTGAACCAACCCCATCAAAGCAAACAACCAAAGTAAAGAGAACTGATACTACAAATTGAATTAAACATCTCAAAAAGCTTTTGGGGATATGGGAAGACGTTAAAAAACTCAAAAACATAATAGAAGTAGTCAATAATAAAAAAGGAAGTAGTTACATGAATAAGAACAAATATAACAAGGTTGATCAAATTGAAGAAAGAAATTAAAGAGAAAGACAAATCATCTTAGAAAATAAGATTAAAAGAGAGGGTATTCAAGGGAGAATAAAGTTGACAGTGATGCAGGAAAATGCATAATTTCATGCATAAAAGAGAATGCACAAAGAATAAAGAGGTAACAATCATCAGAAGGAAGATGGGTGAAGTGAAAGACAAGCAAGGGAGTTCCAAAATGTAGTCTCTGAAGAAAAATTAAAGATTGAAATAAAATGTTATTTAAAATTCTAATGAATAACAACTTTCTGTCTCTAGGAGTGTCCAAACACTCCTAGAGTCTTTCAGTATAATCTAAAAGACAATTTTCTGGGACAGAATTGTTATCAGTATTGCTTAGTCATTGTTACCATGTATCAAACAAATATATAAATACTTTAAATAATAAATATAGATGAACCACATCTTCCTAATCCATTCATCCATTGATGGACATTTAGGCTCTTTCCATGATTTGGCTATTGTTGAAAGTGCCGCTACGAACATTGGGGTACAAGTGCCCCTATGCATCAGCACTTCTGTATCCCTTGGGTAAATCCCCAGCAGTGCTATTGCTGGGTCATACGGGAGTTTTATTGATCG
>CM053559.1:29060357-29201628 GCA_028646485.1 Cryptoprocta ferox | reverse complement strand
ATGAGAAAGAATGAAATCTGTCCATTTGTAGCAACATGGATGGAACTCGAGGATGTTATGCTATGTGAAATAAGTCAGTCAGAGAAGGACAGATACTATATGTTTTCACTCCTATGTGGATCAGGAGAAACTTAACAGAGGACCATGGGAGAGGGAAAGGGGGAAAAATAGTTAAGGAGAGGGAGGGAGGCAAACCATAAGAGACTCTTAAATACTGAGAACAAACTGAGGGTTGATGGGCCTGAGGGAGAGGGGAAAATGAGTGATGGGCATAGAGGAGGGATTTTGTTGGGATGAGCACTGTGTGTTATATGGAAACCAAACTGACAATAAATTATATGAAAAAAAATAAAAAAAATTAAATAGAAAAAAAAATAATAATAAATATAAAAAATTGTTAGAATTTCTCATTACTCTCTGGAACTATTGTCAGTAGCCCAGTAAGTAATTACAAGGACTTGTTTAATTGGGCAGGAGAGAGCAAATAAAATAAAAGCAGAGATTATGATTATGGTCTGTGTAGATTATCACCAAAGCCAAGCATCATCAGCCATAAATCATCTAGCCACTACAGCGGTGCTCTGCTTTAAGCATTGTATACTTAAAATAGTTCCTGACTGTGTACTATTGAGGTATTTATCAATATCATACTCAATTTATATATTAATGTATTTAGAATTCATGTTTACTATTATTTTTTAAATTTTTACCACTTTCTGTTATTAAAGTACACAATCAAGTGAATTCATTTTACATTAAAAAAAATTTGAGGGCACCTTGGTGGCTCAGTTGGTTAAGCATCCAACTTCAGCTCAGGTCATGGTTCATGGATCTTGTGGTTCATGGATTCGAGCCTGCGTCAGGCTCTGTGCTGACAGCTCAGAGCCTGGAGCCTACCTTGGTTTCTGTGACTCCCTCTCTCTCTGCCCCTCCCCAACTTGCCCTCTGTTTCTATCTCTCTCAAAAATAAACAAAACATTTAAAAAATTAATAAAAATAATTTTTTTTAATTTATAGTTTATTGTCAAGTTGGTTTCCATATAACACCCAGTGCTCTTCCCCACAAGTGCCCTCCTCCATTACCATCACCCCCTTCCCCTTACCCCCTCCGCCTTCAGCCCTCAGTTTGTTTTCAGTATTCAGGAGTCTCTCATGATTTGCCTCCCTCCCTCTCCCTAACTCTTTTTCTCCCTTCCCCTCCCCATGGTCCTCTGTTAGGTTTCTCCTGTTTAAAAAAATTTTTTTAAGAAAATTTTGATACCCTTTTGGAAAGTTGTATTAAATATAAGAAGTATCATACCTTCTTGGAACCCTTAGCTAAAATTTCTATAGTAACTTAGCCACATCACATTCTTAACACATTTGTGGTATGCATTTTTTTGTTTGTTTGTTTGTTTGAAGCTTTTTCTTCTTTTATTTTTAATATAACTTATTGTCAAGTTAGCTAACATCCAGCATATACAGTGTGCCCGTTGATATATTTGTTGATGTATAATATATCAGTTTCAGGTGTACAACATAGTGATTTGACAATTATATAGTTACTGGCTGTCGCCATACAAAGTTATTACAATGTTATTGACTATATTTCCTATGTTCTCATTTCTATGACTTATTTTATAATTGGAATTTTGTAGCTGTAATCCCCTTTACCTAATTAGCCCACCCTCCCATCCCCCTCCCCTCTAGAAGCCGTCAATTTGTTCTCTGTATTTATGAGTCTATTTCTATTTTGTTTGTTTATTTGCTGTTTTTTAGATTACATATGTAAATGAAATATATATATATATATATATAGAGAGAGAGACAGAGACAGAGACAGATTCTAGTATAGTTAACATACAGTGTTATACAGTAAAACCTTGGTTTGTGAGCATAACTCATTCCAGAAACATGCTTGCAATCCAAAGTATTTGTATATCAAAGGGGATTTCAAGAACTATTGACTCAGTTGTGATCATGTGACATTCAGCATTATGTACTGCTTGTATGGCAAGACATCACTTGTTTATCAACTTAAAATTTATTAGAAATGGTTGCTTGTCTTGCTGAACATTCACAGAGAGAGTTACTTGCAGTCCAAGGTTTTTCTGTATTAGTTTCAGGTGTACACTGTACTAATTCAACAATTACATACATTAGTCAGTACACATAAGAAGTGTACTGTTAATACCCTTCACCTATTTTACTCCCCTTCCCCCATCCCCCCCTCCCTCCCTTCTGGTAACCATCAGTTTGTTTTCTATTGTTGTAAGAGTCTATTTCTCTCTCTTTTTTCCCTTGTTCATTTGTATTCTTAAATCCCACATATGAGCAAAATTATACTACAACTTTTTGGTCCATTTATCTATCATGGACATATCTTTCCTTATCTTGTTGGGAAGATTGTTTTTGTTTCCATATCTTGACTTTTGTGAATAATGCTGCCATAAACATAGGGGGATATATATATATTTTTTTTTTCAAATTAGTGTTTCTGTTTTCTTCAGGTAAATATTCAGAAGTAGAAAAACTGTGTTGTACAGTATTTCTAATTTTATTTTTTTGAGGAGCCTCCCCACTGTTTTCAATAATGGCTGTATCACTTTACATTCCCATCAACAGTGCACAAGAGTTCCCTTTCTTCACATCCTCACCAACACTGTTTTATTTCTTGTTTACCCACACACACATTCACATACACTCACACTAGCTATTTTTACTGGTGTGAGGTAAAATTTTTTGTGATTTTTGTTTGCATTTCTCTGATAATCATGTTGAGCAATTGTCATGTCTCTTTTAGCTACCTATATGTCTTCTTTAGAAAAATGTCTGTTCAGACATTTTTAATCTGTCCATTTTTAATCAGATTACTATTATTTTCTAGTTTTGATTATTTCTTTGTTGATTTGTACAAGTTATGTTCTTGCCTCGACCTTGATTTATTACACGTCTCTAGGGTTTCTTTATAAAGTAACAGACTGGTTTGGGGCCCTGTATCGACCAATATTTTAATTTAATTTGTTTTTCTGCAAGGGCTGAGATGGTTTTTAGGGACACAGAAAAGTCCTAGGGAGAGAAACTGGGAAAGATTGGCAGCCAAGACTTAAGGTAGGCCTGTGACCTGCACACACTGCTCATCATAATTGTAGCAGAAATTAGACATGGGTTAAAAGACACATTATGAGGCACAAAACCATATGAATATACTGAATATATTGAGATTGTGGGGACATGAAACACAAAATTTGTGAGTCACTGGAATTATGGTAAAAGAGGCCATTCCTCTTTCTACTCTCAATTTCTAGATCCATCTGTAGCTATTTGGGACATAATAATTTACATTAGCTATTGTTTCAACAATTTGAAAGTCAAAGCCCTCAAATTACAGTGTCTATTCCAAGGCTGGCTCCTTATTTGATCCATTAATAACTAATTCTAATGTTCTATGAAGCTTTTTTAAGGCAGTTGGGGATATTATAGGACCAGTGGTTCTGAATCACACCTCCATTACGTAAAATGCTAGATATCAAATTCCATACTTACACATCAGACGTTCTGACAACTATTGGGTAGTGATTCTATCTGAAACACTGTGAGTTAGGGGAAACAAATACATGATAACTGATGTCAATTCCAGTAAAAATGAATGGTTTTCCACCCCTGGGTGAAAAAAGTGCCATGTATTAAACCTGACATCAAGTGGTTTATATGGTCTTCATCTGGAATGAAGGGCCCAGCTTGGTCTCCATTGGTGGAAGATCAGACATTTTTGGTACCAACCTTGGTAATCTTGATTGTAGCACCATGGTTACTCTGTCATTGACTCCATTATGGTGGCTGTGGACAGAATTTCTCTGGCATTCATTGCTCATGTCATCCTGTCCACTCAGTTTCTTAATGCCTCCTCTACACTCTTATGGATATCGACATAAGACAAAGAGTTTCACACATAGTCAATACTCACATGCGTCCATTTGTATGCTTCTTTCCCACATCTTAGTCCCTAATTTCCCTAATTCCACCCTTCAGGCTCTTGATCGACTAGCCGTATATATCCTTATTTTAAGCTTACATTCTCTCCACAGGAAGGAGACATGTAAGAGTACTGCTCAAAACTCTTTTGACTAAGAATTTTTCACCATTCACTACTCGAATCTTCCTTGAATGGAGCTTTAGTATGACAGTGGTGAATTTTTGGATTGCAATAACTTATCATCTTGAACTGCTTATGAACCAGTCCCAAAATTTGTCAGTTGGTCATAGGGAAATATCGATAACGTCTTGGCGGTTGAGGGAGATATTTCAACAATAGAGATAGATAAATTATAGACTAGGGCTATACTTAACACTTAGGTTAAACTCACTTGGTTGTGATGTATAAAATTTGTATTATATTTATATATTGTTGGATGTAATTAGCTAACATATTGAAGAACTTTAGTCTGTAGAATTGTTTTTCTGTCAAGTTTTTGTCTAGTTTTGGTGTCAGAGTAATAATATCAGCTTCACACAATATATTAAGGAGTGTTGTATGATCTTTCATATTTTGGACGGGTTGTGTAGAATTGTGACTATTTTTCCTTAAATGTTTGGTAGCAGTTATATGGGTCTGGATTTTTCTTTGTTGGAAAGGCTTTAACTATCAATTAATTTTTTTACAATATATAGGACAATTTAGCCTTTTTATTTCTTCCTGAGTGAGTTATGACTGTTTTATCAAGTTGGCCATTTCATCTAAGTTTTTTTCCATGGGATTTGTAATGCACTCTTATCCTTGGGGTCTGTGTTAATGTTCTGGGTTTTTGTTGTTTTTGTTTTTGTCTTTTTCTGATACTTTTGTCTGTGTGCCTTTTTTTATAGTCAGGTTTATCAGTGTTGTTGATATTTTCAAACACAAAGATTTTGTTTCTTTTCTCCATTATTTTTCAGTTGTCAATTTTATTGATTCCTGCTCTTTAATATTTTCTTCTTTATACTTGTTTAGGATTTATTGTTAATTTTTTTAATTTCTTAAGTGAGAGGCTTAAACCAAACTAATGTTTTGAGATCTTTATTTTCCACTCAAACAAATATTTAATGGCATAAATATTCCTCTAAACATTGCTTTAGCTGTATTATCAAAATTTTCATATGTATTTTTAATTCTTATTGAATTAAAATATTTTCTAATTTCCTTGTGATTTCCTTTTTGATTCATTCATTCATTGTTTTTTTTAATTTGCAAATATTATGAGTAATATTTATCTAAATTCTTGTTTGTTAATTTTGCAGCTAATTCCATTATTAGCCTAGAACATACATTCAATAATACCAGCTCTTAAATTTGTGAAGGTTTGTTTTAATGGATGAGAATATAGTTTTATTAGGGAATGCTCCATGTACATTTGAAGAAATATTTACTGTGTTCTTCTTGGGCTCTTTAAATGTCAATTACATCAAGTTGATTGCTACTAATTTTCAGAACTTGTATATCATTGCAGGTTATCTGAAGCTCTGTTGTTAAATCACCCACATTTAGGGTTGTGATGGCTTTTTGGATAATTTATATCTGTATCATCATCTACTGTTCTTCATCTTTGTGAATATTTCTGTGCTAACGTCCATTTAATCTGATGTTAATAAAACTATTTCCATTTTCTTTGGATCACTGTTTTCTTTGTATATAATTTCCCATCTTTTTACACTAACCCCTTTAAATCTGAAGTGTATGTTGTGTTGTGCATGTGTAGACACTTGTATACAAGTATATTAGACACTTGTAATTAGGCTCACTTCTTTATGATTTTAATGTGATTTCTATTTTTAATAAATTTCATAATCTGTTAGAATTATTTTAATGAATATGTAATTCTGTTAAAGTCTACCATCTTGCTGGCTGCTTTCCCTCTGTTCCGTCAGTTCCTTGTTGGGTTTTTCTCTCTTTCTATGCCCTTGTTTTCTTTAACCACGTTTAACTTTTAGCATTTTATTTTAATTCCCGTAATCTTATTCTTTTTAAAAATTTTTAATGTTTTCTTTAATATTTGCTTCTTTATTAATCAGTCTACCATCATATAACCTTATATAACCACTTCATTGTAATTTAAGAAATTTACAATATAATCTTAATTCTTTCTTTAAAAATTTGTAGTATTCTTCATACACATTTTAATTATACTTGTGCTATAAATATATACTTAAAGCATGACTATTTTACTTTGGATTGTGAATTATCTTTAATGGATTGAAAATGAAGGAAAAAAAAGGAAATTCATAGTTACCTCCCATCATTCCACTTCTAACACTCTTAATTTCTTTGTACAGATCCAAGTTTCTGTCTCTTATACAATTTTTACTGCTTGAGAATCTTCACTAATATTTCCTGTAGTCCAAGTCTGTTCGCAACACGTTCCTGTATGTATTATAGGTAAATGAAAAATCTACTGTAATTTTTCTCTTGATTCATCTGTATGTAATGTGTTTTTTTCTATGAGTGTCATAAAGATGTTCTCTTTTACTTGAATTGTGCATTTATATATGATATGCCTTGATATGCCAAGGTGTTTTGTTTTGTTTGTTTTTTCAATCCTGATTGCAGTTATCTGAGCTTCTGGTTTTGTGAGGTTTTGTGTTATTTTGTAAAAGTTATCTATTTTTGTAAACGTTTTGTCCTTTTCTTTCTCTTATTCTCTTATTATATAAGAGAATATATATATCCACATATATATATTCTCTTATAATATCTATATTAGACTGTTTTGAGTCCATTGATTTCCTTCTTATTTCTGTATTTTTTCTAGCATTCCCACTTGGTTATTTGTTATCATTTTCTTCTTTATTAAAATTACTTATCTGACCTTGAAAAGTCCACCTTTTCCACTAGAGCACTTAACATGTAAATCATAGTTATTTTTAAGTCTTCAATTGCAGCTGACATTTCCCAGGGTCATCTGTAATTCTTTCATATTTCTAAATATTGAGCAAGAATATATATATATATATCTATATATCCACAACCTTACATAAAAACTAAAATTCATGCTCAAAATTAGTATTGACTATTATGGTTCAACCAAAATTAAAGCAGTGTATTAATATTGCAATCTTGCAGCAGCTAAGTACAAATAAATTTCAGTTAGTCCTAACACTCTAATTTATGTAAAGCAAAGGAAGATGATATGTAAAAATAATGAGGTGGCCACTATATATCTACTTAATTTCATTTTAAATTGACAGTGGTGTCATCTATCAACTTGTGGAGGGTATAATAAAACATGCCAGCCAACAGAATTAGTCTGAAATTCATTAATATCACTTTTGCCTTCTGGTTATAGATTATAAACAAGAAATTTAAACAATAAAATTCAAAAAATCAAATGTGTTTTACTGGATTGTAAGTCTTGATTTAAACCAATTTTTAGTAATATATTCTCCACACATTTAAAATTTTTCTTACTTGATTGGAGAAAATAAATTGCTCCCAATATTGTGATCAGATCTTCTTCAGAAGGATATGACACTCATGGCAATAATTCTTCTCTATTACCAGAGAAATGCTCTAGCAGGGGGGATGTTTGCAAGTCCATTTTTATCACTCATAATACTAAATGTTACCTTTAAACATGATATTGAAGCTTAAATATTATGTTTTATTTTTATACAAAATAGAGAAGATTAAGATGAAACTTTTTATTCTATAGCATATTTTCCATCCAGTGTATATCTGACCAGTGAAATTTGGAAGCAATTTCACATTAGTAATGTTCTGTTTTGAATTTTAAAGTAAAATCTTCACGTAGTTTTTGGATTTGTCTTAAAGGTCATCTAGCAGTATCCAGGGAGCTTAATATGCCAGAGCCAAATATTTGATTTTAATGTAGTACTTTGCAATTGACCAGAAGTAAACTACTTACCCTTTCTAGTTCTTACCTTTTCCTCTGGGAGAAAGAAATGAATTTTATTATGATAATTAAGTTTTGTTAAGCATCTGAAAGGCTATATGTAACATGTATATCTTAGCCTTTATATTACATGGCTATAATAATCACTATTATCACTTTTAATTTTAGTGAATTAAAATGCAATTCACAGTGCAAGAAAACACTAATACTGTCATTTCAAAATATGATTTGTCAAATTATATGGAGTCTTATTTCCTATTTAATCACAGTTCCTTCAATGAACATGGAAAATTCTATTTTTACTACCCATGAATCTCTAAATGTAAATGAGGACCATGCATTTACATACTATTAAAAGCCTACATATGACCAATGGTGGTTGAATATCACCTCAAATTTCATTGTCTTGTCCAACACGGGGGATTTTGAATAAGGTTGATAAAATTAAAATATATGACAACTTGGTCATAAATCTTAACATTAATTTTGTAACTATTCTTAGCAAAGATTCATTAAGAACGGAGTACTTAGGAATTGAAAAAAAGTCTAAAAATGTCAAAAGCCATGATGACTGAGGAAGTATCCCAGAGTAAAAAAATTAAATGATTCAAAGACAAATATATGAGAATTTTTCCTGCTACAAATATTTTGCAGCATTATTCCTGTTTCTAAATCTTAAAGAATGACCCTTGGGGAATAGTGATAATGAATAATAATAATAATAATAATGCCATTTGTTGTAGCTAGCACTTACTATTGTATTTGTTATACATAACTTACTAATGTGACCCTTAATCCTCTCATCTCTGAAGGATAGAAATTTTAATTTTGAAACTATTTTGTAGATAGGAAAGAGAAGTCCAAAGGATAAACAACTTTCTCAAGATCTCTCATTAAGGATCTAAACACATCATTTTTTTTTCATGGCATTGTGTTTCATTTTAAACTTGGAAGATAGGTAATGGGGAAAACATATATTCATTAGCTTACAAACCAGTAATTTTGAAGGAGTCCCTGACTTTTTATTTACCTCATTGCTCAAATTCTCTGCTACCAAACAGTTTTATTTCTCTCCTTGAAATATACCTTACATGTGTGCTTTACTTATTTATTTCCATCACAGTAATTCGTATCCCATCTCAAAAAGCCATCATAGTCTCTCTTTGCCTCTAGCTTTAAATTCATACCCCTGCTGGCTAAATCCTAAAACATCACATTCATCAGATGACTCCTATGATCAAATATTGAGAAAATCTCCATAGTTTCTGGTATAGTTTAGGCCTTTCCATTGTGTCTCTCATACAAACTAATGAAATTATTCTCATTATCTCCACTCTTGCTCCTTTCTAATATACTAGGCACCCTGTTTCCATAGTAACCTCAGTGAAAGGTAAATTTCACCATGTTTTTTACTTATACCAATACCAATACCAATGATCAGTGACTTCTAAGTATTAAAGGTAGGTCCAGACTCTTTTGCATGTGAAGAAGACCTGTTTGACTTGTCACAATTGTTTAATTTTCTCTAAGACTGATTTGCCATTTTCTAACCTTTTATGTTGTTTCTGACCTCTGTGCATTATCACATGGTGATCTCTTGACCAGAAATTGTTTACACTATCATTTTCCCACTTGTACTTATTCTTTCCTTCCTCTTTCCTTTAATTTACCACACATCTCATTTTTCAGGGCTTAGCTTAAGATGTATGTACTAAATAAAGCATTTCCTGTTCTATTCTGATGACCAGATTGGATTGACTTTTTTTTTTTTTCGTATTGAGGTAAAATCTATTGGAAACAAATGTAACCATCTTAATGTGTAAAATTTGTGACATTTAATGCATTCACAAGGTTGTGCAGTCATATCTTATATCAACTTTCAGAAGTTTCATCAATCCCCTAAATAAGGATTGGACATGTTAAGCTTGAGCAATTGGTGTCATATCTAAGAATCTGTTGCCAAACCCATGGTCATGAAGATTTTCTCTTATATTCTTGTAAGAATTTTATGGTTTTTACCTAATACATTTAAGTCTTTGATCCCTTTTGAGTTAAATGTGGTATATGCTCTGAGATGGGGTCCGATTCATTCTTTCGTATGTGGATATTCAATTGTCCCAGCACAATTTGTTGGATGGTTGTAGAACCATTGTTGAATTCACTATAAACATATGGATATTTTTCTGGATTCCCAATTCTAGTCCATTGGTCTCTATGCCTATTTTATGCCAGTAACACATGCTTCTGATAACTGTAACTTTGTGGTAAATTTTGAAATCTAAAAGTATCAGTCCTCCCACTTTTTCTTCTTTTTCTAGATAGTTTTGTTGTAGAAGCCTCCTGCAATGCCATATACGTTTGAGAATTAGCTTTTCCATTTCTGAAAAGAAAAACAGCTGTTGAAACTTTAATAGGGATTTATTCCAGGTACTATTGCTATTGCTACCTTAACAATATTAAGTCTTTCAATCCATGGCTTTGTTTATTTAAATCTTCTGTAATTTCTTTCAGCAATATTTTGTAGTTTTAAGTGTATGAATCATTCACTAGTCTGGTTAAATTTAGTCCTACATATTTAATTTTGAAGATGTTATTGTGAATAGAATCATTTTATTAATTTCCTTTTTGGATTGCCTATGATTAAGGTACATAAATAATAACTAATATTTGGGTACTGATCATGTGTCTTGTACTTAACTGAATTTTCTTATTAGCTCTTATAGGTCTTTTTATGGATTCTCAGGCTATCATATATATCAAATTATGTCATCTGCCATTGATTTTACTTTCTCCTTTCTAATTTTGATTCCTTTTATCTCTTTTTCCTGCTGAATTTCTCAGTCTACAACTATAGTTACAATGGTGAATAGAAGTGGTGAAGGGGGCATTCTTATCTTTTTCTGATCTTAGTGAATCTTTCAGTTTTCAATACAGAGAAATAATAGATATAGGTTTTCCATAAATGCCCTGTATCAGGGAAGAATTTTCCTTCTATTCCACATTTGTTGAGTGTTTATATTATGAATGCATTTGGATTTTTTCAAATGAGTTTTCTGTCTCAATTGAGATAATTGTTGTGATGGTTATTTTTTTGTGTTACTTTGATGGGGCTAAACAGTGCCCAGATAGGTGGTAAACATTATTTCTGGATGTGTCTGACAGTTTGTCTCTGGAAGAAATTAGCATTTGATTCAATGGACTGAGTAAAGAATTTCACCTTTAGCAATGTAGGTGGTCATTTTCCAATCTGGTGAAGTCCAGATTGAACAAAAAAGTGAAGAGAAGGATGAATTCACTCACTCTTGAGCTGAGACACCATCTTGTCCTGTCCTCGGACACTGACATTCCTAATTCTTGGGTATTCAGACTCAGACTGGTTCTTGCATTATTGGCTCCCCATCATCCCACCCATTATCAGGGCTTCAAATTCAGACTAAATTATACCACTCCCTTCCTTGGTTCTGCAGCTTGATGGCTGACTATGGGACTTCTTGGCCTCCATGACTATGTGAGTCAATTCTTATAATTAATCTCACATATATTCTATTGCTTCTGTGTTTCAAAGAAATCTAAGACAATCATGTTTCATATTTTGTTGTTTTTTCCCCTTTATTCTCTTAATGTGATGTATTACATTGGTTGATTTTTCTGTATTGAACTACCCCTTCATTCCTGGGATAAATCTCACTAGGTCAAGACATATAATCATCTTAATATGATGGTAACTTTGTCAGCATTTTACTGAAGATTTTTGTAACCATATTTAGTGTATTATTTGTGGTTTTCTTGTGACATTTTTGTCTGGCATTGATTTCTCGTTTTATTGTATGCTGCTCAGAGAAAATACTTTGCATGATTTCTGTCTGTTTATATTTATTGACAGTTGTGTTGTGGTCCAACATATGGTCTGTCTTTCATTCCTATCAAGCAAGGGTGGAAGGTAGAACTGGGACAAGTAAAAATGCTGTAAAGTTTTCCAACCATTTAAAAATAGGCTTTTTCTTTATTTAGTATTTATTTTGTTGCTATCAATCTTTTATTATTTTTTCAGATTTCTCACAAAGTTGGTTCTGATAATTTTCACTTGATATCTCAGTATCGAAGAACATGACCTTGGAGCTACCTGTTCTATCATTTCTACTCATGTCCACTAATATTGACCACTTCTGACTGTGTCCCAATTTTTCCTAAATCACTTATCATTTTACCTTTAACTTATTCCTAAATATATTCATTCACTTATCAGTTTTCCACTAAGTTCTTAAATTTAGGAACTATCCCAAACCCGACATATGTTTACCTAAGAACATCCTAATCTGATATATTGTGGGTGGTTGTGGAATTTTAGTAAATGAACTAACAAGTGTGACATATAATTGACTATAACAAACAAACAAAAAAGCTAAATGTATTTTATCATATGTAAATATATCATTTAATCAGGGTATAATAATTGACAATATCATATTCAGAGTTTGAAATTAAATAAATTTCATGGATAAAGGAATTTTATCATGGATTATGAAGCTAGTAAGGTTGAATTCATCAGATTGTAGACACAGCCAAAAATATGTTTCACAGAGTATCCTGTGGATTGTATTTCTAATCACTAAGCCACAATCTCTATGAAGACAAATATTTTTTATGCCTAAAATAGAAGCGTTAGGCTTTAAAAAATTCAAAAATTAAAAGTGAACAACATATTTTATAATTGAAATTTTGTATTTTGATCAGTGTTTGGATTGGATTTATTTTTCTTAAAAAATAGTTTTAGGGGCGCCTGGGTGGCTCAGTCGGTTGAGCATCCGACTTCGGCTCAGGTCATGATCTCACGGTTCACAGGTTCGAGCCCCACATCGGGCTCTGTGCTGACTGCTAGCTCAGAGCCTGGAGACTGCTTCGGATTCTGTGTCTCCCTCTCTCTCTGTCCCTCCCCTGTTCACGCTCTGTCTCTCTCTGTCTCTCAAAAATAGATAAATGTAAAAAAAAAAAAAAAGAACAATGACTTTAAAAAAATAGTTTTAAATATTGAAATTTAACTTTCCCTAAGGACCATGGATTTATTAGCAGCATCTGTTTTTATAATGTATTTAAGGAACTTAAGAAAAAAGGACTATTTTGTAGAAACAGATGCTGCTAGAAAATATTTTGATTTTCATAGTCCAAAATGTTTTTAGGCCAAGCAAAATTATTTTATGGATATTGTCACTTGTTCTTCCCAGTCTCAAATCAAATCACTTAATCATTTGCAAGATATTACAGCAGCAGTAACTAATCACATATTTTAATCCTCATTATATATTTACATTTATATGATATTTATATATTCAGTTATTCAAAGATTTTGTTTTATCATTTAATTTGAATGCTGCATAAATAGTACATTTCTTCAGATTGCATTTAGATCTTGTAAAATTCCCCAAAAGCAATAACAAAAATCTTTATTAATACCACAGTAGTATATGTGGAGTTTTATGGTTTATGAATGATATCATTGGTATGATCACTAACTTACCAGTAAACTCTTTTCAAATTTTAAGAATTATATGACTAAGTAGTAAAAAGAAGGTAATTTTAATTCTATGTAAATTAAAATTAACCTTAAATCTTAATTGTTTTGGCTCTAATTTAACTGGGAAAATAATAGGTGTAATAGAAGGAAGAAATAAAAAAGAGAAAACTCAACTATTGAGCTGCTAGACACAATAATTAATTATATATATCATATATATATATATATAAACATAAGGATAATTAAAGAAAATTTTTGTTCCTGCTGCTCAATGTTACCATAGGAGACAAATTTACTCTGCATTTATTATACTTCAGAATTAAGATGCAAACACAGATACACATGCACACATAGACACATGTACACATCCAGGTACTCTAATTCTATACTCTACAATTTTAAAAATTATTTCCTTAATGGAAAATTATAATAGGTCAGTGTTAACATTCAAGAAGGATATACAACAAAACAAAACAACAATTTCCCTGCATAGTATGGTGTAGCTTACACAAACAACACTTATCTAAAAATAAGTAGCTAATCTAAATAAGACAAAATAAAAATTCTATTTAAAAGCATAAGAGAGCTTCCAAGGTTAGGACGCTTTAAAGAGCCAAGATTCTAGGTAGAAAAAATGTAGTCATGAAGGTGAACTTCGTATGCCAAAGCTTTAATTTGTAACCAGTCTAGATTGAGTGACTGCTGAACAAAGATTTAGCAGTCTCTTAGGATTGAAGAGGTAGAAATTGAATTTCTGGGATACCAAGTCACCTAGGGTTAGAAGGGTCAAGATCTAAGAGAAAAGGGAAATATAGGAAACAGGTTACAGAGATTAAAGCTCTCTCTCAAGGTCATAAGCCAATCAAAAGCAGCAACCCAGAGTCTGAGAACATAAATGGCTTTAGCTTTCTCAGTGCTGGTGCATGTAAAACAAACAGAGTAGAATTATGTTCCACCATGAGGATGTTTATTACTTCAGGATCTTAGTTGGAATCATTAAAGAGACATCACCTAGGAACAATCGTAAATCAGCCATCCATCCAATAACTGAAATATAACCTCATATCATCCCAAATCCTGTTAGATTGATGGAGATTGGCTTCCAAAGTAACTGCTTGGTAGATGCTTGAAGACTTTAAAGATTTTCACACAAAACGTTAAAAATTCAATTAAAAATGACAATAGGAAAAAGTAGACCAAAAAAAGAAAAGACCAAATAAATGATAGAAACAAACACATGAATGATGCAGATATTCACCTGATACTCAAATAGTATGTTCAAGGAAATCGATGATAAAAGAGATCATTTGAGCAGAACACATAAAATCACATAAGGAATGGGGCTGATATTCTACAACTGAGAAATACAATAGCTGATGCTAAGAATTCAATACATGGGTTTATCAGCAGCTTGAATCCAACTGAAGAAGGGTTAAAAAACCAGAATGTAGTCAGTAAAAGATTCACAGATAGCAGTGTTGAGATGTAAAAGGATAAATTACAGCAAAGCACGAATTAGATTGGGTTCTGTGAAAAAGTCTAACATATATGTATGTGGAAATTGAGAAATGGAAGATAAAGAGGGTATTTAAAAGGTTTGGTTTGGAATCAGCAATTACAGTTTTTCAAAAAACTTTTGCATTTTTGAAAATAAAATCAGTTCTTTAAAAAATAGTGGTTGAGGGGTGCCTGGGTGGCTCAGTCAGTTAAATGTCTGACTTTGGCTCAAGTCATGATCTCACAGCTGTGAATTCGAGCCCCACTTCCAGCTCTATGCTGACAGCTCAGAGCCTGCAGCCTCCTTCAGATTCTGCGTCTCCTTCTCTCTGCCCCTTCCCCGCTCACACTCAGGCTTTCAAAAATGAATAAATGTTAAAATATACAATAAGTAAGAATAATAAAAAATAATGGTTGAGCATTCAAATTCTAGGAAGACATTAAGCCAGAGTTCCAATAATTGCCGCAAACATCAGTTTAGCATCCAGACCTATTGGTCCAGCAAAACAGCTCTCCCAAATATCTTTGATGACTACTTTTTCTCAAAATAGAAACTGATTGTTTTTTAGATGCCAGTCCACAACAGTCACATCAGAATTGAAAATGCTAAAAACTTAAATGAATCTTAAAAGTAGCTGACATAGGGGAAAAGATACATTACCATTAAAATAGAATTCAGTGACTTTTAAATAAATGGGAATTACTGTTTATCTATTTCAACATTATGCTATATAACAATTAGAAATATGTTTTATATGCAACACTAATTAGTATCTACATAACATTGAAGGAAATAAGCTGGACAGAGTTGAGATTATGTGGTAATAAAAGTCAGGATACTGGGTTTTGGTATGTAGTTACTAAGAGAAGCATGAGAGAATTCCTTAATTTTTAGTAATATTCAATAATTTGATCTGAATCGTGATTAAAGGGTATGTTTACTTTGAGAGAAATATTGAAGTATGCACTTATGATTTTGGTACTTTCTGAATGCCTATTATATTTCAATGAAATGTAATATTTAAAGAAATAAAATACCTCACTTTACCTTCTGGCTCAACCTAATGCTGTAGATCACTTGACAATTTCCTCAGCTCTTTAGATACAGATATAGACTTTTTAATGAGATTATTGAATGAGATCTTATTTTGCATTTTATGTATATATATGTATAAAAGGCTTTAAAAATTTTTATAACAGGTGCAGAACAGTCCACGGTAGAGATATATCATGGTTTTTCGCCCTCAATTTTTCTATTTTCAAGGGTACTTGTATTATTCACATTTTTACCTTTGTTTTTTAGTAATCTTAAAAAATATAATTTTCACACCTAACCCTCCATTCCACTGAAGGCAAAGTTCTTTCCTTCTCAAACCAAACTTCTAGAAAATGTACTCACTGTGGTGAGTACTATCTCTTCATTTACCCTATCCTGTCCCTTATCTACCCAAGGAGGTTTAGCTTCTGGTCCCGTTATTCCAGCCAAGCCTCTCTTATTCTTCACAATGAAATAGCATTTCTTTTTAGTTTTGCGTTATCTCTGTTTAGCCACTTCTCTTTGCAATCGCTGTCATCCTGAGATTTTAATGAAAATAAGCATTTCAAGTTTTCCTCCTATTTCATTAGCTCCTCTTTCCAAGTGTCTTTTTCCGGCTCATCACAATACACCAATTTATTATAGGTATTAATGCACCACACGACTACCTCAGGCTCTCATCATGTTTACATTTCCTCTCTGAGGGATATAATTAATTTCTGTGGTTTAAAATAGTATATGTCTGCTTACCACCCCAAGGGACATATTCAACAGCTACTTTGTGTCTCCATCTGGATATCTCAAACATAATTGAGAATCAACATATATCAGGCTGAATCTAGCATCCTTTCAGAGTGGTATGCTTAAGTAAATATTCCCCATATCCATTCAGTTAAGTAAAGCAGGTATTGTGGCATCATTATTGACATTTATGATTCTCACAGCTTGCACAAGTACACAGACACACACATTTAGTAAGTCCTAATATCTTGAATCCCTCACTTTTCAATGTTCATTTCCCTTCTCGTGCCCATTACCACTACCTCTCCCTGGACCACTAAGAAAATTCATATAAATAGCTACTCACGACCCGTCTTTAGGAGGCAGGCGTAATGTTTCGAAAAATTAACCTTACATCATCCACCAAGCATGAAACTCTCCATTGCTTTTATTACTCTTAGGTTAAACAATAATTACTCTTAAGATAAAGAATAATATTTGTGACATAACCTTGTGATTATACATATAATTACATGTAGTTATTTTCTGTTATTTACATTCTCATTTATATCCAGAGGATTAGAATTATTCATAAAATATGGAGAAACATAATAGTAACAGAGTACTAAGTTATAGTGAAGGCTAAGTAAATATGCATAAAAATGTACATAAAGTTCTTAGGATAAAGTCTGGTACTTAATAAGCAGTGATATATGTTTGTTATCACTATAATCATATTACTATAAAGGTTAACACAAAACATGTAGACTTTATTGGTTGACTAAAATATATTTAAAAATAATTTAAACTGTACACAAGTTTTAACCATCACACCAAGTGTAGAACCGGTCCTCATGTCGGATGAGATTTCAAGATAGTAAGATTATTGTCATTATTTTCATCATCCTAATCATATCCTAAAGAAGCATTTTAAGTATATTCTGAGGTATCTGTCAAATAAATGGATAGACATGCTTTCTATAAGGTAGAGAAGAGCAGATAAGCATGTTGTTTAACATGTTATGTAAGATTAAATGAAATACTTAATTTCTCTGGGTAAGAAGTAGGCCTAGATAATTCTGTAAGACAGACAATAGTAGTAGCAAGTGTATGAAAACTGTCAATACCCAATATTGTAATCTAGCTCTTTGTTATTGTACTTCGTGAGGCGATATTACCCAGGATGATTTTTGATCTTTTTTTTCCTTTCTAAAGTAACAAGAAATTTGTCAACATTGATAGCTAACAAACATTGACAAACATCTCTTCTTATCCACTAACAAACATCTCTTATTATCCATCTTCACAGAACTTTAAACATTAACCATAGCTGAAATTTGGCAGACTGTTGAATAAGAAAATATGAGTCTGTAGATTTTGTGATGAGCCAAAAATTATTTGAAATATTAAAAGAGATACATCTTAGTATAAGTCTATTATTTCTTCAATACATTTTTAAAAATATGATATTGATTTCTCCTTGGCTTTGGTGAAATTATGCCAAATTATTTCCCTCACATCATTAAAAGCAATGGACTCCATTAATGTTACTGAGACTGAAAATAAATACAATGGTAGAAAGTTGAAACAATCATGAATCTCACTGTAGCAATTGCTTTGGATAAAATAGTCCAAATAGTATAGGCCTATTTAGTGTAAACTGTTAGCACTGGAACTCAGACAACGTGGGTTATGATCTAGAGTCCAATACCTGTAGCTATAGCAAATATAGACAGATTGGGGTGTTTTTCAAAGTGTATTTATTTATTTTGAGAGAAAGAGAGCATGAATGGGGAGCGGGCAGAGAGAGAGGGAGAGAGAGAGAATCCCAAGCAGCCTCCACACTGTCAGCACAGAGTCCAACGCGGGGCCAAACTCACAAACCATGAATTCATGACCCAAGCTGAAATCAAGAGTCAGATGCTTAACCAACTGAGCCACACAGGCTCCCAAACAGATTGTGAACTCGACACAGATTTCATTGTCTTTATTTGTATAATAAAGATAATTGTTAAATTTTAAAGAATCATAGAGAAAAAAGGTATCAGAAATTGGGTTGAATGTTTAAAATTAAGGACTTGGTGAACTCCAGAGATTATCAACCTTAGGTAGGATCAAAAGATTGATAAATCATTATTTTACCAGTAAATCTGTATTTCACAAAATAATCTTTTTAAAACTATACATAAAAATAGAAAAAAATAAACTGGACAATAGGTACAAATAGTTTATTGATTTGTCACTGTCATGTTAACTGTTTTTTCTCTGTAAATTTTCAGAAGAAGCAGAGGGCCTGATATCAAAATTATGGAAGACACAAGGCTTGTATATCACATTGGGTAGTCTTTCTCACACTTTTTTGTCGAAGATGAAGTGGCAATCACAGAGGTGGTGTGAGAATGAAAAATTACACTAAAAATAAATCAAATCTAAGAACCTGAATCTCATTTTACACCCAAGCCAACAACCACAAAAAATGACTTTTTAATAAATAATATAAAGAAATAGGGAAAAAACTAAAGTTACTAATTTGGTAGTGATGTAGTGTGTACCATATATATATATATACCACTTTTTCTTTATCCACTCATCTATCGATGGACACTTGGGTTGCTTCCATATCTTGGCTATTATAAATAATGCTGCAGTAAACATAGTGTATATAAATCTTTTCAAATTCGTGTTTTTATTTTCTTTGTGTAAATATCTAATAGGGGAATTACTGGATCATATGGTATTTCTATTTTTAAGTTTTAGAGGAATCACCATACTGTTTTTAACAGTGGCTGCACCTGTTTAATTTCTCACCAACAGTGCACAAGGGTTCCCTTTTCTCCACACCCTTGCTAACATTTGTAATTTCTTATCTTTTTCATATTAGCTATCTGACAGGTGAAAAGTAGTATCTCATTGTGGTTTTGATTTCTGTTTCCCTGATGATTAGTGAAATTGAGAAGCTCTTCATGGATCTGTTGACCATATGTATATCTTCTTTGGAAAAATAGCCATTTAGCTCCTCCGCTCATTATTTAACTGGATTTTCCTGGGGTTGAGTTGTATAAGTTCTTTATATATTTTGGATATTAACCTCATATTTAATATATCATTTTAAACTATCTTCTCCCATTCAGTAGGTTGATTTTCATTTTGGCAACGTTTTCCTTTGCTGTGCAAAAGTTTTTAATTTGGGTGTCGTCCCACTCATTTATTTTTGCTTTTTTCCCCCTTACCTAAGGAGACATGCCTTAAACAAATGTTGCCAAGGTGGATGTCAAAGAAATTACTGACTATATTTTCTTCTAAAAGTTTTATGATTTCGGTTCTTATATTTAGCTCTTTTCTCCATTTTGAGTTTATTTTCATGCATAGTGTTAGAAAGTAGGTCAGTTTCATTCTTTCACATGTAGCTACTCAGTTTCCCCAACACCATTTGCTGGGAAACAGGACCGTCTTTTTCTCATTTGATGTTATTGTGCTCCTTTACATAGATTAATTGACCATAAAACTGTGGGTTTATTTCAGGGCTCTCTATCCTATTCCATTGATCCATGTGTTTATTTTTGTGTCAGTATCATATCATTTTGGTGACTACAGCTCTGTAGTATATCCCGAAATCTTCAATTGTGATACCTCCTGCTTTGTTCTTCTTTCTCAAGATTACTTGGCCTCTGCAGGATCTTTTGTGGTTCCATACAAATTTTAGGATTATTTGTTGTGCTTCTGTTAAAAGAAAGCTGTTGGTAGGGGCACCTGCTTGTCTCAGTCAGTTGAGTGTTCGATTGTTGATTTCAGCTCAGGTAATGATCCCAGGATTGTGGGATCAAGCTCTGTGTTGGGCTCACTACTAAGCATGGACCCAGGTTAAGATTCTGTCTCTCTCTTTGCCTCACTTGTGCACGCTCTCTCTCTCTCTCTCTCTCTCTCTCTCTAAAAAAAATGTTGACCGTATTTTTGTAGGGATTGCATTGAATCTGCAGATTGCTTGGGTGGTGTGGACATTTTAACAATATTTGCTCCTCCAGTCCATGAGCCAGAATACTTTTCCATTTATTTGTATCACTTTTAATTTGTTTCATTGATGTCTTATAGGTTTTAGAGTACAAGTCTTTACCTCTGTTGAATTTACTCCGAGGTATTTTATTGTTTAAGTGCAATTATAAATGAGTTTTGTTTTACTTTCCTTTTCTGCTACTTTGTTTTTAGTGTGTAGAAATACAACAGATCTCAGTATATTAATTTTGTATCATGAGACTTTACTGTATTCTTTTATTAGTTCTAATAATTTTTGGCAGAGTTTTTAGGGTTTTCTGTATATACTATGATGTCATTTGCAAACAGTGAGAGTTTTACTCTTTCCTTACCATTTTAATGCCTTTTATTCCTTTTATTGTTGTCTGATTGCTGTGGCTAGGGCTTTCAGTACTGTGTGGGATAAAAGTGGTGAGAGTGGACATCCTTGTCTTATTTCAGTTTTTCACTGTTAAGGATGATTTTAGCTGTGAGTTTTTCATATATGCCCTTTTTATGTTGAAGTATGTTGCCTCTAAATGTACTTTGCTGAGAATTTTATCATGAACAGGTGTTGAATTTTGTCAAATGCTTTTTTAAAAATCTATTTAAATAGTCATATTTTTTTTATCCTTTCTTCTGTTAATATGATATATCACATTGATGGAATTGTGTTTACTGAACCACCCTTGTATTCCTGGAGTAAATCTCACTTGATTATGCTGCATGATTTTTTTAAAGTATTGTTGAATTTAGTTTGCTAATATTTTGTTGAGATTTTTTTGCATCAATGTTCATCAAAGACATTGACCTGTAGTTTTCTTTTTTCTTTTCATGTCTTCATCTGGTTTTGATATCAGGGTAATGGTGGCTTTGTATAATGAATTCAGAAGCAGACTTTTCTCTTCTACTTTCTTGGAATAATTTGAAAAGAATGAGTATTAACTCTTTTTTAAATGTTTTGATAGAATTCATCCATGAAGCCATTTGGTCTAGCACTTCTGTTTGCTGGGAGTTTTGTTTTGTTTTGTTTTAATTACTGATTCAAATTTTATTACTAGTAATTGGTCTGTTCAAATTTTCTGGGTCTTCCTGAATTAGTCTCAGAAGATTGTATGTTTCTAGGAATTTATTCATTTTTTCTAGGTTGTCCAATTTGTTGGTGTATAATTTTTAAACTATTCTCTTTTAATCCTTTGTATTTTGCAGTGTCAATTGTTATTTCTCCTCCATTTCTGATTTATTTATTTGAATCCTCCCTTTTTTTCTTGTTGAGTCTGGCTAAAGGTTTGTCAGTGTTCTTTATCTTTTCAAAGAACCTGCTCCTGGCTTCATTGATCTTTTCTTTCTTCTTCTTTTTCTTTTTTTTAGTCTCTATTTCATTTACTTTTGCTCTAATCTTTATTATTCCTTTTTTTCCTACAAGCTTTGGACTTTGTTCTCTTTGGCTACCTCTTTTATGGTTAAAATCCGTGAGTGGAATATTTTTAAACAAACATTGATTTAAAATATAAGTATATCTCTCAAAAATCATAAATATTATATTTCCAAGTTCTCTTAAGTACTAAAACACTAAACAATATATGAAAGTGTGGTTAAAGTTGTATCTGCTACTGTTATTGCAGACTGATTTGTACCTTTTTTTTATCTGTCAAGTCACTTAAATCTTACTGACATATAGAAATACTTATGTTTATATATCCAGTTTCAAGAAGTAGAACACTGACTTAATGATTCTGAGTTGGCAAGTCTAGAGTGATTTTAAATTTATTTCTGTGGTGGGAAATAAAGTATTATTTGAGCCTTCCATATTAGTTTACATTTAGGGTCCGATGGCTACTCTTACATAAATAACCAGGAAAATTCTGTGTTTTGCAATGTCACTGTTTATAATGTGGAACTGAAATGTCTCAAGCCCGTAGCACTTATTCCATCCTGGAACTTCAATCTACTTCCTTCCCAAATTTACTTAGTCACATAGGGGGTGTTTGGCCCCAGTTTACTTATAATATCTGTATGTCTCCTTAGCATCAGAGTGTGCAAAAGTTTTTTTATCCCAGAATATAAAAAGCTAACTTTGGATATTTCATTTCCAACTTGGTGCACTTGGCTAATTCATTAGTTTGCTATATTTCATGAACCTGAACTCAGGATTATGACCCATCTTCCCCTTTCCACTCAACAAGTTGGATCTTTTATCCTTTACGTATCTCTTTACTTAGCTTGAAAAAATGGCATATATATTATATATACAACTATATGTTATATATACTATATGTATAATTAATAAAAGAAACCAAATGCCTGTGTGTTATAGCATATACATATAATTATAATATAATTCTGTCTTAATATGGTCAAATTTTAGTTAAAACTATTTTTGGTAATTTTTATGTTTATTTTCATTATTTGATTATCAATCTGTTCTTGCAACTGTTGATATTCTCAACTTATTTGAATAAGTTATAATTATTTTTCAATGTTGGGTGCCAAATTGTAACAGTTTGAACAGTGGGAGGCCCTATTGGCTTATGCTTTGTCCTTTCAAAATTATCATAGAGATTTTTAGATTTTTAGCAATATGCATATAATCTAGATGTACTTTGCTTTTTCTTACAGCACAACATGGAATGAGCTTCTCTCTAATAATAGAAATTTCTTTTAATTATTTTTAATGTTAATTTTTTTGAGAGAGAGAGAGAGAGAGAGAGAGAGTGAGCAGGAGAGGGGCAGAGAGAGAGAGGGAGACACAGATTCTGAAGCAGGCTCCAGACTCTGAGCTGCAAGCACAGAGTCCAATGCGGGGCTCGGACCCACGAACCACGAGATTATGACCTGAGCTGAAGTTGGTTTTTTAACTGACTAAGCCACACAAGCACCCCTAGAAGTTTCTTTTAAAGGAAAATAATATTTCAGGTCAATCTTAGTGACAGAGATATACAACAGATTTACTTTATTTAATAAGCACTTATTGAGCATATATGATACAATAAGGTTTTTCATGCAGGTACAGCCAAATAAGACTCATTTTCTCTTGATTTTATTTTAAATTTGAGTTAATGTGGAATTATTCTATAATTTATTTTTATTACAATTTTTGCTTTTGTTGAATTTATTATTATTATTGATTTTTCAGAATACCATATTCATTTTTATTTATTTCACATAACATATAAAGGGTATGTTTAGGGTCATACTGTGATCTTAATATTTGCATAATTTTATTTTTCAAGAAACAATACATATTTTAGGGCTGAAGGTTATAACTCCATTTTGTTATTTTTTGGTAAACTAGAACTTTATCCCAAAGAAAAATGTGTTATCACTAACGTAGGCAGTATTACTTAGCTTGTCAAGGCATGTTGCTTCAAATTTCAGGGTAGCTCTGAAATATCTGGAAGAATTGGAAACTAATGATATGCCTTTTGGAGCAGCAAGTTGACATGTTGATAGATTAGGTATTCCCAACAAAACATCACTGTAATTACACTGTAATCACAAGGGTCAATGTGCAGATCTTCTTTTTTGATCATGCTTCATGTCCTCTGCCTTGTTAAATCAGTAATTTATTATAGAATTCTTATCTTTAGAGACCGAAGCTCATTTCTTACCTCATTTATTGGTCTGAGTAGGCCTAGATAGCAAGCAAAAATAGGAAGATACACACACACACACACACACACACACACACACACACACAGGCTATCAGATATTTCTTTTTCTTTGTGTTATTCCACGTGTATCTGTTTATTTGTTTTGAGTTTTGTTGGGAAGAAGGAGATAAAAGGTAAAAAGGAGATTGGCCATTGCATCACTCCATACTCAAAAACTGCAGAGAAGATGTTATGAGAGCAGTTTTTCTAGTTATCTGGTAAGAGGTACAGAAAAAAATAATAGTGTAGTCTTTTTCCCTCAATACTTAGTGAATCAACACTTGGATAGTGATAAATAAGCTATTATAATATTAAATTGGATAAATTTAATTGGATAATTGGATAAATTATAATTCTTCATAAATGGAAATCAGAAATATAATTCTCACAATATGACAGGTGTACTCTGACAGTAAACAGTTTACATTTACTGATTGCTGCTTAATTCCATTCATAGAAAACTTGACATCCATATAGTATTAAAAACTATTTTTGAGTTTTTAACAGGATAAAATTTGAGGATACTAAATATTTTTGCTGGGGTTTATTTGAGTGGCATTAGTGACCACATAAACTAGGAACAGGCAAATATGTTCTGTGGTCTTATCAGTTTTTTCCACTAACTAGCATATCATTTTAATTTCCTATTGTCTTAGTTACTTTAGCCACAAAAGGCGATTGCTGAGTTAGGCTATATTTAATATGTTTTCATATTTTATCATTTTACTTTAAAATTTTCCAAGATCTCCTGGTGGAGGTGTGTCTGTGAGAGAAGAAAAGGCTGATTTAAGACAGTAAAATGATTATATTTTGGCCGTAGTTCAAAATATAAAACAAATCAATTCTCAGGTTAACTTGTCAACCCTTTTCATCTGTTCTGCAATACACAAGAGATGTGCACACTAAATATATGTCAGGCTGCAAAATATTCATCAATTAAAAGTAAAGGAAAAGGAAAGTTACCATCTATTCCGTGTTACTGTCCAGATCAGCCCTGGCTTATATCACTATTATTCTACTATTCTATTATTATTACTATTGTTACTGTATTATTCCTGCATTTCCCCTTAATCATAACTTTAGTGACATCAAGCCCATATATTCAAGCCCCAATTCCATGTCAAATAAATACCTTTTGAAACCTATCATGTGGAAATTTAATTACAAGTATTTCTCATCCATATATTTCCATAGTTATTGTTATCACTCTAGTCTACCAAATACAAGGTCTTCAAATTTTGGCCTTCACTCACACATTGCATTCATACTTAATTCTAGTATTGGGGGGTATTTTATTATCGAACTTGGCCTAAATCCATTAACAATGAGCTTATATTCTTACACCCCAAAATTACATATTTACATTTAAACCATCCTATATAACAGAATAGAATATTGTGTGTATGGAGTGTGGCTAAGTTGACAGATAGCATGGGATTCTTAACCTTCATTAGCATGAGAAAAAGAAATTGTACAGGCAAGTAGAACTAAGCTGGCACCAGGAGACTAGTTGCACCTGAGATCAAGATAAAATCTCCTTGAGTCCCCCAACCAATTTCATGGCCTATAAAAATCCAAATCTCCCCTGAAGGTTTGTACTAATTTTTTTTAGTGCTTTTATTCTCTTGGCCTCTTCTACTTCTTGGGTGATAACTTCTTTAAACATCACCTTTGTTCTGCTCTGTGTTGAGAGTCACATGAATCTTAGTTGCCTTCTTTTGTTTGCTCAATCAAAATATATTCACACAAAACATTCATTTCTTTGTAGATTAACTCAATATTTGGGGGGGCATTTTGGATGGAGTCATATCATGCATCAAAAGGGCTAAGCCATCTTTGTGAAACCCACATGTGTTGCTTCCTTACTCCTTTTCTCTTCTCCGTCTCTTTCTATTATGCAGAGCAATCAGTCTACATGTTTATTTTGTGCCCATGTAATTGAGGCACACAGCAGAAAAAATGTTCATTGGTGTAGTGCACCTGAGAACAATGTTGTGCTTATGGATAATTTTCTTTTTACAGAGATGCTATGTAAAGGGGATTTACTAGTATACTGAGCCAGATCCAAATCTGATCACAATGAGAGAGAGAAGTTGTAATGAACATCCCTGTATAATTTTATGAGCCAATCCAAATGGAATTTCTTAGCAAGAGCCGTACCAAAGCAGTGAGGTTTTCTGGAGCCACACTAACTGAGATGAAGACATTTGCATTGTACTCCATCCACGAGATCTCAAAAGAAATAGAACATGTTAACTACAGTCAAAAGTGGATCAGTACTCCAATCACAATATTAGGTATTCTGTCCTTCCTGTACGGGTGGACACTTACTGCCTCTTACTCACTGTAGTATGTAACATACAAGAGAGATTTGCTTTATTCTTTATTTCTCTATTCCACCTTGAGAATACAGAATGACTGATATGCCTGTGTGTCAGAAGAGGTCTTTCCCAGTTTATAAGTTTTTATACCTAATTCCTAATCTCTCTCGTGAGCATTCTGCAAAGATCTTTGGAATAGAGCAGTTGGATGCAGATTTACCACTTGCCTGAGACTCCTAGAAAATCTAAGCTGCAATTCAACCCTGTACTTCAAATTTGAAAAAAAATCCTTAAATGTTGATCTGCTTCTTCTCTCCTATATATGGTGACTTTCCTCTCCATCCACTGTGATGCCAAAGTTGAAACAGTTATGTGTTACATCTTTGCCAGAAGGAATTTGTCATATTTTGGATTTCATGTAATTAAGTCACTTTGAGCCTAAGATCTCAGTTGGGCTTAAAATTTTTCTATGTGTAAATTATCTTTATTATTTACAATTTTTGCATTAGAGTGACATTGCCCTGCTTACTTATGTATTCTAATGGAAGCAAAAGTTTCAAGCCATGCTTTTTAAATAGTTCTCTCACTTTGCAAATTGTAAATTTCAGTTTTTATAAATATTAATATCAGACTATTTCTTATACTATTAGGAGGTTAAGAGAATACATATTTAATATAAAGATAAGATTATCTTGTTATAATAAGTGATATTCCAATATCATAAGAAAACAAAATGTTATAAGAATATTAATCACATAAAACATGAAAAATGATTCCTGAGCAAAATTCTGACACATGCTACAACATGGTTGAAACTTGAAGACATTGTGCTAAGTGAAATAAGCCAGACCCAAAAGAACAAATGTGGTATAATTCAATTTACATGAGATATCTACAGAGGTCAAGTTCATGGAGACACCAAATAGAATGTTGATTGCCAGGGACTGAAAACATTCCCAATTGGCCAGAGTGGGAATAATTTAAGTAGAAAGTAAACAACAATGTTGGATTATAACCTAAATAATAAAGTAAACATGCATGAACACACACTGATATAAATAAATGATTGAACAAATGGATAAAATGGAGGGGAAGGCCATACTTCTTTGCAGAAAATCCCAATTAGTAAATATAAAAATAATGAAATAGAAAAATACACATTAGTAATCACTGAGGCAAGATTCACAAACCATACTAACCCTTGTGGGTGAGAGTTTAAAGAGAAAAAATATTTGCCTAGATTTGAAAGATGTATTCCTCAATATATTTTTATTACAATGGAAACAAGATAATATTATATTGGGGAAATATGGCAGATACTTTAGAGTTGCTATTTTTTTCCTTTTTAATACATATAAATATAATATTCTTCTTGATATCAGACACTTAAAAAAATCCTCCACAAATTGAAGGAGTCTAAAAAATTCTAAATCAATATTTTTCAAAATTGCCAAGATAAGAAAACAAGGGAAGACAAGATCTGTCATAGGTTGGAAAATGAAAAAAAAAAATCAATGATAAGTGAAATGTGAATACTGAATTGGATGCCCGAATGAAAATACCAGAGAAATATGAATAAATTATATAGTTTAGCTAATAACTAATTTCTTAGTGTCAATAATGGGTATGTAAGATGTTAAAATTAGGGCAAAATGAGTGAAGGGGATAAGAGAAATCTGTATACTAATTTTTGCAACTGTTCATTTATTTTAAATTTATTTCAAAATAAAAAGATTAAACAATGAATTTCACCCACTTTTAAAGGTAGAACTTTTGGGGGCAATCATGTCTTTCTTTTGGGAGAGAGGGTAATTATTTAGATATTTGAAAGCAACAAAACAGTATTTATTTACTTGGGTATATATTCATTCATTCTTTATTCATTCATACATTTATTCATCCATCCATCCATCCATCCATTAATTCACTTAAGGGGGTTCTAATATTCAATTTTCACTGAATTACTTAGGTTTGGCAACATACATGTAAATATTTTTCACTGGAACTTTAATATAATCTTTAATACAATTTATCATTTGGAGTCTTACATGCTAAGAAATGTTACATACAATATAAAATCCATTTTCTTCCTTAAATAAGAACTACCTGGAAAATTCACATTAAAACTAGTTGGTTAAAATCCAATTCTTGTCGTGACTGCTATTTGTGACTAATTTAATTTTAATACCTACTAACCTTTATCAGTTATTAAATTGCCATTATTTATTTTTCTTATTTTTGATAAAATACTCAGGAAATAAAATTGAAATCTGAGGAACAGTAGAACCATCTAAAAGTAATGCTTTCTTTGCTCTTCTTTTTGGTACGTAATTGTAACCATCTCCAAAAAATTCTAAATGTGAGCCTAAAAACCTGCAATGAGACTACTGAAAGCAAAAAAAAAAAAAAAAAAAAAAAGTACTATTTATCCTCTAGGCAAACAAAAACAGATCCAATGCAAACATAACAACTTCTTTTCATTCAAGTCATTGTGAGTGATTCCAATCTTTTTCAAGAAGCTTTCAGTCACTAATCTATCAGCCATGAAGTGTGTGTAAACACCAAAATAAATAAATATATGAAAACACTTCTTTGTGAATATAGAACCATCTGTTTATGTTGTGTACTCTGAGTCGATACAAAAGTTGATTTCTGACTCGCTATATAAATTCCCAATAGCCTTAAGGCTACCTATCACTTTCCTAGACAACACAGTAGAAAATCTGACAGTTGTCAGATAGGATTTCAGTGAGCGTCCTAAAAATAAAAGGAAAGAGCAAACTGTTTTGATCTTTGTTCAAGTGATCTCAGCTCTAGAAAGTGCCAGATGAGTCAATACAAATGATAGTTTCATTTTGAAATATACCGCTAATTGATACTGATATTGTAATAATTAAGTATCCAGAGTAAACTTGAACCAAACCTGTAAAGTAGATGACTTTTACACTTGGGAATCTTAATGGAGGTTATTGTACATTTTTTTTCATGCTACTGTAGTTTCTAACTCTGCAGTCTCTATACCCACTAGTGCCACACCAGCCACCCTCTATTCCTCATGTATACCTTTGTATGGAAACTGGACTTATGCCAACTTTCCTTCTTTCCTTTTCTTCTTCTCTCCCTTCCTTCTGATATATATATATATATATCTATGAAGTGTTGATTACACACTAGGTTCTAAGCTAAGAGATCACACAGCATTGTGTATAAAATAGTCACAGCTCTTAGTCACACAGAATGTGTGGCTTGCTGTCTAGTAAAAAAAAAGACAATAAACAAATAAATATATGCACATCTCTTGCATTCTGTGATGCATCTCCTTACTTTGCCTCTGATATTAGCCTAAGTTAATATATTGTAGTAGACAGTTCTGGTGAGACCAGACTTACCTGGTGCTGACCCTCCCAATTCCTACACTTAGCATCTTGCCACTTTTCTTCCCCAGTGACTTCTCCAGTACCACTATATTTTGGCCTCTGAGCACATGCTGATAAGAAGGTCAGGGTACAGGGGTGACTGAAGCCCCTGGAGGCCATCCTCTGCCAGTGGAAGAAAGCAGCTGATAGATAAATGCTCTAGCCTTTCATCTATTAGGAAGTCAATTCAAGCAGGCTTTTTAAATAATTTTTCAAGGACTTCTCTTAGAACTGTGCATCTGTTATTCATTAATGTGAAATGTATAATGCATCCTAATACAGAATTTTCTTTATTCCCTGAATTGCTCACTTTATTCTATTATATCTCCATTCTAGGCTTCATCCTCCCCCAAAATATCTGCACTCAAGTCCTTGCCTCAAGTTCTGCTGTTAGAGGATCAAAAAACTAGAAGAATATCCTTTCAGTTCAGCAAATGAATGTATAATTATAAATCACATTAATTCTGATGACTAATAAATAAAAGGGTATTAACAAGAGAGAAACATTTGTGGATTTTTCTGAGAGGTAGGGAGGCTTATGAGGATTTAATTCCATTGGCCTGGAATTGACCTGAGCAACTTTCTTAAGTATCTAAAGGGCACTGCCCTCCGCTTAAATTATGAAATGCACTGGTTAATACAAAGAGCCCTGTGATGAATTTAGGATGGTTTGTTTAAGCTTGGCAGTGGTGATTATTAATAGCATCAGGTAGATTGACAATTTATACCTTATGAGACTCCCAGAGGACTCTTCCCTGGCACTCCTTACACAGCAAGAAACATGCCTACATTCCTAGCAACATAGAAGAAGCTCCAGCTGAGACTCTATTTTAAGCTTCCTGGTTCTTCTGTTATAAGACCCCCTTGGTGGTTTCTGATTGGATCCGAATGATCATAATGACCATCATGGCTCTTAGAAAGCAAGAAAATGAAAACTCAAGTGTTCTAATAATTGGTCAAGATACATATTCTTAATGCTGTTCCCATCTTGTATCTTTTTCCTAAAGTAAACCATAGGTTAGTGAGCACTGACATTTTGGGTCCTACAAATCTTCTCTAACACTAAAACCCTGTCTAACTCCCACTGTTATGCAGAGGAGATCATATTCATCAATGAAGAAATTACATTATTTTCGTTATTGTTATTATGAACAAATCATTCAATGCATGTTGATTTTAACATTCAAGAAGGATCAGTATAATTTTCCATATTAATAGTATAAAAAGACGAATCTTGTGATTCTCACATTAGAAAAAGTATTTTACAAAATTTAATATTCATTCCTGAGAAAAACTTTCAACAAACTAAGAACTGAAAGACACTTTCTCAATCTGATAAAGATCATTTACATAAAACCTACAGCTGACATCATACTTGATGTTAAAAGGCCATAATCAGGAACAACACTATAGTAGATAATAGCCAGTGCAATAAGACAAAGAAATATAGAATCCAGATTGGTAACAATAATGGTCAGATTCATACACTAAAAATTACAAGACATTGTTGAACGTCACTAAAGATCTCAATAAAAGGAGAAATATACTTTATGTGTTGACTATCAATATATTAAAGATGTAAAATTTCTCAAAGTCTAGACATAATGCATTCCCAATCAAATATCAAACAGGTTTTTCCCCTGTAGAATTAACAAAATGAGTATAAAAATCAAATAGAAATGCAAAGAACTAGATTAACTAAAAGTCTGAAAAACAATGATAAGCACAACCTACATTTAAAAAAATTTTTTTAATGTTTTTATTCATTATTGAGATAGAGACAAACAGAGCACAAGTCGGGGAGGGGCAGAGAGAGAGGGAGACACAGAATCTGAAGCAGGCTCCAGGCTCTGAGCTGTCAGCACAGAGCCCAATGTGGGGCTCGAACCCACGCACTGTGAGATCATGACTTGAGCCAAAGTCGGACACTTAACCGACTGAGCCACCCTTTTAGCAAATGTGCCAGGTATACTCAGAATATGAATCATCTTTTTGACAAATGTTACTGAAATTACCACATCCCTGTATTTAAAATACTTTGATAAATGTTTTATGTTATATGCAAAAATTAATCAAATCGGATCATACGTAAAAATGGAAATCTAAAGTTATGAAATTTTCTGAAGAAATCTTAAGAGAAAATCTTTGGGACACTAAGTTAGACAAATATTTCTTAGATATTAAAACAAAAGCATATTCCATAGAAGAGAATTTGATATATCGGACTTTGGGAAAAATAAAATCTTTTGCTTTTCAAAATTCACTTAAGAGAGTAAAAACACATACTACAGACTGGGAGAATATTTTTGCAAATCATGTATTGGATAAAAGGCTTGTGGACAAACTCCACAAACAGCTCTCAAAAGTCAATAAGAAAAAACACTGAAAACACTTAAACAGCTACTTAAAAAAGGTATAGATTTCCAATAAATATATATGATTTCCAACAAATATATATATATGATTTCCAATAAGTATTTATTTCATGTATGTTCAAAGTCATTGATCAAGAGGAAACACAAAGCAAACCCACAATAAGATGTCACTCCACTCCTATTGTAATGGCTTAATTAAAAAAAATAAAGAAAGATAGAAAAAGAAAAAAAGAACTGATCATGACATGTGTTGGCAGGATATGGAGGAGCTGGAAGACCCTGTTGGTGAAAATGTAAAATGGCTTTTCTGCACTGAAAATGGTGGCCGTGGCAGCAGGTGTGCCCTGTACATGCAGAATATTGCCTGTGAGTTCCTGGACGGGTACTTGCTCCATAAATGCTCTTTCAGCAAGCCCATCATCAGCACCAAGGATGACGCATCCATCCAGATGAACGTGATCAAGATGAACGTGATCTAGATTGACAAGGTGACAGGTAAGTTCAACAGCCAATCTAAAATCAGTGCTATCTGTGGGTCCATTTGCAGGATGAATGAGTCAGGTGACTCAATCGTCAGACTGGCAAAGGTTTTGGGCAATGTTTCAAAGCACTACTCACTGGAGAGGATCACAGATGTGGAATATTTATCATAAATAAATAGCAACCCCTCTTCCCCACAAAAAGAAAGAAAATGTAAAATGGCACCTCTGTTTTGGAAAACTGTTGGCTTTTTTTTGTTTACCATGTAATACAGCCATTCCACTCCTAGATATTTTTCCAAGAGAAATAAAATCTATTTATCTGTGTATATAAAGACTTGTACAGAAATGTTCTTAGCAACATTATTTGTAATAGCCAGAATCAAGTAACAATCTGACTATTAGCAGGTAAGTAGACTAAAAAATTGTAGTGTGGTCATACAATAGAATACAACTCAGCAATAAAAACTTAAATATGATACATATGTAAATTAATCCCATCTTTATTATGCTGAGTGAAAAAATAGACATAGAAGAGTATTTATTTAATAATTCTATTCACATAAAACAAAAATGCAAACTAATCTATCATGAGAGAAAGCAAATATTTTATGCATAACATATTGCTATTATTTTGTTTTAGAAGTTTAATTATATTTTAAAGTTATTAAAAAATACTTTTTTCACTTTAACTTCATTTTTAGCATTTTCAGACCTCCACATATCTTTGTCTAAATCCAAAGTTTGTCTGATACTATACTCCTTTTTTCATAAAGCTTTTTAACATTTATTTTAATATAAGTGTGTGCAGGTACATATTTTATAATCTTATGCCTCTGTAAAGAATGCACATTTAAAAATTATTTATTTATTTATTTTGAGAGAGAGTGTATGCGATGAGCAGGAGAGTAGAAGAGAGAGGGAGAGAGAGAATCCCAAGCAGGCTCCATGCTGTCAGCACAGAGCCTGACGTGGGGCTCGATTTCACAAACTGAGATCATGACCTGAGCTGAATCCAAGAGGAAAATGCTTAACCAAGTGAGCCACCCAGGCACCCCAATGTACATTTTTTCCAATGATTGCTTTTAATATTTCTTTACTTACGGTTTTCAAAGTTTTGTCTTCACTGTACCTGGATGTATCATTTGTATTTGCGTGGCTGTGCATGTGTGTATATGTTGATTTCTAACCTATTTTGTATTCAGTGTGTTTCTAAGATATATTGTTTACTTTATTTAATGGATTTTTGGAAAATCTCTTGACATTTTCGGTGAAAATTTACTCTGTATTCCTTTTCTTCTGGGATTCCAATTACATTTTAAACAGTATGTTTTCCTTAGTGTTTTCTTAACATTGACTGCTTTGTCTCTTGAAAAAGTGGTTTTTTTTCCCCTTCTCCTTCCTCTTCCTTTGGAATTGTGTACTTTTGCAGTAAAATCTAGAAAACCTATGTAGAGTGTATAGACCTGTCTTGTGTTTAGGTTTTCTAATTATTCTGGTTAATTTCTCTCAAACACTCCCTATGTGAGGAGAAATAAGAGGATATTTCACAGCCCTCATTAAAAAACTAAGAGAGGTTGTCTAAAACATAATGTTCAGAATTTCATGAAATATTTGGCCAATGTTATTCTCCATTTCACGCAGAACAAATTCCTATTAAAGGGGAAAATCTTCTGTCATAGCCTCTTTTCAAATCCTCAGTCATAATGATACATACATTTGCTGGCTAGTGGACTGAACCAGAGAGACTGACCTGTATGGGTTAGACAGAATAGCGAGGTATTAAGTTTTTATTTGGCAAATTACATCAGCAGAATGTAAATATACTAAAGGAATACCTTTGCAAATGATACTATGAAAATGGGATGAAATGAAAATAATGTACTAAGATAAGAGTTTAACATGAATAGAGTATAACAAAAGTAAACCGACTGATAGTTTTCCTATATAGTTCTTAACATTAGGATAAAGTAATTATTTTACAGATAGAATTAAAGTGGTAGAAACATATTCAAGGTTAACTATGTTGTGTGTGGATCTGAATGAATTTGTCTTAGCCAACTGTTTTGTGTATTTGAAGATATTATTTAATCCTTCAAAGTAATAACAATTATGGTGCTTTTTATAGATTTTAGTATCCTTTGTTACTGTGGGTGATCTTACTTGATAATGGGGGGATTTAGCCTTTATTAAAATATTTCAGAAATAATACCTTAAATGCAAGTTTCATTGTTGAGCATCCTACTCCATCAGAAAACTAAAACAGATTTGGAGAGACAGAAATGGCAGCACAGTAGGAGGATTCTAGACTTACCTTTTTCCATGAATACAATTAGATAAATATCAAATCATCCTAAATACCTCAGAAATCAACCTGAAGACTGAAAAAACACTAATGGGAGAGAAGAGGCCATACTGAAGAAGGAAGGAAGTATAGAGATGTGGTTTAAGGGTGAAACAAATCCTACCTGCTGGGAAGGAGCCATGGTGGTGGAGAAGAGTGAGAGAGGAGCACACAGGGGAAAGCACAAGGAGAACGTTTCTCCATAGTCATTGGCTTGGAAAAACGGGAGGGGCTAAATTTCTTGAATTCTTGGAAACACCAAGTCTTAAAAGCCTGGAGTTTTAAAGGTCAGTGGTGTTGGCTGGAGTAGAGCCCAAAGGACACTGTGCTACTGTTGGAGAAAAGGCAGACATACAACCTGGGGGGCCATACAACATGTAAAAAATGATCTGAAGGGCTCCTGGAGCATATAGTGGGGAGATTATTTATTCTTCTTTGAGCATGTTTCTGATGCACAGCATTCATGGACACACTTCTCCAGTACAAAGATGCACCATTTCCTTTCTCCACGTCTCAGCCACCTGCAGGAAGTGGCACAGGGTGGACATTGGCTGCCTAGCTTGCTTACACTAAGCCCCACACCTCTGTACTCTGGTGGAACTGACCTTCCTCATTCATACTTGCCTCAGTCCCAGCATGGATGGCCCCTCCCACAGAAAACCAGCACAGACTCCTGCCCACACCATGTATCCTGACCAGAGAATTTTACAGGGTATCAGTTCCAGTGGAGATGGTGACAAGTCTCATTTCACAAGCAGATTAGAGCACAGTTAGTTAAAACTCACCACATTCAGGCTAGGGAATAAACACTGCTCACAGTAGGCAAGGAGAACCACTACAGATGACTGGCATGAAGGATAGAGCAGTCAAAAGACAATAGCAGAGTGCATACACCACACACTCAGGGACTCCCTGAAATGCCACGCCTTGGGCACTATATAAACTCTTCTTCATAAGCCATTTACTTTCAGGAGCAGAAGACGTATTTGGCTTTTCTAACACAGAGAAGAAGGCAAAGACGTAGACAAAATGCCAAGATGGAGAAATTTATCTAAAATGAAAGAACAAGAAGACCACTGCCAGAGATATAACTTAATGAAACTGATATAAGTAACATGTCTGATGGAGAATTTAAGGCATCAATCATAAAGATACTCACTGAGCTTGAGAAAAGAATAGAAGATATCAGTGAGGCCCTTACCACAGAGATAAAAGAGTTAAAAATCAATCAGAGACAAAGAATGCAATACACCAGATTAGAAACACTATTGATGCAATGAACAGTAGGTTAGAAGAAACAGGAATAAATTAATGACTTAGAAGACAATGTAATAGAAAGTAATGAAGATAAACAAAAGATAGAAAGAAAAAATTATGCAAAATGGGAATAGAATTAGGGAACTTATTGATTCCACCAAACATAATATTCATATTACAGGAGTCCCAGAAGAAGAGGAGGGCAGGAAATTTATTTGAAAAAATAATAGCCGAAAGGTTCCCTAATCTGTGGAATATAACAGATACCCAGATCCAGGAGGCAGAGAGAACTCCCATCAAAATCAATAAAAACAGGTCCACATCAAGGCATATTATAATTAAATTTGCAAAATATAGCAGTAAAGAAAAAAATATTAAAACTAGCAAGACAAAAGGAGTCCTTAACTTACAAGGGAAAACTCATGCAGCTAGCAAGGGTTTTTTTTTTGACAGAAATTTGACAAGCCAGAAGAGAGTGGCATGATATATTCAAACTGCTCAATGGGAAAAATCTGCAGCAAGAATACTGTATCCAGCAAGGCTGTCATTCAAAATAGGAGAAATAAAGAGCTTCCTAGACAAACAAAAACTAAAGAGTTTGTGACAACTAAACCAGCTCTGAAAAAATATTAAAGGGGACTCTCTGAGTGGAAAGGAGAGACCAAAAGTGACAGTATAAAGCAGGAAATATAAAAGCAGTAAAAATGAATATTTCTGTGAAAAATGAGTCAAGGAACTCACACACACACACACACACACACAAAACAGGATATAAAATATAACATACACCTAAAATGTAGAGAGGAGAGGGGAAAAGAATATGTTCAAACTTAATGACTATCAACTTAATATAAACTAATATTTGCAGAAGAAGTTATATAGAAACCTAATGGTAACTGGATATCAAAAACCACTAATGCACACAAAGAGAAAGAGAGAAAGAAATCTGAATATATCGTTAAAGATCATCAGTAAACCATGAAAGAGGGGAAAGACAAGAAAAGATCAGAGAAAGTATCTAGAAACAACCACAAAACAAGTAAAAAGTTGCAATAAATATACCTATCAATAATTACTGTGAATGTAAATGGACTAAACACTCTAATCAAAAGACATAGCATGATGGAATCGATAAAAAAACAAGACCTATCTATATTCTGCCTGCAAGAGACTCGTTTTAGACATGAATAAACCTTCAAATTGAAAGTGAGTGGGTGGAGAGATATTTATCATGCAGATGGATGTCAATGGAAAGCCAGAGTTGCAATACATATACAGGACAAAGTAGGCTTTAAAACAAAGACAGTAGTAATAGTCCAAGGACACCTCATAATAATAAAAGAGACAATGCAATAAAAATATATCACAATTGTAAATATTTATACACCCAGCATAGGAATGCCCAAATATACAAAACAATAACAAACATAAAGGAACACATTAATATTAATCAATAATAGTAGGGGACTTTAACATCTCACTGACATCAATGGACATATCATCTAAGCAGAAAAATCAACAAGGAAACAATGACTGTGAATGACACACTGGACCAGATGGACTCAACAGATATATTCAAAACATTCCATCCTGAAACAGCAGAATACACATTCTTTTCAAATGCACATGGGACATTCTCCAGAATAGACCACATCTTGGGCCACAAACCAGGCCTAAACAAATACAAGAAGACTGACATCATACCATGCACCACTTCTGACCATAATACTGTGAATATAGAAGTCAACCACAAAAAAAAAAATCTGTGAAGACCACAAATACATGGAAGTTAAATAACATGCTACAAAACAACAAATGCGTCAACCAGGAAATAAAAGAAGAAATAAAAATTTACATGGAAATATATGAAAATGAAAACAGAACACACCAAAACCTTCAGAATGCAGGAAAGGTGATCCTAAGAGGAAAGTATATAGCAATACAGATCTACTTCAAGAAGCAAGAGAAGTCTCAAATAAACAACCTAACCTTACACATAATGGAGCTAGAAAAAGAACAACAAAGACTAAAGGCAGCAGAAGAAAGGAAATAATAAAGATTCGGACAGAAATAAATGATATACAAATTAAAAAAACAGTAGAATGGATTAATGAAACAGGAGGTGGGTCTTTGAAAAATATTTTTAAATTATTAATCTCTAGTCAGACTAATCAAAGAGAGAGAGAGAGAGAGAGAGAGAGAGAGAGAAAAGAGACTAAAAAAAAACCAAAATAACAAAAGACAGAAGAGAAATAACAATCAACACCACAGAAATACAAACAATTATAAGAGAATATTATGAAAAATTATATGGTAACAAATTGGACAACCTATAAGAAGTGGATAAATTCTCAGACACACATAACCTACCAAAACTGTAGCAGGAAGGGGCCCCTGGGTGACTCACTCATTTAAGCATCTGACTTTGGCTCAGGTCATGATCTCATGGTCATGGGTTCTAGCTCTGTGTTGGACTCTGTCCTGACAGCTCAGAGCCTGGAGCCTACTTCGGAGTCTGTGTCTCCTTCTCTCACTCTACTCTTCCCCTTCCCATGCTCTGTCCCTCTCTCAAAAATAAATAAACATTTAAAAATTTTAAAAATAACTGAAGCAGGAAGAAATGGAAAATTTGAACAGATTTATTATGAGCAAGGAAATTGAATCAGAAATCAAAAAACTCCCAGAAAACAGAAGTTCAGGACAAAGACGGCTTTACAGGCAAATTCTCCTCAACATTTAAAGAAAAGTTAGTACCTATTCTTCTCGAACTCTTCCAAAACAAAGGAAAAGGAAGGAAAACTTTCAGATTTATTCTATGAGGCCAGCATTACCCTGACTACTAGAAACGGATTCAGACACCACAAAAAAGAACTACAGGCCATTATCTTTGATAAACATACATGCAATAATCTTCAACAAGATACTAGTAAACAGAATCCAATAATACATTAAAAAAAAAAAACATTACTACAATCAAGAGGGATTGATTCCTGGGTTGCAAGAATGGTTTAATGTTCAAATCAATCAACATGATACATCAGATAAATAAAAGAAAGGATAAGAACCATATGATCATTTCAATAGATGCAGAAAAAGCATTTGATGAGGTACAGCATCAATCCATGATAAAAACCCTCAAAATAGGTTTAGAGTAAATATGCTTCAACATAATAAAGATCATTTATGAAAAACTCACAGTGAATATCATCCTCAGTGGGTAAAAGCTGAGAGCTTTTCCTCTACAATAGGAAGAAGACAGTGACGTCCATTCTCACCACTGTTATTTAACCATAGTGCTGGAAGTCCTAGCCATACCAATCATACATCAAAAAGAAATAAAAGACATCTAAGTTGGTAAGGATGAAGTAAAACTTACACTATTTTCAGGTGACATGACACTTCATATAGGAAACCTGAAAGAATCCAACAAAACTACAATAGATAGAACTGATAAATTGATAGAACTGATACACAAATTCAGTGAAGTGACAATATACAAAATTGACATACAGAAATCTGTATTTCTATTCACCAATAATGAAGCAACAGAAAGAGAAATTAAGGATTCAGTCCCATTTACAATTGCACCAAAACCAGCAAAATACTTAAGAATAAACCTAACCAAAGAGTGAAAGACCTGTACTCCAAAAACTATAAAACACTGATAAAAGACATTGAAGATGACACAAAGAAATGGAAAGACATTCCATACTCTTGAATTAGAAGAACAAATATTTTTAAAATGTCTATACTACCCATGACAATATCCACATTTAATGCAATCCCTCTCAAAGTACAAACAGCAATTTTTATAGAGCTAGCACAAATAATCCTAAAATTTGTATGGAACTACAAAAGACCTCAAATGGCCAAAGTAACCCTGAAAAAGAAAAGCAAAGCTGGAGGCATTAAACTTCTGGGCTTCAAGTTATATACAAAGCTTTAATAATAACAACAGGATGGTACTGGTCCAAAAATAGATACATAGATCAAGGGAAAATAATAGGTAATCCAGAAATGAACCTACAATTTTGTGGTCAATTAATCTTTGACAAAACAGGAAAGAATATCCAATGGAAAAAGACTGTCTTTTCAAAAAAAAAAATGGTGATGGAAAAACTAGACAGCTATATGCAGAAGAATGAACCTGGACCACTTTCTTACACAATACACAAAAATAAACTCAAAATAGATGAAAGACCTAAATGTAAGACAGGAAACCAACAAAATCCTAGAGGAGAACACGGGCAGTAACCACTTTAACCTCTGCTGGAGCAACTTCTTACTAGACCTGTCTCTTGAGGCAAGGGAAACAAAAGCGAAAATAAACTACTTGAATTATATCAAAATAAAAAGCTTCTGCACAGTGAAGGAAACAAGCAACAAATGAAAATGCAACCTATGGAATGGAAGAAGATATTTGCAAATGCCATATCTGATACAGGAGTAGTTTCTAAAATATATAAAGCACTACTGTAACACAACACTGAAAAAATAAATAATCCAATTAAAAAATTGACAGAATACATGAATAGACATTTTCCAAAGAAGGAATGCAGATGGTCAACAGACACTGAAAAGATGCTCAATATCACTTGTTAGGGAAATGAAAATCAAAAGTACAATGATGTATCACCTCACACCTTTTAGAATGGTGAAAATTAACAGCATAAACAACAAGTCTTGGTGAGGATATGGAGCAAAGAGAACACTCTTGCAGTGTTCGTGGAAATGCAAACTGGTGCATCCAGTCTGAAGAACAGTATGGAGGTTCCTCAAAAACTTAAAAATAGAACTACTCTATGAACCAGCAATTCCACTAGTAGGTATTTACCCAAAGAATACACAAATACTAATTCAAAGGGAAACTTGCACCTGAAATTTATAGCAGCATTATCTATAATAGGCAAATTATGAAAATAGCCCAAGTGTCATCACCTGATGAATGCATAAGGAAGAAGTTGTATGTATATATACAATGGAATATTACTTAGCCATAAAAAATAATGAATTCTTGCCATTTGCAAGAACATGGTTGTAGCTAGAGAGCATTATGCTAAGTGAAATAAGTCATTATGACAAAAATCATATGATTTCACTTATATGTGGGATTTAGATATAAAACGAATGAGTGAAGGGGAAGAAAAAGATAGAGGCAAACTAAGAAACAGACTCTTAACTATAGATAATAAACTGATGGTGACCAGAGGGATGTGGATAAGGTGATGGATGAAATAGATGATAGGGATTAAGGAGGGCATTTGCTGTGATGAGTATTGCGTGTTGTATGGAAGTGTTGAATCACTATATTGTATACCTGAAACTAATATTACACTGTATGTTTTCTAACTTGAATTTAAATAAAGGCTTAAAACAGAAAACTAAAAACAACTTGTGTATCAATTCATCATTGATGATGTAGATTTAGATTTTGCTCAGATTTCCTTAGTTGTAATGTAATGGCTATTTTCTGTTCCAGGATTTCATGCAGGATACCACTTTACATTTAGTTGTCCTGTCTCCTGAGGGTCTTTGTCATGACAGTTTCTCAGACCTCCTTGGTTTTTGATGACCTTGCCAATATTGAAAAATAATTATCAGGTATTTTTGGAGTTTCTCCTATATTGGAATTTCTTAGATGTTTTTGTCATAATTAAATTGGGGTTATGAATTTTGGAAGAAGACCACAGAAGTAAAATACCATTTTCCCCATTATATCCAGGGTAAAATCTAACATGATTTATCATTGTTGATGTTGACCTTGAACTCCTGTTGAAAATAGTGTTTATCAAGCTTTTTCTTTCTAAATTACTGTTCTCTGTGTGTGTGTTTTTCTTTCTGCCTTTCACACTATTCAAATTGTTCGAGCTTTGCCATTTAGGAGCTCTGTCAGTTAATTCATGTTTGTCTTCAACACAGACTCATTGATGTGAGTTACATTTTTGTTATTTTGTTTGCTTGTTAGTTTTTGTATGTTTTTGTTATTCTTAGCATTTCTTTGCTTTTTGCTTTAAGTTTATCTAGCATATTTCTCCATAGAGCCTTGGTTGTTTATGGTGGTTTTTATTGGAGATTGTTATTTAAAAATATGATGTGGGTGTTCGATGTGTTGCTGGGGGTGTAGTTTCTCTGAGGTCATCTTATGTGACCAATCAAGGAAATAAATGTGTATGTCAATCAACACATAGGCACATATTATAAATGTTTCTATATGTAATCATTTATAAGCACATGAAGTGAAACATGAGTGTAGAGTGATATCTCTAATTCTTTTCTTTTTTTTCAATTCTTGTCCATTATCACATAGATCATTTTATTCTCATCCCCTTGCTTCTCTGTAGCCTCTAATTACAAAACAAAGAGAATTAGCTCCCACAAGCCACAACCATGTATGTAATTTAATTCCAATATATGTGTATGGTAGTATCAAAATTACTAACCCATGTCCACGTAGCCCTAGGAAATATTTTATAAACTAGAATACATGAAATTTCTTTTGTCTTCAATATTACAGATTTTATTCATTTCCTGTGTCCTGTATCCTTGCCGTAAATGATTGAGAGTTTCTGTTGATGTGCATCATCACCAGCATGTGATTTTGTCAGGTTTCATTGGTTTATCCATTGTTGTTGTTTGATTGTTGTTTTAACTATTCTAATAGGTAATGTAGTGGTTTCTAATTTTTTAAATATGTGATTCCCTAATACTCTGGTTTCTCTTCAGATGGCATAAATCTTTCATCTTTTAAATACGCTATTCCCTAATAACAAGTGAGGTAGAGCATCTTCTATATTCTTACTTGTCATCTATATATTTTCCTTAGTGAGCTGTCTGTTCAGATATTTTAGCCATTTTTCAATGGATTGTTGGTTTTCTTACTGTTGAGCTTTAAGATCTCTTGCATATTTTGGATACAAGCCCTTAATAAGATAGGTGTTTTGTAGATACTCTTTCCAAGTCATGACTTGTCATTCTTTTAACAGTGTCTGTATAGCTATCCATTTGTAGTAGCACCATTTGTTGAAAAAACTACTATTTTTCCATTGAATTGCTTTGCTTATTTGTTGAAATTCAATTGTCTATATTTGTGTGAGTCTATTTCTGGGTTTTGCCTTCTGTTTGTGTGCCTATTTTTTCACAATACCACACTCTCTTGTTTACTGCAGGTTTATAATACATCTTGAGTTGTGTAGTTTCAGTTCTGTTGATCTACATGCTTGTTCTTTCACTATGACCACACTGTCTCAATTAATGCAGCCTTATCATAAATCTTGAAATTGTGTAATGTAATGTCTTCTAACTTTGTGCTTCATCAATATCGTGTTGGCTATTCTTTATCTTTTGGTTTTCATATAACTCTAGAATCAGTTTATCAATTTTTTAAAAATTATTTTCTGTATTAAGATTAGAATTGCATTAAATTTATAGATTAAACTTGAAAGAATGAACATCTTAATTATGCTGTGTCTTCCAGTCCATGAACAAGGACTCTATCCTCACTCATCCTTCAGTTTTCTTGAGAGTTTTTTTATATCTATGCATTAGTAAGAAGTGTGATGCTTAAATTCTAAATATATAAGGATTATCCTGCTTTGTTTCCATTGTTTACTTCTAATTTAAATCCACTGTGGTTTTGAACATATGTTATTTGATCTCTACCATTTTAAATATCTTGAAGTTTACTTTTAGATCACAAGTTTATCATATCTTCATGAATGTTCAGTTTGCTCTTGAGAATAATGTGTATTGTGTGATTGTTGGGTGGAGTATTTAATAAATGTCAATTAGATCAAATTATTTAATGATAGCCAAGAAATATATATATATATATACACACACACACATATATGTACACACACACACACCTAATGTTCTATATATATACATATATAAAAGTTCAATATATTACATCCTGGTGATTTTAATTTTAATATGCAGCACAGAGAAACACAACATACAACAAATCAAAACGACCACCACCAAGAGAGCCTTTTTTTATGACCTAGGTGGAAAAATAAGATAAAAGACACCTGGTCCTGTGTAGGTGATATACACATACTCATTGGGAAATTACAAAGTCACTCTTTATTCCCTAGACAATTGCTTAAAGATCATCAGTTCAAGGCAAGTCAGAATTCTCTAAATCTGAAAAGGTTAAACTAGTCAAGTTTCTTTGACATTATAGGAATTTTTTTTAAAGCAAATGAGTATAATCAGAACTCACCATAAAGACTCTATTAGTCTCTTTATAATCACATAGTTGAAGTTATCCTAATCATCTACCAATATTTCTTGAACTATTATATACCCCTTTCAGAAACTTATCTCCTATATAATGTTCATTTGAATATATATTAAATTGTTGAATACCACTCTCTTATTTGCTGCTCTGAATGTCATTTGACAGGTCCCAAAGTATCTAAAGGTCAGTGATGTTTAAATGAATATTTTTAACAGATACTGTCCTCTATTTATGGCAGACACTTAAAAGAAGGCTGCAAAAGTTTTAGCCTTTTACATACTGCATTTTAAAGCATGTAGTCTTTTCTGTGTTCTCATCTATCTCAAATCCACACAGCCATTTTCCTTTTTTAAAACGTATTCTTTTTGCTGCTAAAAATGTATTTTAATATATATTTTTAAAATATATATTTAAAAATCATTAATTTCCAATTGATGTAAAGTTACTTTGTTCTGAAATAAATAAAAAAACATTATGGTCATTGCTTATACTTGGAACTTGGAATGTATAGAGAGAGAGATGATAGATAGATAGATGATAGATTGATAATAGATAAAGAATGGTGATGTGGTATACTTACAGGAAAACAAAAATATAATAAATTATTTATAAATTTAAAATATTGTTATACATCATAATGTTGGTAGTAGTAGAAGTAGCAAGTGTAGCAGAAGTGGCAAGAGTGACCATCGAATCAGAAGTATAGTTTAGTGAGATTATTGTAATACTGTGTCCTAGTCTACTCTGCTGTCGATAAGTATTACTGTACCTTTGGCTAGGTTTTCTTCTTTCTTTAATTTTTAATCATTTTAGTGTCATTTCCATTTGTCTTATCTAAGATGACTGGCTTAGTCTCTCCATTCCTTTGTGACTTCAAACTGTTGAATTTACCATCTGGTTATCAGCATTTGGGGGAGAGGTGTTATCTAATTCAATTCTTTACAAATAGAGGGTTAATAAGGTTTAATCGGGAAGTTGAGATGTATGACAGTTTGAAATGTGATCTGGAGTGATAGAGTGATAGAATGATTATCCATCAGTATTAATGAACTAAGCAGAGACATAAGACAATAAAATCATATTGAAAAAAAATAATTAGTTGTATAAACTTGAAATTTATGTAGAAGACAAAATATTTCTGACAGCACATTTCTTTGGACTTGTGAAGACATTCAATTATAGAAATTTAGCAAAGGTTTAATGAATGGAAGATAAAAGTGAGTTTTAATTTGCAACAATGAGTATAATTAGAATCTGAAGGTTGGGTTAATTGAGTTTCCTAAAAGGATCAGAATCCAGGAAATCAGAGGTCCAGTTCACATTTAACTCGGGGTTAGTTCTAAGCCACTTACTGCCCTCAAGTCACTTTCTTCCAGAAGGTATTTTTCAAAAGTGAAGGCTGAAGAGAGCTGTTCTGAATCTGGAGTGAACCAGGAATCATGGAATATAAAGAGAATGGATGTTGTAAAACGGATATTGTAAAAAAAAAAAAAAAAAAAAAAAAACCACCTATAACTATGTGACTTCAGGAAGAGAAGGGTGCAAAACAAATGCCTAGTTTAACATATGAAATACAGGATATAGGGAAACAGATATAGCACAGTTCAGCAGAATACACAAAAATAGGTGAACTCCCAAAGAAGCAATTCTGTAGACTGGTAACTGAGTCTAGGAAAGTCAAGAGGAAATAAAGAAATCAAACACATTCCTTCTTAGGTAATTTTAAAACTCTCTCAATTGTCTTTATTTTTCATTTCCATATATTTTATAAATAAACCTTAATGTCATAAGTGTAGCACAATGACTATGTCTTTTCATTAGTAGTCTTTTGTTATTGCTGTTGTTGTTAAAATTTTTTTAATGTTTTATTTATTTTTGAAAGAGAGAGAGGCAGCGTGAGCAGGGTAGGGTCAGAGAGAGAGGGAAACACAGAATCCAAAGACAGTCTCCAGACTCTGAGCTAGCTGTCAGCACAGAGCCCAACACGGGTCTCGAACCCACGAACAGTGAGATCACGACCTGAGCCAAAGTCGGACGCTTAACTGACTGAACCACCCAGCCACCCCTATTGTTGTTAGATCACTGAGATTTTTCAAGCTAAAGTGGCCAAATTTTAATATCATCACATAGTCAAAGAATATGAACATGAATTTGACAGAATATGAAAGAGATTTTCTGAAAACTCTTTATGCATTTACATGATTTTATGAATGAAAATATGTTAAAACATAAAGTACATGCTAGAAAACAATGATTAGTTAAAACCTATAATATGCATATGTATTTTCTGAGAGGTATTAGTGATTGTAATTGCAGAATGATAAATATAGAGTAATTGTATACTTTGTTCAAAGGTGAAAAAATAACATTTTTTGTGATAAAGGTAAAAATAATCTCCACTCACAAAAACGGATGTATTTGTTTGAAAATCTTATAGTCTACACTTGGTCTGTTCTTGATTGCTTCCTCATAAGCTTACTGAAGGAAAAAAATGTATAAAATAATCTGAAGTATCAGGGACTTTAGTTGCAGATAGCATATTGAAAGTATATTGCATGGCTCAAAGAATCTCTAGGTGAGCCAAAAACAAGACTTGGAATTTACACAGTTGGGAACACTACCCAAACAAACAGAACAGAAATGGCCTCCCCATGGGCATAGATTCTGCAGGTGATATGCAGTGGACACCTTGGATATGTCCACTTCTAGAAGCCAAACTTGACGTGGGGCCTGATTTTTTCTTCCTAACTTCTGAACCAAATTGGTACATGTGATTGCCAGATGCTAGGTGACCTATCTGTGCCCTCACCATACTCACTTATATGGTTTCTAAAGTGTAGAAGACATAATACCTGTTCACAGGCAAATACCCACTCCTCTGGCAACAGCAGACCAATTGGTAGTATCTCTAAAATGAGATACACTGAAATGATGCAGGATAATGATTCACAGACCTTTACAACCCGAAAGCTGTAAGTTAGTTGGGATCCGGTGTCCAAGGTCCTGGGGAATAGAGGGTTGGAGCTGAGTCCACTGTTGTTATGCATGTGTAAATCCATAGGGGAACACTTCCAGCTTCTAGTCCTACACATAAGGAGCTTAGAAGTCACTGCTCTGTCCTAACAGCAAGTGAAAAGCTGATCCCACTGAAAAATCTTTAACTTCTTGGATCCCTATGAGAGGTGAGGGCATGAGAAAAAGTACTGTACCTAAGACTCAAGAGATAGGCAAATACAGGGGATCACAAATAGAAACGACAGTGGAAACCAGAGCTAGGGTAGGAAAGCCTGAACTGTACTTGATGGATTTCTGAACGCTTAGTTAAGGCAACCCTGAGAGTGGAAAGCAGCACTGGACCCAGTCACAGGAAGAGTCCTGCAATGTTATAATACATACTCCAGGCACTTACCCAGATTCCCACAGTAAATGTCACTGATACATCCCTCCATGTTTCTGGTGAGGGGAGGAGAAAAGTCCCCTTTGAAATAAACCAGAACGCTCTGTTCTTCTTAACAAGGCTTGCCTCAGGAGAAACTAGTTAACCAGAGTCTAACCTGTTGGGGTGGTATCAGAATTTACCTAACCTGAAGGAAGGAAAATCCTCAACTCCAATCAGCTCTAATCATCCTGTCCCACCCAAGGCAGAGAAGTTCACAAGATTGAAGTCCAGAGGCATAAGTTCACTAAAAGATTGAATTAATCTTAATGCCATTATGGTTGCTTCCTGTTCCTCCACACCTCACCACTAATAAAAGCCTATTTAGAGCAGTTCCTTTTACCTGGTACATCATGTCCAGCTATGAAGAAGAAATTACAAGGCATAGCAAAACAAGGCATAGCAAAATATCAAAAGGGAAAAAAAAAATTGATGTCAGAAAAAGCATTAGGACCAGACATGGCAAAGATGTTGGAATAATCAGGCTAAAAATGTAAAGCAATTATGGTTAATATTCTAAGGCTATAATGGACAAAGTAAATAACATGTAGGAACATTGGGCAATGTAAGCAGAGTGATGAAAATCCTATGAACCAAAAAGAAATGCTAGAGATAAAAAACATACTCAGGGTTATTAGTAAACTGGACACAGAGGAGGAAAGACTCTCTGAGCTCGAGGATATAAACAACAGAATATTGAAAAACTGAAAAAAGAGAACAAAGATTGGAGAACAGAATACCTAAGGACTGTGGGACAACTCTAAAGGTGTAACATAAACCTAATAAGAATACCAGAATGACAAAAAGATAAAAAGGAACAGAAGAAATATTTGAAACATTAATGACTAAGAAGTGAATTAATGTCAGACACCAAACAACAGACTGAGAAAGCTCAGTGAACACCAGCAGGATTAATGTCATGAAAACTACACCTACACGTATTATTTTCAAACTACAGAAAATCAAAGATAAAAAAGAAATTTCAAAAGAAACTCCAGGGAATTTTTTAAAAATACCTTACGTATAGAGGAACAAAAATAAGAATTGCATCCAAGTTCTCCTCAGGAACTATGCATGTAAGAAGAGAGTGGAATGAAATGTTTAAGGTACAGAAAGAAAAAAAACACCATCTAGAATTCTGTACCCTGTAAAGTTATCTTTCAAAAGTGAAGGAGAAATAAAGACTTTCTAAGACAAACAAAAATTGAGGAAATTTGCTGTCAGTAGACTCGCTTTGCAAGAAATGTTAAAATAAATTTTTCAGGGAGAAGGAAGTAGTCTAGGACAGAACCTCAGATCTACATAAAGAATGAAAGAGCATCAAAGAAGGACTACATGAGAGTAAAGTAAAAACTTTTGTTTTTATTATTCTTTTTTTCTGTTTTTAAAAGTTTATTTTGAGAGAGAGAGAGACAGACAGACAAAGAGAGGGAGAGAGAGGGAGAAGAAGGGGCAGGGGGAGGGAGAGAGGGATACACGGAGAATCCCAAGCAGGCTCTGCACTAGCATGGAGTCCTATGTGGCTCTCAGTTCCACGAACGAACTGTGAGATCATGACCTGAGCCAAAATCAAGCGTCAGACGCTTAACCGACGGAGCCAGCCATGTGCCCTTGTTTTTCTTATTCTTAATTAATATAACAGATAATAGTTTGTTAAAATATAATAGTGATGATATATTTGATATATTTGATTATATAGGCTTATGCATATTCATCTACTCATGTATATTCATCTGTTTATCTTTATACATGTCATATAAGTGAAACGAATAAAAGCATTGATGCAAGATAATAAGAGAAAGGAACTGGGATTAATCTGTTTTGTAAAGTATGCACACTACCCATGACATGATCTGTTGCTATTTGAAAATGGACTTGCAGTCAGAGAAAAACAAATATCATATGATGTCACTAATATGCAGAATTTAAGAAACAAAACAGATTAACATAAAGGAACAGGAAAAAAAAAGAGAGGGAAGCAAACCATGAGAGACTCTTAATAGAGAATAAACTGAGGGTTGATGAAGGGGAGACAGGTGGGGGATGGACTAAATGGGTGATGAGTATTAAGGAGGGCACTTGTTATGATGAACACTGGGTATTGTATGTAACTAATGAATCACTCATTTCTACTCCTAAAACCACTATTCCACTCTATGTTAACTAACTAGAATTTAAATAAAAATTTTTTAAAACCCTGAACTTGGATTAGTTATACATGTATATTGTAACTCTAGGACAGCCGCTAAAAAAAGTTAAAAAAAAAAAAAGTATAACTGATATACTAAGAAAGAGAGAAAATGGAATCCAAAAACTCTCAATTAAAACCACAAAAGACCGAAAAATAGTGGAAGACATAAATAGAAACAAAGAACATGTGCAACATATAGATAAAAGTAATATTTAGGATACATGTTAATTCAATTATATCAATAGCATTTTGAATATCAGTGGTCAAATGCACTAATTAGATGACAGAGATTACCAGAGTGGATTAAAAATATGTCCCATATGTCAATATATGTTGAGTATAAGAAGGCCACTTAAAGTAAAAAAAAAGATACATATAGATTAAAAGTAAATGGATGTAGAAAATTATACTCTGCTAATAATACTAATCAAAAGAAAGCAAGAGTATGTATGTTATATTAATTTCAAATAGAACAAACTTCAAAGCAAGTAAAGTTATCAGAGATAAAGATGGCATTACATAATGTTAAAGAGGTCAATTCTCCAAGAAGAATTCCTTAATAATTTTTTCTTTTTTTTCATTAAGTTAGTTAACATAGAGTGTTGTCATGGTTTCAGTAGAACCCAGTGATTCATTTATTACATATGTTACCCAGTGCTCATCCCAAAAAGTGCCCTCCTTAATAAACATCACCAGTTTAACCCATCCCCCACTCCCCTCCCCTCCAGCACCCTTCAGCATGTTCCCTGTATTTAAGAGTCTCTTATTCTTTTATTTTGTATTAAAAAAATTAAATGTTTATTTATTTTTGAGAAAGAGAGAGAACGTGAGAGGAGGGTAGAGAGAGAGAAGGAGACGCATGATCCAAAGCAGGCTCCAGGCTCTGGGCTGATAGCACATAGCCAGATGTGGAGTTCGAACTCACAAACCATGACATCATGACCTGAACCAAAGTCATACACTTAATCAACTGAGCCACCCAGGCACCCCAAGAGGCTCTTATTTTTAATGTGCATACACCTAACAACACAATGTCAAACTAAGAAAGGCAAAAACCGAAAGATCTCCTAAGACAAACTGATGAAACCACTATCATATTTAAAGGCTTCAAAACCCCTCTCAAAAATGGAAGCTCTAGCAGGTCCCAAATCAGTAAAGACATACTTGAACTTAATAACACCATCAGTCAACTGTATATAATTGACATCTATAGATTACTCCAATCTAACAATAGGAGAAAACACATTCTTCACAAACTCACATATAAAACATTCATCAAGATAGACCACATTCTGACCTAAAAAATACACCTTAACAAAAATTAAAAGAATTGAAATGATGAAATGTCTGCTCTCAGACTACAATGGAATACAACTAAAATTTAATAACAGAAACATAACTGGAAAGTATTCAAAAAGGTGGAAATTAACACACTTCTAAATAATACATATGTTGAAGAAGAAATCTAAAGAAAAATAAAAAATATATTTAACTAATTGAGGGAACATATGATTTATAAAACTGTGGAATGCAGCAAATCAGGTCTTAGATGGAAATTTACAGCACTGAATGCATTTATAGAACAGAAGAGATATCAAAAATTAATCATCTAAGGTGCCACCTTAGTACACTATGCTGATAAGGGACAATTAATACAATGTAAGCTGAAAATAAGAAATAATAAGATTGATAGCAGAAATCAATGAAATGGAAAATAGCAAGTCAATAGAGAAATTCAATAAAAACAAAGCCAATTCTTTGAAAAGACCAATAATATTGATAAACCACTAGCCATGCTAACAAAAAAAAGGACCAGATTTCGGATCTCAGTAATGAAAGAGAGGACATAACAAAAAACCACGGATGTTGAAAGGATAATAAAGGAAAACTATGAACAGTCTTTGTTCACCAATTTGATAACATAGGTGATACGGAGCAAGTCCTAGAAAGACAGTCTTCCAGACAATAAAAAGATCAGTGGTTGCGGTGGAAAGGAGGAGGCAGAGATGAATAGGTAGAGCACACAAGATTTTTAGGGCAGTGAAAATACTCTGAATGTTGTTATAGTGATGGATATATGTGATTATACATTTGTTCAAACCCATAGAATGTATGGCACCAAGAGTTAACCCGAAGGTAAATTATGGACTTGGAGTGATTATAATGTGTCAATGTAGGTTCATCTTTGGTTAAAAAAAAAATGTACCATTCTGGTGAGTGATATTGATAATTGGGGCAACTATGCATGTGTGAAAGCAGGAGGTGGGTTTGAAATCTCTCAGTTTGGTTGTAAACCTAAAAATTCTCTTAAAAATAGTCTTTGGAATTAAGTAAACTTATTTTACAACATTCACACACAAATCTGCAGGGCTTAAGCAGATTTGTGAGCTTAAGCAAAATTCAGACTCTATCTCACATCTAGTCACCCAAACTTCATTCTTTATTATATGTACTTAACTCCTACTCATTTTTCTGTTTAGAAGAAAGTAAGATAATATAATAAGAAAACACACTTTCATCCTCCTGCCCTGATTTTTATATTGAGAACTTACTATGCAATATTTCTGCTGATAAGGGTAATTTATATTTATTAATCAGTTATGTGCTAGATATTGCTTTAAATATTTTATATTTAATAATTCAATCCTCACAAATTATATAAAATATTTACTGAAATTTTCAGTCCCATTAATAGACAAGAGAAATAGTCATTGAGAGTTTTGCCAAGATAACACACACAGTAAGTGAAAGAACTGAGATTTGAACATAATGCAATTTGGGTACTGACTCTTTGTTCTTCAACTTCATTCTGTTTTGTCTGAATTAGACCTGACAGTAGGGATCGTGAATGAAAAAAAAGGTGAATGGGGACTACTGAATTTAGAAATGGATATACTGATAAACTCTTAACAATGCTGAATAATTAAAGTCACTATAAATGCATGCTTGCCTGGGACAATCCTAGGTTATAACCTCTGTTCTCTTATTACAATTAACAGTACCTCTTTTATTCTCAAATTTTCCTTGTTTGGGAAATTAATTACACATTCATCTCTGAATAATGCATTTGTGCTGCTAGAACACAGGCTTACATTTCAGAGTTATCAGTAAACAAGACTTGACATGTTGAAATTAAGGTTATCAGACTCTCTTTTATTCTTTGAGGGAGAGTCAGTCATTGTACTCCAACCTGAAATCAAAGTATGATAAATTAAATATATAAGATATATTCTATATATAGAAACCTGAGGAAAATAATTGTCCACACTGAGCAAATTAGGAATGCCTGAGTTTCTCTGGGACACAGTACTAGAAGGGGTCAAAATCATTCAGAAAAGTGACCTTGCCAGAAGGAATATATTATGTAAGACCAGACCACCCAATGGAGGATTATATTCTGCAAGAATGCCTAAAAGACACATCCATTTACCAAAGCCATCAGGAGCACAGTGATGAAAGGGGCACTGTCCCCATTTTGTTCAGTACTGGCTTTCTTCTGTAGCCCAGGACTGATGGCAAGACAGCCGATCACAGAATTTGGCTTTATGCCAATAGTAAAGATGGAGCACCAGAGCTTTTAACTTCCAGAAACCAGAGGACAACAATTACTGTAGTGCCCTGCATACCCAAAAGATAAGCAAGGGTCTTGACCTAGAAGTGGTTAATACAACAGCAAGTTGGCAGAAAATGGATTTGAATGTAGGTATCTTTTTCTTTGCATATCACTTGTCTTGGGTTTATGTATCTTCCTTTCCTTTCCTTAGAAGTATATTTATTCTCACAATATAAACCTTTTTGAGATTATATTTGACACACGCACACACACACACACACATATATATATATGCTTTATAAGCATTTTTTAAAGTTTATTTATTTATTTTGAGAGAGAGTGGGGGTGAGGGGATTCCAAAGAGAGAGGGAGAGAGAGAATCCTAAGCAGGGTCAAGAGTCAGACGCTCAACTGACTGAGCCACCCAGGTACTGCCCATTCTTCTCTTTATAAATAATCCTAGGCCTCATTGTTCAGTGTTTTCTCCATTGTTTTTTGGTGCCCAATAACCTTTTTTGCCTTTATTAATTCATTTAACTGATGTTTATTGAGGATATATTACATGCTAGTTTTACTGGAGATACAACAGTGAATAAAACAGAATTTCTGCCCTTTTGGCACTTACATTCTCTGAAAGAGAAAGAGACAGTAGAAGAACCATCACATAAAGGACCAGGTAGTGATGGCTTCTCTGGAGAAAATTAAAGCTATGTAAGTGGAACAAGGTGCTAGGAGTTGATGGTGAGGTGTAGTTTTACTGCATTCTCATTTCCTTCCTCCCTGTTAAACCATGGTTTCAAAATGAATGATTTTCATCTTCGTCTGCAGAGTTTTAAAAAAACATTACTAAGGGGTTAGTAGTATTTGTGATTTGCATTAATTGTGGAATGTAAGATTCCATAATTGTTTGGTATAGGAAGCATTTGATGAAATAAGACAAAAGAATCTAATTCTTCCCTTGGGACCAGAGCTGAGTCCTCTGTCTTAATAGGTCCCCCCATAACCTTGCACCAATATCTTGCATCTTTTTATATAAACTATAGAGACAATAAAACCAGAAATGATTTAAACTTCTATTTGATCCTTGTATCTGAACACCCACCTCAGAATCAACATTTTCTCCAAACATGTAGGTTTTAATATTTCTACGCAATGATTTGTAGACAAATAAGTCAACCAAACATCCAAGTTCCAGTGTCCTGTTTTGATTTCTGTGCAGTGTTTAAGCATTGCCAGTGTAGAGTGACTGTCATCGCCAGGAAAGGCTGATATAGCAGGCTGTTTTGCTCAGACAGTGGCAAGGTAGTGATGGCTGCTACTTCAATGGCAATAGCTAAGAATACCACATACTGTTAAATTCTGTCTTCACACTAATAGCCTAGTTTAGGCAAAGCCAATGCCACACTGATCTTCCAGTTCAGAGAAGACATAGACTGTCTCCAAATGATAGCTCTAATCAGTGGCCTTTCTTTCTCCCTCTCTTCAGCATGAGAGAGCATGTGATCTGTTTTTCTCTTGGTATTTAAACAACGATTCCACGCCGAACAAATACCTGAGTCTTCATTGACATTTGCAGCTGCTCTGAAGAAGACATTTGGCAGCAATTTGAAAAATGACAGGACAGCAGGGTCATTTAGAAGACCTCATGTCCCATGGCATTTTTTTTTTTTTTTTTTTTTGTCATGCTGCCTTTCCCTAGTAGCTGTGTAGGAGCACTAATATGACAGCACGCTACATAACCTGTGTGACCTGAGATTAATTAGCTTGTCTGGGCCGTGCGGTATCATCTGTAAAATGAGCCAGATAGAAAAGAAATGGCAAAACCATACTAATCATATGAATTACAGAACATTCCATTTTGGCAGATTTCATTTTGACAGATACATTTCAAACTGTAATTTATTTCATTTTTATTTGAAAAACAAGATTGTATCTTGAAAAGTTGATAATTATGTTTTGGAATTAGATTAGGGATTTTGCTAATATGAGAGGAAAATGACATGTTGGAAAGTATTATTTAAATCCCTAGGAATATAAGAGTGCTGAGTAAGTCAAAGTTGCTTGAAAGTCATATTTCAAATTGGGTCACACTCACTTTGCTCTAGCCATTTGCAATCAAACCTATGCTAGGTGATGGGAAAGCAAAAGAAAATAATGTGGAGTAAAAACCTTTCCCTTAAATACTATATGCTGGTAGCTATGGCCAGATGTTTATGCTCTAAATTAGAATCAATATGACTCTCATTTATGTATTCATATATCATCAGGGCATCAAAACAAAAAAAGGCCAAATTTGAGTGTTCAGCAAAGGAAATATGGCTATGTTTAAACAGCTTTGGACTTAAATCTTATTAGGGGCAAGAACAAGATTGCTGGTGAGTAAATAATAGAAAAGGAAAAGTATGGCTTCCATGTTGTTTTTTCTGATTGGCCTTGTACTGAGACAGCAGATTTTCAGCTAGTAAGTATCTCTACTGTCATCCTAGTTATGAATGATGTGGGCTACATCTCTCTGGTTACCCCTGGACACTTGGCTCTTAAAAATATATTAATAGTATCAACAACAAAGGCAATAATAAATGGGAGAAATAAAACTCTATCAACAGATTCAGTATGGTGTGGAACACAAACTAGAACATAGAGCAGCATTCCTCCTATTTGCAAACCTTTCCCCTTTTTTAACTGATTAGTTCCTTCTGCATATTAAACACACCTAGAATTGCAATGAATATTCTGCAAAGAGTTCAGGAGAAATCATTGATTAGAGTGTCATTGTTGTGTGAGCTACATTTTTTTTTCGTGCATAAAGCTCTAGAAAGTATCAGCTATGCCTGGATCCTTTACACTGATTTTGATTTTGTTAGTTTTCTCTGAGAAATTAAAATATTGGAAAACATTTCTTCATAGTACACTGGAATGGGGACACAATTAATAGATTTCCCTATTTCTCTGAGTTAAAATTCACCCTAAAGCCTTTCAAGAAGGAACTATAATACTAAATATTCAAAGAGGATCCAAAAATACTAGCAATGAAACAAATAGTTGCTTGCATATATATTTATCTCTTCAGAACCATGATATGACAATAAATACCTTAGTGACACATGTGAACAATGTGGAAATATTCCTAGTTTGCCAGCAATGTTCAGTACTTACTTCTTGTTGCCTACAAAAGTATATCCTTCTACCAATGCTTCCTTCTCCCTTCTGCATATTTTATTGTTTCCTTTATTACTGGCTCATTACCATCAGCAAATGCTTCCATTTCAAAGCCATCTTTGACTTGACCTTTGCCTCAAGTTTCTGCCCATTCCTCTGTTACCTTTATAGAAAATCTCATTGAAAGTGTTATCTATAGTTTCTTCCTATAATGCCTCCTCTATTTTCCCTTAACCCTCTCTAATCAGACTTATACCCCATGATAACATGATGACTTTTTTGTCAAAGTAACCAGTCAACCTCCATGTTACTAAATCCAGTATCAAATCTCAGCTATAATCTTAACATGGTATTTGGGGAACATTCAGAAGCTGTTACTGAAATTCATGTTGTCAAAAGACAACTGCTCTTTTGCCACTGCGCATATTGTTCCCTGATCTTTATCCTTCATTAGAGCTAATAACTTGGTGCTTTGTAAGGGCTATTCTGCCTTATGAATTTGATTATCAGTCAGAATCCCAGACCACTGCCACTACTGAATGATTTGTAGATCTTACAGATAGGCCTCGTGAAGAACATTGACTTTCAGACCTACAACTCAATATGGCAAGGGTACTTGGTGGTTAGGCAGTGAAGATGGAAGACAGAGCTCAGATTTTGATGTCAGTGCAGTTGCTGACTTACTCTGTGTATGAAGCAGCAAAACTTCTGTGGTGCAAGTTTGTTTGGTGTTTGTTTAATATTTATGAATGAAAAGTGTGAAATTGGAAAAATAAATTCATAAGGAAAGGCAGATGGAGAGAAGAGTGAGAAGGACTATTACTGGGTAAGTGCTTAATTGATTTTTAGTATAAGTAGAATTGCCAAAAACATAGGAAAAGTCAATTATAGTAGGTAAAACAAGCACTTGAAAGAAGTGTGATTGTATAAGGAAGGTTCTTCTGAGAATTTGAGAAATGCAGTGGTCAGTTATGATTTTATTCAGGTATGACCATTAGTGATTAGCCAAGTCCCATCTATGACACAATAGAAAGGTGACCATGGAAGTTTATGAATGTGGTTCAAAGGAGTTTGACACTTTGTTTGAAAATATTAGTAACTGCCTGGTACATTTTAGTTCTCTCAGACTTACTAGTTATATGATGAGGAGACTTACAATTTCGTGGTAGATATAATTGAACAGCATGAACTGTTCAGGTAGAGTCCCAGCACTGTTCAGCACACAGAACATCTCCCAGAAGTTAGATGTAATTGAACTGACCAATGTGAAATGAATGAAGGCATGAATTGAGCAAGTTTATGGTGAGAAGATTATCACCTGACTTTCTTACCTTCTTTAAGCACTGAAATGTCCCCTTAAGTCCTTGAAATGTTACATGTACAAGCAATGAGAGATTGTTTTATGATAACGAGAAATGACCCAAGCATAATGATATGTCTCTGGTACAAACAACTCTATACCTTATGATACAGGCAATTTTTACTTGGGCCACCTTATTTCAGCCTCATGTTGAGAGGGTGATAAACCATATAGGACACACAACCTCTTGCTACCATATCTGCCATGTATTCCTTTAATAATGAGAAAAAGTTATGAGACATTCAAAAGAAAGCAGATGGCTAATAGAAAAATAAAAATAAAAAGAAGAGAAATGAAAAAATGGTTTAGGTGAGTCAACTATTGAGGTGGTGAATAAAGAACAGGATGAAAATCAGAATGATATTGACGACATTGTGGTCAAATACTATTGATAGATAATCACGATGGTAATGTATCCCAGCTCATGTGGTGGCCTGTCTTCAAAGGCACCATAAATCCTTCCCCATTTATTCTAAACTGGATAAATATAAGTCCAGTGGTGCTTAAGAAAAATGGGCAAAAAAAGGAAAGGGTGTGGTACATTAAAGAAGGCATTCAATTGCAGGCCTGTAGTTGGATGTCAAGCAATGTTCCTCTTTGCTAGCTTTAATAATCATGCCAAAAAGAAGCCTTAAAAAACAATTTTATTGAGATATAATTCATACACTATACAATTTGTTTAAACCCCTCTTCACAACTAATATTAAGCAATAATAAATTTCAAGATTTATGCCTTAATTCTATTTTGTATTGTATAAACAAATGCCCCCATTCCACCTTTCATTTGGTTAATATACATTTTTACATTCCTTTAATTTTAAAATTTTGAAAATATTCTTGCCTAAATATTTTATATTCTGTATATGACAGGTTTTCTATTTTATTCCATTCTAATAGTCTCTTCTTTTAAATAGATGATTTTAATGTGCTTGCTTATATTTTACTATGAAAATTTCTTGTATAGTTATTTTTCATTTTCAACTATAAATAAATATGTCTTCTAAATTCTAAACTCTTCAGTTATTTTCCCATCCTTCAAAATAACCAGGAAATTAGCATCCTTCATCTATCAAAAGAAAACCACACACACACACACACACACACACACACACATACACACACACACTCTTTTTATGGCTATCTAGAATTTTAGTTACATTGTTTTAAAATATGAACTTATTTTATAGTAAATATGCACCATTTGCCATGTTCCAGTTTTCTTTCTCCTTTTTTCTTTTTCTTTTTTGCAATTCACAACCATCTTTAAAACAAGAAAGATTCTTTTATATTTGAATTTATTGCATTTCAGTATTTAGTTTCAACAAAACAAAACATCTTGGAAATTTACAAATAGAATAGCTTTCCTTTCCATTGTATATGTTGAGGACAACTTTTTCATCAAAATTTTGAGAGTTAGAGAATTCATTCGCAGGCAGTCCTGAACTACATTGATGATAACGCTGTTGATTGTGTTGTGTCTGTTTTGAGGTTTTTGTTGTTTTTTCTTTTCTGGGTTTGGAGGCTATTACTGAGATTTCTTAAGGGCAGAGATTTTTTCCTCAGCTGTGTCCAGTCTACTAAAAAACCCATCAAAAGTGTTCTTCATTTCTATCACAGTGTGTTTTATCTCTAACATTTATTTTGGGTAATTTCTTACGGTTTCCATTTCTCTGCTTACAATGCCCATGTGTTCTTCTTGCTTGCTATCCACTTTATCCATTATAACCCTCAGCATATTAACCATGTTGTTTTAAAATCTTTGATAATTCCAATATCCTTACCATGTCTTGTTCAGATTCTTGCTCTGCTTCTTCAAATGGTGTCCTTTGTCCTTTGGTATGCCTTGTCTTTTATTCTTGATAGCCAGACATGATGTTAGGTCTCTTAATCTCTTAGTTAATCTTTTAGTTACCATATTAGAACTGGCTGGACTTGGCTATTTTTCCCCAGGTCAGCTGTTTCTGATAATACTTCCCCTGGCAGGTTAGACTCTGGTTAAACAGTTTCTCCTGAAGGCAGGCTTTGTTAAGAAGAAAGCAGCTGGCTCTCCTTACTCATTTTTCTTTTCATTACTTTTTTTTAACTTTCTATCGGTTTTTTGTCCTGTGGAAAATTTCAAACATTCACTAAAGTAGAAGGAACAGTATAGTAAGCTCTCGTGTACTGAGCATTTCATCCTCAATAATTATCAAGGTTTGCCAATTTCAAATAATTTATTTTCCCCTCTCCCTGCCAGGAACCAGGTGGGAAATGTTCTCCATTATTTATTAAGAGAACCTGGTGAGGCTCCTGGAGGCTGATCTTGTGGGGGGTCTTCCTATGACTCACCTCCTGCAGAGTTTGTTTTAACTCTCTGACTTGTGTGCACTGCACCACCAGGAATTCAGCAGTCAGAGTTCGGGTTTTCTTCCACTAGTTCTGGTTCCCCGGTGGTTTCAGCTAGTGTCTACTATGGTGAGTCATAACTCCCTAAGTTTGTTTGTCTCTCCAGTCCTGGGGGCAGTGGTTTGTTTGTCCTGCGTCCTCCCTACCTTCTCTCATAGATCCAAGAAGAGTTACTGATTTTTCAGTCTGTTCAGCTTTTTAAGAAAAATGCTTATTTTTGAGAAAGAACGAGAGCGAGTGTGGGAGGGGCAGAGAGAGTGGGAGACAGAGAATCCCAAGCCGGCTTCGCACTGTCAGTGCAGAGCCCATAGCGGGGCTCAAAGCCACTAAACCCTGCCTTCGTGACCTGAGCCAAAATCAAAAGTCTGGTGCTCAATCGACTGAGCCACCCAGGCGCCACAAATGTTCAGCTTTTTTTATTTGTTATTATACAGTGGGAATTTCTAGGTTCTTTACATGAGGAACTAGGACTGGAAATTTTTTTGTTTTGTTTATTTAATAGATTACATTTTAGAGTAGTTTTGGGTTATAGGAACGTTAAGCAGAAACTACAAGTTTTCTGTATATCCTCTTCACATAAAGTTTTCTCTAGTTTCCCATATAATGAATATCTTGCATTGGTGTGATACATTTGTTAAAATGGAATCATTACTGATAGGCTATTATATCCTAAAATACATAGTTTATATTAAGATTCATTCTTTGTGTTGAACATTCTGGACGTTTTGATAAATGCATAATATCATGGATATATCATTACAGTATCATACAGAATATTTTCCCTAAAATTTCCTGTGCTTTATCTATGCCTCTTTCACTCTATTTACCACTAATCCCCAGCAGCTGCTTATCTTTTTACTGTCTTAATATATTTGTCCTTCCAGAATATCACTTAGTTGGAATGATACAGTATGTAGTCTTTTCAGACAGGCTTCTTAGTAACCAACATTTAGTTGGTTATAACCTTTCATAAGTTGATAGTTTGTTTCCTTTCATTGCTGAGCAATATTCTATTGTTAGGATGTCCCACAACTTATCTGTTCACCAATTATATGACATTTTGGTTGCTTCCAGCATTTTACAATTATGAATGAAGCTGTATAACATCCATTTGCAGCTTTTACTGTGAACATAAGTTTTCAACTCGCTTGGGTCAATATTTACACGGGTAACTGATGGATCATATGATAAGACTGTGATTTAACTTCGTAATAAGCTACCAAACTGTATTCTTGATGAAAGTGGCTTTACTGTTATTTTTTCCTGCAAGCATTGAATGAGCATTTCTGTTGCTCCACATTCTCCTCTGGATTTGGTGGCGTCAGTGTTCTGGGTTTTAGCCTTTCTAGGTGCATAGTGGTGTTGTGTTGCTTTAATGTGCAATTCCCTAATGACATATGATATTGAACAACTTACAATATGCTTTCATTTACCATATGTATTATTTCTTCCTTCTTTATATAAATTTTATGTACTTTTGTTCCTTACTCCATTGGCAAGGACTTCTAGTGCACTATTTAATAAGAGGAGTGAAAGTAGATATGCTTTCCTTCTTACGGAGAAAGTGTCTGGATTCTTGGCATGACATACATTAGTTTTGTTTTTTATTTAAATCAAGTTGATTAATCCCCTCTATATCTAGTTGGAGGTTTTTTGTTTGGTTTTTTAGTCATTAATGGTACTGAATTTTTCCGAATACTTTTTGCGTATCTATTAATTAGATTTTTCATGTTGGGCCTGTTGTGATAGATTATACTAATTAACTTTAAAATGTTGATACAGCCTTTTATACCTGGAATCACTTCTACTTGTTCATGGTATATAATTATTTTCATACACAGTTGATTTTTATTTACTAAAATTTTGTTGTAGATTTTTATATCTGTTTTCATGAAGGATATTGGTTTGTAGTTTTTCTCCTTTTTTTTCCATGTTGTCATTCAGTTTTGTTATTTGAGTAACCTTGACCTCATAGAGTGAGTTAGGAAGTGTTTGCTAGCTATGTTTTGAAAAAATTATAGACAATGGTATCCATTTTATTCCTAAAATGTTTGTTAGAATTCATTATTAAAACCACCTGCAACAGGTCCTTTGATTTTTGGAAGGTTATTAATTATTCATCTCGTTTTAATGGATAGAGATCTATTCAGATTATATACTCCTTGTGTGAGTTTCTTGAGATTATAACTTGGATGGAATGTTCGATTTCATCAAATTATCAAATTTGTGGGTATATAGTTGTTAATAATATTTGCTTACTAATGTTTTAAAGTCCATGGGTTGAGTAGTGATGGGCACTCTACAACTTCTGATATTTGTAACTTGTGTCTTCTCTTGTATTTTTTTTCCACCTTTGGGAGCCTGAGCTTATAAATCTTACTATTAAGGAAGATTGAAAAAGTGGTGATTCATATTTTGTTTTGGCAAAATAAAATGTTGGCCTAATGTGGGAGGTAGAAAAAATACCTAGTAAACTTACTTTGATAGAAGAAGTTTGAGGCAGAATGCTAGTACTGCAAGTTGTATGTTACTAATTTCTTCTCATTAATGACTATAAGAAGTTTAATTCAAAAAGGAGTTGAACTGTTTTCAATCAGGGACTCACTGAAAGAAATAAAATAGAGATTTCCTAAAATAATCAGCATGAAAAGTTGTGACTGTTTCTTCATAAAATTATACTAGATGAGTTTGAGAAATGAAATGAATAACCTTTTGCTACTTAAGAAATTTAAAGTAGCCATGTTTATAAAATTAATTGCTAAGATACCTGCATGGAATAATTTGCTTCATAGGGAATATTTTCATGTGGACATCTGAATTCAAATTTCCAATAAACCAGTCAGATTAACAGAGCCTAGAAAAATTGAACCAACTGTCTGAGCTAAAACTATCCAGCAAACTTCGCATAAAATTAGTTAAAAATAAATTTTATTTTTGTATGTTACCAATAAACGTGCTTGGTTTTGCAGCAGAAAAGAAGTTGTGTGTTATGGTACGGGAGATAGGGAACCATTAAAACTATTTTTTCTCTACAAATATTCTAACATACCAATAGTTGTGTATCTTTTTTCCATTCAAAAAATGTTTTCACACTTGTAGCTTCTGATCCTTAAAATGTTGTGAGTTAGACCAAATATGCTGTGTGTCCTCTAAGTTTCAGAGTCTAGAAAACTGAGGTTTGTAGAAGTAATTTTGAAGTTCGTGGAAAAGATAAGGGCAGATCTACATCTTTGGATAATACAGCTGGTGTTTTTTATTACACTAATTTGTCTGAAATTCATTATGCGTCAACTATATAATTTTATCTGGTTTACACTTAAATTAGTAAATTAAATAGCCATACAAAAAATAAAGAAAAAAATACTCTTCAAAGAGATACAGACATTATTAACCTATTCTTTATCGGTGTGAGAAGGCAGTAAGTTATTCAGAAACCAGACTATGTGTGGTCATAAAAAGCACATATATCACCTTGATTTTTAGAAAATACCACTGTGTCTGGCTTCCTGATTTGTATCATAAGTGACATTTAAGATGTAAAGAAAGTACTAGCATTTTGTTCACTCTGCACCACATACCCTAACACCTGATTTTACTTTCATTTGTTTTTACCTCCAAGATTTACATATTATCTGATGTCCTTAATTAGATGAAAATCTTTATTTGAGGACAAATACTTATTTTTTTCTATTAATACATTCACCATGGCTTTAAGAACAAATGGTAGATGTTTAAAATTTGTAATTTATTCATTGAACAAATGAACATAACTTTCACTCTTCTTGCCAAAATTAAATTTTGTTTATTTTTATTAAAATGGTACTAAGCTATGCGAAGGCTAAACTTGTATTTATTTTCATGCATGACCATTTATCTTACTAAAAAATGTAAAGAACAGCCCTTCTTGTGTTCTTTTTTAAAATAGTTTATTTTTTAAATATTTAGTTTTGAAAGAGACAGACAGACAGCATGAGTGGGGAAGGGTCAGAGACAGGGAGACACAGAATCCGAAGCAGGCTCCAGGCTCTGAGCTGCCAGCGCAGAGTCTGACATGGGGCTCGAACTCAGTAACTCTGAGATCATGACCTGAGCTGACGTCAGACACTCAACCGACTGAGCCACCCAGCCGCACCAGCCCTTCTTGTGTTGTATATTGACTTTTTGGATATTGTCATTACATATAAGTTACTTAAAATACACTTGTGACCTCAGAGTTCTTACATTATAGAATGTTATTTAGTGAAAGTTTGGTATATGGACAGTTATTATTATTAATAAAAACTTTTAAGGAAAATTATAAAATTCATTAATTCTCTGAAAAGGAAATAATTTCATTCTGCTTTATATTCATGGAATTTAATTTCATGGTTATCCAAAAAGTTCACAACTGTCAGTGAAAAATGTCATCAGCCTAATTAATGTCAAATTTTGGCAATGCACAGTCTATGCTTTGAATAGTGATATTTCTTGTTAAAAATAACAAAATTAAGACTCAGTAGAATTTAAGAGGTAACATATTATCTGTTAGCTTCATAAAATGTTGATACATAGTTGAAACTTTAACATAAATCTTCAGTGCTGCCCTGTTGCTACTTAATTCCGTTTACAACTTACTGTCTCATTGCTCTATTCTAAGAGGAGGTAATGGGTTAGTATTTCCTATAATCCAAAATGTAATAGTTCACCTGAAGATCATTGAGCCACTTGAGGCTTACTTAATACAATCTCAAAATGACCGTGCTTTCTCAGAAATGATCATGCTTTCAACAGCAGACTTAGACATCTGTATAGATATTCAAGTCAATAGTTTTATTGCAAATGTTTCTCCAGAATGCATAATGGAATTATGTGTATATAAATAGGTTGTCACATAAAGGTCAAAATTATTGTCGTAACTATTAAAATACTTCACTGTGCTGGACAAACTGATTTTGTTTGGCTTTTTGCTTTGTGTTACGAGGCTACTACAAAGTTCTTCAGGGTTTTTCTTAAACCCTATGATGTCCAAAACTTCCTTGTGTGTGGCTTTTCTAGTTGGTCCAGGTTTTTAAGTTCTTACTACTTTCTCCTTATAATTCAGTTTTAATTCAATTCAAAACTACACTGAGCTAGGAACTGTGCTAAGCTCTGAGGATGAGCAGGAAACAGTGCCCTATGAATATCTCTGGGGAGCAGACAAAGAGATAGGAAAGGAGGCATGGAAACAAATAATTATTAGAGTAATGATGTAACAGAGTTAGGAAAACACTCATTTTTTTTGTGGATAAAAGGTGATGGTGCTACTAACCATGTAAGAAAGTGTTCATATATTTTTATGTTTTTTATTTATTTTTGAGAGACAGAGACAGCGCGAGCAGTGGAGGGTCAGAGAGAGAGGGAGATAGAGAATCTGAAGCAGGCTCCAGGCTCTGAGCTAGCTGTCAGCACAGAGCCTGACGCGGGGCTCGAACTCACGAACCGTGAGATCATGCCCTGAGCCGAAGCCGGACACTTAACCGACTGAGCCACCCAGGCACCCCAAGAAAGGACTCATATTTATATGCTATCAATAACCATCTGATTGTCCCATATAAAACTATAATCTATAAAACACCTCCACACTTAATTTCACTGTGCCTTAAATTGTTTCCTTATTTTCTCCAAGTATTACATGATTTTAACTCTATAATTTCTTCTAATCAGAGTACAAAGTACATTATTTAATAAATGGAGAAATATTTTTAGGGTCATACTTGAGGCCAAGAATCTGAAATGACCTACCTTCAGCTCTTTTGAAAGTTAAGAGAAAGAGGTACAGATGAACTGGAAACCACCACATACATACCATAGTTTCCTATTACCAGATGAGGCACAGTGAAAACAAAGATCAGCTGGTACATTTAATTTTGGAAAACTTCAGATAATATTGATAGTGCTAAGGTTTTGAGGTGTGTGTGTGTGTGTGTGTGTCTTTCTACATATATATATATATGGAAGACATGAGAAGAGTCATATTTTTCCTTACATTGTAGTTTTTATTCAGTCTTCTTAAAAATTTGTTAAATGTCACTCTGGTTCCTACTTTTTAGCTATTAAATTATTGTTTTGAGGTGTAATTTGACTTGCCGACTGTTGCCTTATAGTACTAGCTACGATCATCAATACAATGTTGAATTGCTTGGTAGGTCTGAAACACCTTGTCATCTCCCTGATCTTGGGGTAAGGTGGTCTCTATTTTACCATTAATTATGATATCAGCTATCGTTTTTGTTTTGATTTTGTTTGAGATTAAAATGATCAGGTTGAGAAAATTGACTAGTATTCCTAATTTACTGAGAGGTTTTATCATGAACGTTTGACTTTTCTCAAGTACCTTTTACTGTATCTTGCCGTCAGCATATAATGTTCCTCCTTTAATCTTAATTGAATAGTTAATTATATAGAAGGTTTTTTTATGTTGACAACTTTGACTTATTCTGGGTTTATTTTATTCTTGAACTAGCTTCTTAATGTGGAAGTTTATATTATTGGTTTGACTCCTTTTCCTTTTTCTTTATTGCATTTAAGGCTATATATATATATATATGTACACACACATAAGTCTAACCATTGAATAGCTCATGAAAAAACTTTTAACACTGTGTTTTCATCAATTATTTTTGTTGAGGTTTTATTTTTTTTCTTTTGACCCATGATCTATTAGATATCTAGTCTCTAATCTTGAAGCATGTGGAAATTTTCTTGATATATACTAGTGGTTTATGATTTGATATTACTATATTACATAAATTCTATACAAGTTGTATTCTAACAAAATATTTTTGACTAGTTTTATGGCTCAGCACATGGCTTTTATCATGGAAGGTTTTTGGTACATTTGAGAGAGATGTTTATTTTACCAGTATTAGGTGTGATGTTATATAAACATCAGTTAAATCAAATTGTTTGGTACAGTTCTTCCAATCTTCTATATATTTTTTTTTTTTTGCCTAACTCTGTCAATGACTGGAAAAGTATAAAATAGGCTAATTAGTAATTTACAAAGAGGTTATTTCTCTATAAAGATTGTTATATTTACCATATATTTATTCTTCCAGGCATTTTCTATTCCTTCAGAATTAGTTTTCTATATGGTATCATTTGTTTCAGTCTAAAATTCTTTTAGGGGTGCCTGGGTGGCTCAGTCTTAATTAAGTGTCTGGCTTAAGCTCAGATCACGATTTCATAGTTGGTGAGTTCGATCCCCGTGTCAGGCTCTGTGCTGACAGCTCAAAGCCTGGAGCCTGCTCCAGATTCTGTGTCTCTATCTCTGCCTTACCCCTGCTATGCTCGCTTTCTCTCTCTCTCTCTCTCTCTCTCTCTCTCTCTCTCTCTCAAAAATAAATTTAAAAAATAATACAGAAATTCTTTTAACAGATTTTATTTAGCAGTTCTGTTATAGATAAATTCTTTCAGATTTTGTTTGAAGTGTCTGTATTTATGGATCCTTTCTCTTACGCTTATAGTCTTCCCACCCTGCCAAAAAATCTCAATGCCTAACGTAAGGTTTTTTTTTTTTTTATTCCTAGAATTTCCATTCAGTGCTTTTGAAAATTTCCATCTCTTTAGTGAAAAGCATCATTTATTCCTTCATGTTGTTGATTATCTTCTCTAAATTCTGTAACATGTTTATAATAATTACTTTAAAATCCATTTCTGATAATTCTAACAAGCGGGACAATTCTGGGTCTAAAAGTATTATTTCTTTATGATAGTAATAGATCTTTACATTTCACAATATTTGGTTAAATGTGAGATACTTTGATTTAAAACACTGGTGTAAATTACTATGTTTCTGATGAAAATGAGACTATTTAATCTTTCAGTTCATCATCAGTTTAGGATTGAAGGATAGAGGGCCTGATGCATTGTGTAAGGCTCAGCTGCCTCTCAGCTTTCGTTGTTCCTTCACATACATCCTTATTCTCCATCAGGACCCTTGTTTCTGTCCCTTGGCAGCTAGTGACCCTTACTTCTCCTGTTTGTACTCAAGGGACAGACAGTCATTTCATGTTCAAATTTCAGCTCTTTCCCTCCTAACAGCTTTTAGGGAGGCTTCTTCCTCCTCTTAGTGGTCTGTTAAAGATTAAATCCACCATGGATCTCATATAGCTGGGGGCTTGTTCCTCTTTTATATTTCAGTTCATTGGGTTTATATTCCCATGTTGGCTTTCCATTGGCTTACAATAACTATGATTTTGAGTATTATATGTCTTGGAATAATTACTGGGTTTTAAGAGGCATTCCCTAGTGATTTTTTTTTTTTTTTTTTTTACTAGCATGGTACCATTTTAAAATGGCACTTGAGGATCTGATCTTAAATTAGTTGTACTTGGAGCTACTGTGAAAATCAATATAGCACTTGTGCTAAAATACCCATCGCTAGGAGTGACTCAACTACATCCCAAGAATTGCAGTTGCCTTGAGTAAATTGTTAGAAATGAAAGAAAAAAGGAAAAGACTATGTAACATGTGTACTGAGAATTAAAGATTTATGTTTTCTAGAGAGTCAGGTGATAAGGCTTCCCAACTGAGTCTAATAGAAACTCGTAAAAAATCAATTGTAGACAAGCTTTGGGTCATTCCGTATAAACACGCATTCTTGCCATATAAGTAAAACTGAGAATGAGTCAGCATATTGGAGGATGATTGAGTGGACAATCTTTATATCTTGCCAAATAGTTATTAATCAAAATATTATGATCGTATACTATGCAAATAAAAAAAGGGAACAATCACCAAACTACCACAAATATCAGTTTATATCTGCATCACTAATGGGAAGACATGCCACACAGAAAAGCGGATACCAGGCCATACTTCAGAAATGTTATTGGCTACAGTAATCAGAAGAATACTTATGCTGGTGAAATCTCAATAGGTTATTTTTACTTTTATTTCCCTTGATTCAGGGGACATATCTAGAAAGAAGTTGCTACAGCCAATGTCAATGAGGTTACTACTTATGTTCTCCTGCAGGATCTTTATGGTTTTGTTTCACAAATAATGTCTGTAATCCATTTGGAATTTCTTTTTGTGTATGGTATAAGAAAATGGTCCACTTTGATTCTTTCGCATATTGCTATCCAGCACTTGATCAAAATAAAGAGCTTCTGCACAGCAAAGGAAACAATCAACAAGATTGAAAGACAACCTATGAAACGGGAAGATATTTGCAAATGACAAATCTGATAAAGGGTTAATATCCAAAATGTATTAAGAACTTAGACAACGTACCACCCACAAAATGAGTAATCCAGTTAAAAAAAAAATGGGCCAAAGACCGAAAGAGGCCTTCTCCCAAAGAAGACCTATGGATGGCCCATCAGGCACATGAAAAGATGCTCAACATCACTAATCATCAGGGAAATACAAAAAGAAATAAAAATAAAAATTACACCTGTCAAAATGGCTAAAATCAACAGCACAAAAACAACAATTATTGGAGAGGATATGGGGAAAGGGGAACCCTCTTGCACTATTGTTGGGAATGCAAACTGGTGCAACCACTGTGGAAAACAGTAAGGAGTTTCCACAAGAGGTTAAAAATAGAACTACCCTAGGATACGGCAATTGTACTCCTCGGTGTTGACCCAAAGAATACAAAAATACTAATTCAAAGGGATACCTACATAAGTGTATTTATAGCAGCGTTATCTATAATAGACAAATTATGGAAATGGTCTGTGTCCATCAAATGATGAATGGATAAAGAAGACATGATGACTGTGTATATATATACATACATACACACACATATACACACACAATGGTAATATTCCTCAGCCATAAAAAGAATGAAATCTTGACATTGGCAAGGACATGGATGAAACTAAAGTGTATTATGTTAAGGAGGAACGGAGAAGGCAGGGGATGGGTGAAATAGATGACGGGCATTAAGGAGCCCACTTGTCATGATGAGCACCAGGTGATGTATGGAAGTGTTGAATAACTATATTGTATACCTGAAACTAACATTACACTGTGTGTTAACCAACTAAATTTGAAATAAAAACTTGACAATGAAGATAGCTTAGAAAATGGATTTAGTTCGTAATAGAACACCAATTCATCCATGAAATTCAAGGACAAATTCATAAGCAGAGAACAGAGATGACAGGAAAAGAATTTAAGTTGAGAAGCAAGTGATTGAAATAAAGCAAATTTAAATTATTTAGAAAAAAAAGTAACTGTATTATAGTGTTTGTTGGAAACAGAAGCAGAATTTTAACTTTAAAAAATCTAATCACATAGTTAACATTGATAAACAGAAAAAACATGGTTGACAAGGATGTAATAAATATCTACTTTCAGAATGAGAATTTTCTCAGTGATACAAGATAGAATAGTATAGAGAAAAATGTAAATCATAACTTTGAAATAATTGCATGTAAGAAGTTAAGACAGTTTCTGATTTTTTGTAATAACAATCTTTATTTTAGAACATATTTAACAATCAGAAAAAGAAGTAAGAATTACTCTTGGTCTCATCATGCAGAAATAATCAATTTTCAAGCACAAATACAGCCAAATTGTCATCATATCAAATTTGTTATTTTCAAACAGAAATTATTCTAATGGTATAATCTCTGTGATAGAGACATTATTTTATTCACTGTTGAGCACTGTAAACAGTTTATTCTATACAGTAATGTTAATAAATGGTTGTAAATGAATAGTTTACTTTTTTTATAAATCTTATATATAATCTATTATCACCCTGCTATTGTAATTAGTACTAAATTTTGATACATATCTTACCTGACTTTTGTTTATCATAAATGTGTATGTATATTTAAAGAGATACTATATATACTCTAAAATTTTTGAATATATTCCTCAATCTGTCTTGGGGAGCATAATTTTTGAGATTGTCAGAGTCCAGGGTTTAGAGAGGAGATGTTAAACAAAAACCATCGAATGGGATTATCCATCTTCCTCTGATCTTATTCATGCTTAAAATGAAATCTGATGTTTCGCTGACCTCAGACCCTATTTTTTCATAAGGAAAAACCTCAATATGAGTGTATTCCAGTAACCCTGAACTATATACAGAACAGTTTATTTCTTTTAAAAATGCTTTACTTTCATTCATCCCATCTGGTATTATAAGAAAACTCCTCTTCTTGGGTAACAGTATTTACCTTCATATTTCTGACCATTGTGTAAAAATATGGTAAAATGGCCTATCTGAAAATACATTAAAATGTAATTCATTATAAAATCATGATCACTGTTTCCAAGAAAAGATCTTTATAAGATTCTCCCTCATGGCATATGCAGCTTCATCAGGCACAGACTTATTTTAATGTTCTCCTAGTGAAATGATCTGTGAGCAGTCATAAAATGTTACACAAAATATTCTTTATGCTTAAAAATGATTCTTAAGCTCCTGATATATATAATACCTAAAGCATCCAGTGATAACATAGTGCCCATTTGGAACGGATCTGATTCATAGTTTTATGCGCCAATGCAGTGTGTGTCTCTGTCAGGAGCTCTACAAACTGCATGGGAATATGAGGCCAGGAGACAAATGAAATCCTTGATTTACCTATTTACAATTATAGGCATAGGATTTATATCTTAACTCTCCTTAAATAAAAATAGCCAAACTAAAGGTAGTAAAAAGTGTTTCTTATTTAACGGTAAATCAGAGAAGATGATAAAATGAAATAGTAATCATATTAGCTCTTTTCTCACCACATTCTCTGTCACAGTGAAGTAAGATGAATTGTGTCAAGTACTGGAATGCTTCTATATTTAGTTGATCTAAAAGTGGATTTGGTTAATCATAGGTGGTTCAATAAGCTGATTAATGCATGCAACAGAATACGATCAACATCCACATTCATCATTCTTTCTACAGCTCTGCAATAAGGATTGAGTGAAAAGACCAAGTTGGAAAAGTATCAAGTTTCATTAATCTAGATTTTGAGACTGTGTAGAACAAAACATATTTTTATGAACAAACCTATTAAAGTATAACTATAAAATACTTGAGTGAGAATTATAAACTCCTATTTCAATATTGGTCATAACTGAGTTAGGAAAGAAGCCCTTTACCTGCATGTATACAACATAAAAATGTTAAATAAGTCTTCTAGGTTGCTCAGGGAGGTCATGGAGAAAGAGATAGTGTACTAGTATTTCAAATTTAAATCTAGCTTAACAGTAGAGAATAACATGTAACTTTTCTTTCTCAGCAAAGAATGACGTTTAGGGCTATTTTCTGAGTCTATGTACCATCCAAAATTTTCTCCAAAGAAAGTATAGCAGGGCAGAGAGTATTTTATCTAAATTCATGAAATAATGTGGAGACCAAAGATGTGAACTTTGTTTTTTTTTTTTATAGAATATTACCCATAGCAATTCTATCACATATTTTCTACCTATCATTACATAATTATATTTTTGATGGAAATAATCCTAGAAAACCACACTTTTGTCTATTTGGCCCAGTGATAGTGACATTTGCAAAAATTACTTCAATTGTTATGCTTACTTGAAATTACTATTATCTGCCTGTAGCAGCACTTAGACTTGTACTTTTAAATTCAAATCTGGTTGAGCTCAACAGCATTTGTCTTGACTTTTAAATCCACTATCTTCTCTGAGGCAGTCTTTTTATCTCTAAAAGGGCAAGAGGGTGAATCTCCAGGTTAGGAAAACCTGAAAGCTATTTCTTACATTTTAGTGCCATTATTTCATGTGTGTGTATTTGTGTGTGTGTGATGCATATTCTTTAAAATCATAGAAAAATATCTGCTGTTAAGCATGATACATAAATATCATTACTAGGAGATAAAATACTTGCTGATTGACATGTCACATACCTGAAATTTCAGCATGAAAACATTTTTCATTTGAGTTAAAGTGCATTTTCCGAAACGGTTTTCCAAAGAATACCAATTTATTGTTACTCAGGCTCCCCTGACATAGTAACATATTAATAATTAGTGAAAATTAGCATGGATTAATTTATTTTGAATCTAGTTTTATTTAGCAGGTGCTTGATAGGTCAATGGGACACTGTGGAAAAGATATTAGTATCTGATAAATATGCCAAGGTCATGGTGACAGAACAAATGTTAAACTGATAAGTGCCTATCAGGAGTTATGACTTTCACCTAAGCTTTGTTTTGAGAAACAAGATGAATACATTAGGGTAGTCCTTCTTTTCATATAACAAAAACATGTGCAAGCATATATTCATGCATATGTTTGTGTGTGTACATAGACTTTTGATATTAAAAAAATTCTATGTAAACATATAATATGTAGGAGAGTACAATTCAACAGGGAATATACTTTTGTATACATTTATCAATTAAGGTATCTAGAGTATTTTTAGCTTCTGAACTTGGTTAACTTTAAGTTATTGTAAAATTATTAATAAAAAATCACTGAAAAAATGAGACTTAAATACAAATTAATCTTAGTTTATGCATGAACAATTAAGCTTAAGAGTTCTAATACTGATTTTCAATTGAGCGACTACTTTTTTTATTATTTATTCATATTTTAAGAGAGAGAAAGAGCACGCACACCAGTGGGAGAGGGGCAGAGGGAGAGGGAGACACAACGAGAAGCAGTCTCCAGGCTTGGAGCTGTTAGTACAGATCTGGACGCGGGGCTCGAACCCATGAACCATGTGATCATGACCTGAGCCGAAGTCGGATGCTTAACCGACTAAGCCACCCAGGCGCCCTAAACAACCACTTTTATATGGAAAATGTGCCTTGGGTATAAAATCAAAATGTCTATTTGTGTGATCAGTCACAAGCTTAGAAATGTCATTCTTTGCAACCTTCAGTCATTAATTAGTGTCTGATGCAAAGAAAGCAGGTGCCAGGAGCTCCTCCTGTACTAGGCTAAGTGACAGCTTCCCAAGGAAAAAGCCAGACAGCCTTCTGTGAGGAAGAGGGGTAGCAAGCAGGCATATAAAGGGGCAGAACTGAGGGAGGAGGCCAGGGAGGGTAGGGTAATGCACTGAAGGCTGTACTGGGAAACACTTCATTTAGCAAGAGGGAAGATCTTCCTTCATGATTGCTGAACACAAGTGGCCTGAGTCTGTCCTAGGAAAGTTAAGATGCTTTCTGTGCATGGGCCAACGTCCTCCCACATAACACAAATGTAGCCTCTGTCAGGAAGGAAAGTCACCCATCTGTGTGACAAGAAAGTCACCCTTGAACTTGTGTGAAATCCTCGTACAGCCATGAAGAGTGCTGGGAGGAGAGAGGATCACCCAGTGTCCCCGCTGGTTGTAGAAGTAACAGTGTAACACTGTCACTAGTCTCTGGAATAAAACAGGGTTTGAAGTCTCTCCATCTAGACAAAGTGGCTGGGGTTTTTTCATGGTAAATTCATTATCCAGACATGAAAGGATAGGCTGAGGGCAAAGAAGACACCTGTGAAGATGAATTTAGGGGCTAGAACGTTGACCAGGCCATCCTGGAAGGCGAAATGTGGAAGAACATGAGGGAAACGATTGCAATAACCTGGGTAATGAAAAACATCAGCACAATGATGGGAGCCAGCCAGGGTGGCTCTGAAAAGGAATGATAGCAGCAGGAACTGCAGCGAGAGCACAAGACTGTGTAAACAGCTTCATCTATTGGGACCCCTGGGTCACATTCTACAATTCCCCAAAAAACAGCTCTTGGCTTTCTCCCTAGCACGAGAAAAAAGCATCAGTTCATCAAAATAAGAGCTTGTTTCCCTTCCTCTAAGACCAGGGCTTCAAAGACTCTGGGTCGATTGTCAGGAGACCACCATCTTGGGTTTCAGAAACCGGTTTTAAATTCCCAAAGTAGATGGTGGACTTGGGGTACATCTGGGCAATGCTAACACGCTGGTCCTCGGCTCTCCCTTGGAGCACTTTGGCTGGCCCTGTCATTGTGTTTGTGACCTTGCTTTGCTGGGCCTGCTCCTCTCCTGCCCTCACAGCATCCTCGCTCCTGATCCTCCTGGCCAGCCATTGCCCAAGGCCTCGGTGAGGGGCAGCCCCAGGTGAGAGGCTTTGCATCTGCCCAAACACTTCCTTTTCCACCAGATGGGAGGATGAGGGATGGGCATAGCTGTGGTGGCACTTCTTGGGGAAGAAACACCAGCAGAGACCTGGATTTGGAGTCAGCACCTTGGCACACTACAAGTGGGCAACCCCACAACCCCTGACCCAGCAACTATTTTGTTTTAGTTTCCTGTCATCCATATCTCTTACCCAATCCAGTTTTCTTAATTATAGCATTCGTATGTGTGAGGGTGTGTGTGACTGTGTGATTGTGTCATGTTTGTATGTGCATGTGTGTTAATTCCCTTTTTCCCATCACTCCTAAAATGCAACCTCTGTATTTGTTGGAAATTTTTTCACTTCTTTTCTGAGCTATATCCACAGACCCTAAAAACACACCTGGTATATAGGAAGCACTTAGAAGACATGCTGAATGAATGAAAGATGAATATAAATGCCTTACCTATATGAGCAACCCATATCTCAAATGTATCTTGAACTACTTACAAGATAAGTGTATGACTTACATAGCATTAAAGACATGCTGAATTGAAGACATATTTACAGGAAAGCCAGTATAATATTTGTGTACTGGAAAATGATACAATTTGACTAAACTATATTAAAACATACATATTTAAAAAATTTTTTAAATGTTTTCATTTATTTTTGAGAGAGAGAGAGAGAGAGAGGAAGACAGCATGAGCAGGGGAGGGTCAGAGACAGAGGGAGACACAGAATCTAAAACAGGCTCTAGGCTCTGAGCTGTCCGCACAGCTGAGCCCGATGCGGGGCTCGGACCCACAAACCATGAGATCATGACCTGAGCCGAAGTCACGCTCAACCAACTGAACCACCCAGGTGCCCCAAAGTATACATATTTTAAATCAATCTAAAATGCTAGCTGTTAATAAAACCCCTGTAATTTTAGTATTTTTTTCCTTAACATTAGAGCAGTTACGTTGTTGAATATGTTGAAATCTTGTGAAGAGACACATATACATCTAAGTAATTTAGCCATTCTGAAAAGAAGTTTATGAGTATAAATCAGGCTTGCATGTTTAGGCTTCACATTATGCAGAAGGAGTCCTATCACTTAGGGTGTACAGAAACTTTGTGGAGAAAACTTGAAGAGGAATAGTTGACTTGCAAATTAATATTCAAAAATTAAAATTCTTTGGGCAGATGGTTAATGGTGTGAAAGCATTTTAAGACATGCTTAAGGTTTTTGAGATTTGTCAATTACTGCTGATGATAAAGTTGTAGGAAATTTCAATCTTCGTCCAAAAAACTAAGGTCAGCATCTCATTGAACTACCTTTTTAAAAAGAAAATTAGGTAGCAGTCTGTAATCCTTACCCCTGTGTTAAAGGATCATATGAAGGGGTGCTGATAAAGAAGAAACTTGAACCACAAAGCTGACTAAACAAAATCACTAAGCTCTATATTAGTCTCAGGAGGCAAACAATCCAATGAGGTGACAGTGTTGCTGACTCAAGAAATTGTTGATTTTTAAAGATGTCTTCAATTTCCTAAGTATGATTTTACATTTGTTGTTGCCTAACATTATTAATAAAGAATTCCAGGTTTTACAGTATACTCAGAAGCACATAGGCAATGTTTTTAAAATTCTTCCATTCAGTGTGGTGTCATATGCATTAGTTTTATTCACACTCAGCCTTTTACTGTGTAATAGAAGGCATTCATCACCATCCACAACAGCTATAATTGGCTTTTTGCAAGAAGGTAAGCATGCTTGAACATGGCTCTCCTTTCCTCTAAGGCTCAGATTCTACCCAGCAAAAATTAAACATGAGTACATTTTCTAGCACTGACCCATGCTAGGGTCAAATCCATCCCATTTATCTCATTAAGGTTATTTTCTAGCTAACTTTTGAGTCATGCTAATACATATCCTATAACAGTTCTGACAAGGGGAATTATTGAATGTATCTTCTTTGCAGTGCATTTATAAATACAGCACTTAGGAAGTCTTGTCAACATCTCTACTCACATTTAATGTACCCAATAAATCTATACATGTTGTAAAAACTGAAGATCAAAAAGGTTAAGCTGCTTGTTGAAAGTTGCGTAACTGGTAAAGGCCACAGCCCCAATTCAAACCCTGGTTGTTCCACTTAAAATCTCACATTGTTCACCAAAATGTTACATTGCAAGTTCTCTCTTGCTGTTTGTTTTTAGAAGAATATAGAAGCTAGTGCCTTAAAGGGAAGATAAAGTGTTTTTATTGAGAGTTAAATTCATTATATGAATAATTGCACATTGACTATTTAAGGAGATTTATGTAATCAACGGGGTCTTTATCTCAGTGAAAATGCCACTGGAAGGCTTCAAACAAAAATTATAAGTCTAAAAAAAGAAAAAGAAAATGGGGAAGTTGATAACCATGCAATCTAAGAAGTTGGAAAGCATCTCATAAATGGAACAAGATAAGTGAATCCAGGGTCAGAAAAAAAAAAAAAACCCTGAAAACCAACTCAGTAGATTAAGCATCTGACTTGAGCTCAGGTCACATGAGTACGAGCCCCACATCTGGCTCTGTGCTGACAGCTCAGAGCCTGGAGCCTGCTTCGGATTCTGTGTCTCACGCTCTCTCTCTGCTGCTCCCCCACTCCACTCTGTTTCTCTCTGTTTCTCAAAAATAAATGTTTAAAAAAATTAAAAAAAAGAAATACATGACCTCAGACTCCTCTATAAATGAGGTTAAAAATGGCTGACACAGGATAATTTTTTGAAATTCTATTTCATATGTGTGTGAGAGAGTGTGTGAAAGAGAATACAGCGTATTTATGAAATACAGATAAGGTCATATATGATTAGTAAATAGAGGAGCGATGATCGCCTTTGGATGGATTGCATGTTGATTTATACACCTGATAAATGATAAGTCTAAAGTCCCGTGGAAAAAGTTTCAAGATAAATATAGAGTTTTTTTAAAGAAATACATAATAGTATGCATAGTGTGATTCCATTTTGATATGAAAGAGAAAAAATGAAACTGTACATAGATTTGCTCCTGTATCACAGAATATACTTAAAAAATGTCCAGGTAGATAACACAAGTGTAGTTACCTAGGTCTGTATTTCCCAATATTTTCTCCTGAAACTAAAAAGAACAAGAAAAAGAACAGAGAATTACTAAAGTCATGCTTTCCACTTTCCTAAGTTGAAAATGGAGCATGCTCAAACTTTAAAATTAAAATAAAAAATAGGGGAAGTAAGTAGAGAAGTGACTAGATCCCAGTGTACACTCCACCTTAATCCTACCCTGCTGCAAGGCTTTGTGTTGAAAAGAGCAGACAGAAAGAAGGAGGTGGAGAGGGGGAGAGAGAGGGCTGGGGGAGGGAGCCCTCTGCAGGGAGAACAGAGGAGCTGTCAATAGATCTAAAGCTAACCTAAAACTATTGCCCTTAAGAGTCTGACAACTATAATAGTAAAAATACTTTTTAAAATAAAGTGTTTTGAATGATCACAGTATGATTTTCATAGAAGAAACTTAAGTTCTTGCAATGTGAATTGGCTGTCTTTGAAACACATAGCATCTGACAGAAAAAAAGGAAAAGGAGAGGTATCCCTCGGGGGAAAATTATAGAACTAAGATTTTAAGCTACAAGTATCTTTTTAAAAATAAATGAAGACCTGAATCTAAAAATTAAAGGGCAAATAGGAGAAAATTATCTCAGAATGATTAGATCTTAGAAGTATCCTCGTGAAACTATTAAACTTTGAAGAGAGAGTTGAAAAAATATTCAAGTTCTTTAGCCAAAAAAGATCAAATAGCACACAAGGCCAAAAGGATTAGACTGACATTCAATTTCTCTTTTAAAGCAACATTCCCAAGCAAGACCATAATGGAGCAGGAAATGCAAAAGATCATTAAAAGAAAGTGTGAACCAAGGATTTTATATCTAGTTAAACATTCCTTAAATAAAAAAGGTTATAGGAAAAGTTTTAAACATCTATGAATTTAGGGAATTCTTTACTAATGAGACCTTCTTAGGGAAACGAGAATGAGCTCCATTAAAACAAGAGATGTCTGGGGAAATTTCAACAAAAGGACAGCTACTGAGCAGTTGAATATATGCAATTTAAATGTAATGCTAAAAAGTGAGGATGAGGAGGGATGACTAATGTTCAAATTCCATATATGGTGGCATAGTACTTTTTTTAAATGGGAGGAAAAAGCAGATTTGAGGAAGGAATTTATTCTTCTTAAACTGATGTATAACATTCTACTAGTTTAAAGTCTACTCCTTGACCCATGTATAGGCAATAAATAGAAAACAAAGGATTCCATTAAAAACTGACAAAGCAGGTATTAAAAGTTTGACTATGAAAACTGGGAACTAAAGGACATTCAAAAGGTATAAATGCAGACATAATAGCTAGAACAAAAATACAAACCGTCCAAAATAGACTTTTTAGTTAAGATTATATCATATAAATAAGAATAAATTAAAACATACACCTAAATTATAAAATACTGTAACAGAAATAAAACCAAATACATTTGGTAGAATGATAAATGGGAATGAACTTAGTTTAACTATGAAAAAAAATATACTCAATTTGTCCACAGAACAAGACCCAGTTACGTTATTTTCAAGAAGCAGGTTGAAATTGATATACAAAGGCAAAGTTTTAAGGTATGGTCAAAGGTGTATTAGGCAAATAGAAACAGTAAGAAAGTAAGGGTGGCAGTTCTATTATCAGACCAAGTGTTAACACTGAAAAGGAACATTTTTAAATGGTAAAATCCCATTTGAGAAAGAAGATGTTGATAAATCACAATAATTAGGGTAGAGAAGAAAGTCACTGAACTAAGTAACTATTGTGTTTTGATCATTTCCTAATGACTAAAGAAAAAAAAACTGTACACAAACATATCAGTCTAGATATCTTTTAGGAACATAGTTTAACAATTCAGCATTATTCATATTTGAAGGTTGAGAGAGAGAATTCCAAACAGACTCCACACTGTCGGTGCAGAGACTGATATGGGGCTCAATCCCACCAACCATGATATCATGACCTGTGCTGAAATCAAGAGTCAGACATTGATCTGACTGAGCCACTTAGGTACCCCAAAGTCCAAATTCTTAATCGAGTATAATAAGACCTTCACGTGTTGATCCCCTCTTATGGTTCATTCTACCTGCATATTTGGTCCCGACCACCTACTCTTCATCACATACCACGCACATTCCTTCTCATGTACTTTGCATAGACTGTTCTTTGGCCTGGAAAACACTTTCCGTGTCCACGTGACTTCCTTGTCAAATATTGTTTTCAAATTGCTTAAATAGCAACCTTCCTTTCATGCCCTAGCCTTTTTCCTGCATTATTCTAAACCTTAATATTTATCCCCATCTAAAATATGTTCTTTATGTTCACCTCATGTGATACATGCATAATTTGTTAGTTTTTTAATCCACTGTTGTATAACCACAGCTTAAAACAACTATCACATAAGAAAATCTTGAAAATTGATAAATTGCTTTTTCTCAATGGGTTTGCTACCACAAGTGTTGTGAATGAAAACCACCACTAAACCTAAACCAAAATGGGAAAGGAAAAGACTCATATCAACATTATCATTATCGGACATGTAGATTCAGGCAAGTCTACCACTACCAGTCGTCTCATTTACAAATGTGATAGACTGACAAAAGACATTGAAAAAGTCGAGAAGAAAGCTCGGAGATGGGAAAGGGCTCCATCAAGTATGCCTTGGTCTTGGACAGACTGAAAGGTGAACGTGAATGTGGTATCGTCATTGATACCTTCCTGCAGAAATTCAAGACCAGCAAGTATGATGTAACTATCACTGATGCCTCAGGACACAGAGACTTTATCAGGCTGACTGTGCTATCCTGACTGTTGCTGCTGGTGTTGGTGAATTTGAAGCAGATGTCTCCAAGAATGGACAGACCTGTGGGTATGCCCTTCTGGCTTACTCACTGGATGTGGAACAACTAATTATTGGTGTTAATAAAGTGGATTTCACTCAGACCTTCTATAGCCAGAAGATATATGAGGAAGTCTTTTAAGAAGTCAGCATCTATGTTAAGAAATTTGGCTACAACCCCAACACAGTAGCATGTTTGCTAATTTCTGGTTGGAATGGTGACTGTACTGGGAGCCAAGTGCTAACGTGCCTTGGTTCAAAGGACGGAAAGTCACCAGTAAAGATGGCAATGCCAGTGGAACTATGCTCTTGAGCTCTGGTTTGCATTTTGCCACCACCTTGTCCAACTGACAGGCCCTTGCGTCTACTCCCCCAGGACATCCGCAGAATTGGTGGTATTGGTACTATCCCTGTGGGCCAAGTAGAGGCTGGTGTTCTTAAACCTGGCATAGTGGTCACCTTTGCTCCAGTCAATGTTACAACTGAAGTAGTCTGTTGAAATGCACCATGAAGCTTTGAGTGAGGCTCTTACCGGGGACGATGTGGTCTTCCATGTCAAGAAAATATCTGTCAAAGATGTTCATTGGGTCAATGTGGCTGGTGACAGAAAAAATGACCCACCAATAGAAGCAGCTGGCGTCATGGCTTAGAGGAGCATCCTCAACCATCTAGGCCAGATCAGTGCCGGCTATGCAACTGTGCTGAATTGTCACGCAGCTCATATTGCTTATAAGTTTGCTGAGCTGAAGGAGAAGATTGATCATCATTTTAGAAAAAAAGCTGGAAGATGGCCCCAAGTTTTTGATATCTGGTGATGCTGCCATCGTTCATATGGTTCCTAGAAAGCCTATGTGTTTTTGATAGCCTGTCTGATTATCTGTTTCTGGGCCATTTTGTTGTTTGTATGATGAGATAGACAGTTGCTGTGGGTGTCATCACAGGGCCTGGCAAAGTCACCAAGTCTGCCCCAAAAGCTCAGAAGGCTAAATAATTGTTGTCTCTAATACTTGTGACCCAGTCTTAATCATTGTGGATGAACAGTCTCAGAACTGTTCCTGTCAATTGGCCATTTTAAGTTTAATAGAGGACTGGTTAATAATAACAATGTAGTGTAAAGCCTTCAGAAGGAAAGGAGGTTTTGTGAATCATTTGTGTGTGTGTGTGTGTGTGTGTGTGTGTGTCAGTTTTAAGTTACTAGTTTTTAAAATCAATACTTTTTAATGGAAACAACTTGACCAAAAATCTGTCACAGAATTTTGAGACCCATTAAACCAAAAGTTTAATGTGGAAAAAAAATTAATAAAATAACAACAGAAATTTATATTGAAAGTACATTTTGAAGCTTATAGTTACTTGTCTGAAGGAAATTGGTGTGATTTCAATGCAGGAAATTGGTATTGCTTAAAATGTTTCTTTCATTTTGATTTTCAGAGTTTTAATTGTATGTGCCTGGTTGTACTTTTTCTTCGTATTAATACTACTATGCTTTCGTACTTAATTTTGAAATTGTGAAAATAAGTTTCACAAATTTTGGAAAATTTTCTGCTTGTATTTCTTAATACATCCATTCTTTCACTTCTGTCTTCTGGAACTATAATTACACATTTTTCAATCTTTCTATCATATCTATGTGTTTCTTTCATACTTTTCTACAATTTTCGTGTCTGTTTTCTTCATGTCTTCCTGGATATTTTCTCATTATTAGGCTTTGAAATTGCTAGTCCTCTCTTCTGTCTTATCATAAACATCTAGTTGTACTTAGCATATTTTTAATGTCTAGGAATATTTGCCTTTAAAAAATAGATGCCATTTCCCTGGTGAAATTATACTTTTTAAATCTATTTTGTTAAAATTATTAGTGTAAGTCCATTTTTGAAAACTCCAGTATCTGGATTACTAGTAGATTGATTATGTTCTGCTTGATTTTTGTCATTGGTCTTCTTTCTTCTAACTCAGGACAATTTTTACTGAACGCAGTATACATGAACAGTAGCAGAGGCTCTGGATGATGTTTGTTTCCCCACACTAGATTTAATTTTCTTTAGCTCAGGTTTATCTGTCTTTCTGTTTGTTTCACCTTCTAGAATTTACCTCTTTCAGGGTCTCACATAAAAGCCTGAATTTTAACAGTAGCCCCTCATTTTGTCAGGCTGTGATATCTATTTTTGTCTTGCAGCACTAATTCTGGAAACTCTGACTAGTGTTATAACCTCTCTGGTGTCTGTTCTAACATTATCAGCATCTCCTCCAACACATGTATTGTTTATTTCAAGATGACATTATGTGAGGACTTTGGGGCTCATTTAATTTTATTTCTGTGATAGTGATACTTCTTAAATCCCCACTGCCTTTGTTTTTCTCTGATAGATTTAAACATCTTGAAAAAACACTTTGTTTTATTTTCTGCAAGAAGACTTAGTCTAACACAAGCTATATCATTCTAGGGGAATGTGGGAACTTTCTTTACAAATTTATCTGGGGTTAAAATTTGCAACATTTCAATTGACAGCATGTTGTGCTGATTGAGGTCTCAGAAAAGAGAAAAAGATGGTTCTTTTATTTTTAGACCAATCCATATTAAACTCTCACACCTTTCATTCTTTCCAGCCAGGCTTTTAATTTTAATATCAGAGAATCTACTGATAACTTTCAATTGTCCTGGTGATTGTTTTCCTGCTGTCCTATGCTGGTTTAAGGAAACATCTGTATCTGTGTCATATGGAGGGAGAGAGAATTGGGAGAAATAATTTTTTATTATAAGAGCAATATAATCCTCCTAAAAACAAAAACAACATCTAATAATCCTCTGTGTTAAGTGAAAGAGAAATAAGAAGCAAGGCTGACTACATAATTTGTCATAATTTTACAGAATGCAAAATGAAATTGCAGGGCCATTGTTTAAAAATGAAGAATTTCAAGACACCTAAAGCAAAGCATTAAGTAGATTTCAGAATAACAACAGCTCCTTCTTTATTTCTAAATTTTATAAATAGGCTAGGGTAGAGGCAAGTCTAAAAATTCCCCTCATTGTAATGTTCTGAGTAATTTCTGTAATGATGAGTTGTTGGGTGCACAGTATGATGTATGTAGACAGTAATATATAATCCACTAGGGAAAAAAATCCATATAATAATGTATACAAGAGGTATTATTTTTTTAAAGGATATAGGTGAGCTATGAAGGAAAATAACATACCTCTCTGACCATAGTTAGAAAAAATAGAAAAACGTACATTTTTATATATTAACTATAATGTACATTTTCCTCTGGAGAACTCTGCTGAGAGCTGCCTTTTTTTATGCTTAGAAGCATCACTTTCATTCTGCTGTGTTATTCTGAGCCCAAATATCCCCAAGCGGTATCATATCATGATACTTTTTTTCGGTAAAAATTAAATTACATGTAAAATAGGATGATGTAGTCTTATAGCCCTTCTAATTAGAAACATTTGACAAAAGTGACTTTCAACCATTGCTTGATTTAAAAAGAAAAACAAAAACACAGTGACTTATTTTTTTCCCCATACATCATGCATCATGTTTTCTCGTGCTTTAACATTTCTTATTCTGTTCCCCTGGCCCAAAATATTTTTATCATCGCGATTTAAATGACAAACCCTTGGTTTAATTTCATGATTCAGTTTAGACAGAACATCTTGTTGAAGCTTGCTGGTGGAGTTCTGATTGTCTCTGTGGTCCCCTGGCATCTTATACAGACTTTGAGCATAATCGGCCATGAAATAGAGAATATCATGTCCTGTTACTGTGGCTGCTATTTATAGCAGTGCACTGCATTATTAATCTATGTTATCCCAGCCTATAGTAGGTGTTGGCTAAATAATCATTTGACTCAACTGAAGTGAACTAAAACAGTTGGGTTCATAATTTCACTCATCAAACATTCCTTGAGTGCCTAGAATTTTTTAGACAATGGACAAATACTACTCAGCAAGTCAGATTTGTCACTGCCCTTAGAGAACTTCAAATACTGGCAATAAAAATTTAAAATGATGAAGAAATACTGTGATCATAGCTATAAGGAGAGTAAGTGTGAAGGGCGTTAACCGCATCTTAGGACCCCAAAATTACTTGTCTTAAATTGAAGTTGTTAAAGTGATGTATTTAGTATTAGCCCATTACAAGTTATCAGAAAGATTGTGCAGGCATCTAATCTTGTTAAGTCTATTTTCCCTTTGTTATTAGATAATGATGTCATCTCCCATTTATTAATTTCAGACTTTCTCATTGCCTTTGTATTCATATGAACCCTGGGGCAAAGAGATTTGGGTCTGCACTTTAAAAAGCATGATTAGATTCTAGGTTTTGCATGTTGTTATCCCATCTGCGTTCCTTATTGATTGTCCCTGGCCTCCCTTTTAGGATCCTAGCCCACCCCTCCCATTGTTAGCATCAAGCCAGCAGGAAGTTAATACTGCCTCCCTTCAAACACGAAGGAGAAAAGAAAATACTGTAGTTAGATTTCTACAAAAATCTTAAGAAATAATCTCAGTGTAATTTCTAGAAATCTAAGACATCTCTTAAATTGATGCCATTCTATTACAGATGCTTACTATATATTTGTTCTTTGTGAATATTAAAATATATAATGATAAATAAGGAAATATGAAATCATATGTCAACATATATGTGCAACATTTTCCTTTAGTGTTAAGGCTTTTGTTTTAAGATGTAGGTAAAATTATAACAAATGTACATCAAAACCTTTTAGTCAGTCACTTAAAACTTAAGGAACTAGGTTGTTGAAATGTGGTGTCACGTACTATCACATCAAGTTATAAGTGGAATGGAGTCCAAGACCACCTGGTTAGTCTGATGATCTTCATTTGTGCTTATATAAATCTCCATCTATATATTATTTATACATATAGCTAAATTATTTGTTCTTCAAATCTGACTTTTCCTAATACACAAATGGATGATAACTTAGTGGTTTACATCATTAATGCATATTAATTTATATTAAATATCATTTATATTAATTTATATTAAATTAGCATTATATTAAAATACCATTTACTTGTCATCTTCATTTGTAAAATGAACATTCTCAGGTTTGGCTAAAAGCTATGTATGACTTAAAGAGTGGATAGTGTCCTGGAGGACATGGCAAATGAGAAAAGCTTTTGATCTCCTACACCTACTCTTCCTTATTCCCTTATATTTCCCAAGGGTGGGCTTCTTATCATGAGTGATTGTACTACTTTAATCTCTGTCATTTTAGGGAAATTGATGTTCAGGAACTTTAGGGGACAAATTTACCATATCAAGGATTAAAAATCTTGAGAAATCACCCATGCATTTTTACTTTTAAGTACAAACCATAAATTACAGACAAGCCAAGTTTCTCCAAAAACAAGGGAAAAATTCTTCTCCTTAGGTAAAATAACATAGCCCAAACATAGGATGGGCCACCACGTTTGAAACTGAGGCTCTCTCTATGTGTTTGAATAGTTGAGTAATCAGAGTTCTCTGATTTTGGGAGAAACTGGGTGAGCTATCCTTAAAGTCCTCAATTTCTAATAAATGGATGTAATTAAAATTTGAGCTTTGGGGTTGGTAATTTTTCAGTGGATTCCATGACCAACTAATCTGTTTGGTAACATTCTTGAAAGACCAAAGCCACACTTAGATAATTTTATCTCTTCTACCCATTGCGGGAGATAGAAAATTACCTCATGTATATACTTTGGCCTTTGATCTTGTAACACTAGGGCTAAATTAGTTTAGAAAAATAATTGTAGTTTAGATGAGCTAAGATTCTTCTCTCCTAAGAGCAAAGGAATAATATAGCAAATTAATTTTAATAATTGTTTCTAAAGCCTACATGGCCAGAAGTATGACATAACAAATCTATGTTTAAATTTTAAGTTGGTTTTTAAAAGTCTGAACAGATCTAAAACACAACACATAAATGTCTCCATTTTTAACATCAAAGGAAACTCTGTGTGTGTGTGTGTGTATATCTGTATGTAGAGATAGATAGATGGATAGATAAAGATACATCTTCTAGAGCTCAGACCCATTTCTGGGCTAAAGAGAATGTTGAATAATGACTTCTTATTAAAATTAAAACTAGAAAAAATTCAATGCTACATAACTTTCCTTTTTAACCTATGTATTTTAAGTATAAAAACCCTCAAAAATCATTATTCTTATCAATTTTGCTTTCAGTCTCTGGAGACCAACAAATTAAAAATTATAGGAAAAAATCAGAGAAAAAGTCAGGACTTTAGGAGAATGAAAATAAAGTAACAGAGGGTGGCTCTGGGTGGCTCCCTTTGTTAAGTGTCCAGCTGAGGCTCAGGTCGTGATCTCATGTTTTGTGGGTTTGAGCCACGCATCGGGCTCTGTGCTGACATCTCAGAGCCTGAAGCCAGCTTCAGATTCTCTGTCTCCCTCTCTCTCTGCCCATCCCTTGCTCATGCTCTCTTTCTCTCAAAAATAAACAAATATTTAGAAAAAAGAAAGTAACTCAGATTTTCTTCCAGAAAGGTATAGTTGTGTTCATGAAGCATACTGATTGGTTGAAATCATTATTTACGCCCGTGCACATAATTGGCAGGGCCTAGTAGAAGATGAAATTCTGAGGCCTTGTATTAAATTATTAACATTTAACAGCCACAGCAGGGCATGAAACCAAGTGTGGGGTTCTTCTCAGCTCTGGGCCCTGGGCTTTTTGTGTGATTGCCCAAGTTACATACCCATAAAGCTACCTCTGCTTCTATATTTTCCACATAGTTGCTTCTCATTCTAAGATGGTTTGTGACTTCTTTCTCATTTTCCATTTTAAAACCATACTGGTGCTTATTAGAGGGTAGATGAATATTTACTAAAAACAGTAAATATTTTCATAATTTTTTGATGTGAAAGAAGAATTCTGATACATTTTGGTAAGTGAGTTTATTGGTTGGCATATATATTCAAGAAAATTATTTTTGGTTAATTCATCATAAATAGTCAGTGAGGGGCACCTGGGACAGTTTAACAACGAACAGTTGGTTTCTACTCAAGACATGATCTTACAGTTCATGGGGCTGAGCCCCCGCTTCAGGCTCTGTGCTGACAGCACAAAGCCTGCCTAAGACGGTCTATCCTTCTCTCTGCCCCTCCCCCGCTCATGCGTGTGCACGCCTGCAAGCGTTCTCTCTCTCAAAATAAACATTTTAAAAAAAATAGTGAAGTGAAGCCAATGAAAAACTTCCTGGTTGAATTGATACCAGTTGCTCTGTAATTGATTTATTTAGATGAAATCATTTCTCTCATGTCTAGTTCATTTTAAATGAAATCATTTATCCCATGTCTATTATACTTATGAAATTATTTTATTTAATATAATTGGAATGTGGGCTAAGTTTTGTTAAGTACCCACTGACAAACCGAGACCAATGAAATGTAATAAAGAAATGAATACTACTATATTTATATGAAAATTAACTATTAAATTTGATTACAGGCAGAACATGTAAGTAAATTGAGAGTGAGTAAAGTTCACAACTGAAAATTATGTTATTTTACATTAACATAGAAAAAAAATGAATAAACATAAGAAAATGATCACATTATGGCCTAAAAAATAACTTTTACCTATATTTGCAATATATACATAATAATTTTTTAAGTTTATTAATTTATTTTGAGAAAGACCATGAGTGGGGAGGGTCAGAGAGAGAGGGAGAGAGAATCTGAACAGTCTACCCACCCCCAGTGTGAAGCCCCACGCTCCATGAGCATGTGTCCACGACCTGAGCCTAAGTCAAGAGTCCTATGCTTAACTGATTGTGCCACTGGGCACCCCTGTAATAAGTTATTAATCTCATAATTATAATTTCAGACAGACATGTATACAATGTATTTATCTGGGTTTTTTAATTTTTAATATAAAGCCATGTATCTATGCATGGTGAAAAAAAATAGTGAAGGAACCATAATTGAAAGCCAGAGTCCTAGCTCAGCCCAATACTACTTCTCAAAAGTGTGACTGTTAATTGTGTATCACTGAATAATATGGTCTGTGTTCATACCATTAGAAATTATGTCATGACTTTGTGCTATGATGGCTCAGACTTTAGATCAAATTCACTGTCCTGTCACTATTACTAATATTTCTGTCTGGTGGTCCTGGTAGACAGAGAATTTTAGGTTACAAATCATATTTTACAATCAAAGTAATCAAGATACCACATAGTTTTATTTGTAGATGCTACTCCGATGAAGATCTTTTTTTAAAATTTTATTTCTTTAAATTGTTGTAAATGTTTATTTATTTTTGAGAGAGAGAGTGTGTGAGCAGGGGAGACAGCGTGAGTGAGGGAGGGGCAGAGAGAGAGGGATACAGGATCTGAAGCAGGCTCCAGGCTCTGAGCCGTCAGCACAGAACCCAAAGTGGGGCTTGAACTCAGAACTACAAGATCAGGACCTGAGCCGAAGTCGGATGTTAAAGCAACTGAGCCACCCAAATGCCGTTTAAGTATCTGACTCTTGATTTCAGCTCAGGTCATGATCTCACAGTTGGTGAGTTTGAGCCCAGCATTATCGTGCAGAGCCTCCTAGGGATATTTTCTGCTCTCTCCCTCTCCTTCCCTTCTTTTCTCTCTCTCTCTCTCCCTCTCCCTCTCAAAATAAATAAACTTAGGAAGGAAGTGAGGGAGAGAGAGAAGGAAGAAGGGAGAGACAGAGAGAAAGAAGAAAAAGAAAAGAAAGAAAAATTGTTCCATATACAGATTTGGTATTAACCACTCCCACCCTCACCTCCCAGCTGTCTAGCTGTCTTATTTTCCTCAAGACCTGGATGCAGGAGCCTTTCTGCAGCCTGTGCTGGCCAGACAGGCTCATTACCTGCCTTGCTCTCCTGATATATTCTTCTGCCACTTCCTCCTCTGCTTCATCAGTAGAGAAGTGTCCCATCACTTACTCTTCCATAAATAGATTTAATTATGTTACCCAAGATGCTCCCCCTCCCCAACTCACTCATCCCCAGGTTTCTTAGCTGTGACAAGTACATTTCCTTACTCTGATTGTAATGGGTCTAAAGAAGGATAACAGTCAATGTATGTGCTCAGACCCCCTCCATCCACAATTATCTTTATTCCTATTTTTACCCATTCCTCTTTGGAATTTACATTTTCTGAATATTCTCCTTCATACTCATACTTAAAATTAAAAAAATAAAGTATGTAAGTATGTTCCTGTCTTCCACCAACCCTCCCCACATTTAATTCCATTTGTTTTTGATGAACTTTATTATTTTAAAGCTCTGCCTATTTAGAAATAATACAGTAATTTTCAATTAAAATAATTAAAATAATTTTTAAATGTATTGCTCTGTCATCATTTATTCTTAAATCTCTTTCTTCTATCTTTGGCTTAGTTTCGTCTTAATATAAACAACAACGTGTAATACTTTGTACCACAGTCTATGGGAAGTAAACCTTCTCATTCATGCTTTCGTCTGGAAATGTTCTTTTTCTCCATAGTCTTCAGTGATAACCTAGCGGCATATGAATACCTAAATTAATTGTTAGCATTAAGCACATGGAAAATGTTCTGTAGTATCTGGTCTGTATTAGAAATATGAACTCCGGTCATGGGTCTAAATTTTTATAATTTCATGTTTACAATAAATACTGTTTTTCTGTTTTAATATTCTATCTTGCTTTGATAGTCTCCTTTTTTTAGTATAATATACACATATATGGAGTGTGTCTATATAAATATAGGTACACATACAGAAAGAAGGACACATAAATCTCCCTATTATATATCTACAGAGAGACTAAGTTACTGTGCTTCCTTAATATGACGATTAATATATTTGCAGAAATTCTAGAAAATTATCAATTATTTCTTTTAATGCTTCCTCTCTCAATTTCTTGTTTAATTTTATTGCATTTATATTAGACTTTTTCATTTTATGTCGATAACTCTGAACTTTTTTGTTCTATTTTCTTCTTTGAACCATTAGATGGTGATCCATCCCCTCACTTCCAATCTGCAGATGTCTTTATGTCTTAAGTGAGTCTTTTTTAGGTAGCATATAGATGGGTCTTTTTTTTTTTTTTTCTTATCGATTCTGATACCCTATGTCTTTTCACCGGAACATTTAGTCCATTTAAGTCGCAGACTTTGAGTCTGGAGTTCTCTCTTGTCCAGCAATAGAGTGGACACAGAATTAAATGCCAAAGAGGCTAATGTCTGGGAGGAGACCATCTTTGAGTCTGAGTAAGGATCTTTGCACCATTTTTATTAGGATCAGAAAACTTACACATGTGATCGATGTGCAGAAAGAGACAATGAATAGTGAACATTAATTCATGTGTGTGAGAGAAAGGGGGTTTCAAAGATGGGCAGTATTAGAGCTTTGGGTCGGTACAAAACCAAATCCTGGTGCAGAGAAGATGGCTTTTTACTACAGGCACTAGGTGCCCTGTCTGTTTTTCTTAACTTGCCTAGGGGATAAGAGGATAGAGCATGCTGCCTCCAGGTCAACAAGGCACCTTTCTTTTGCTAATTAGCTTCACTAGGCAAGGCAATTTCACCCTGCTGTGGCAGTCTATAGCCCTGTTTACCTGTTTACCTAATCTCTGAGGATTTAGTCCTAAACCTTGTGAACCCATTGGTACAAACTCAGGGAATTCCTAAATTTATTCCCCACACATTTATATTTAGAGTGATAATTGAAAGATATGAATTTAGTGCCATCGTGCTACCTGTAGAATTGGTGTTTCTGGTGATGTTCTCTGGTCCTTTCTAGTCCTTGTTACTTTGGTCTTTTTTTGTTTTGTTTCATCTTTTCTCCACTCAAAGGAGTCCCCCTTAAAATTTCTTGTAGGGCTGGTTTAGTGGTCACAATCTCCTTTGGTTTTTGTTTGTCTGGGAAACTTTTAATCTCTCCTTCTATTCTGAATGACAGCCTTGCTGGATAAAGAATTCTTGGGATCATTATTTTTCCCATTCAACACATTGAATATTTCCTGCCACTCCCTTCTGGCCAGGTTTCAGTGGACAGGTCTACTGCTAACCTGTGTCTCCCCTTGTAGGGTAAGGCCCATTTGTCCCTACCTGCTTTCGGTATCCTCTCATTATCTTTGTATTTTGCAAGTTTCACCATAATATGTCATGGCGTTGATGTGTTTTGTTGATTTTTAAGGGAGTTCCCAGTGCCTCTTGGACTTGAATGCCTGTTTCCTTCCCCAGATTAGAGAAGTTCTCAGCTATAATTTGCCCAAATAAGTGTTCTGCCTTTTTTTGCTGCTCTTCTTCTGGGACTCTTATGACTCAAATATTGTTTCACTTGATGGAATCACTGAGTTCCCTAAATCTCCCTTTCTGATCTAAGAGATATTTTTCCCCTCTATTCTTTTCAGCTTCATTTTTTCCCCTTAATATTATCTTCTATATCACCTATCCTCTCTGCTCTTCCATCCTCATTGTGACCATATTCAGTTGATTTTGCATCTCAGTTACAGCATTTTTTTAAAATTTCAGTCTGACTAGCTTTTAGGTGTCTTATCTCTGCAGCAAGGACTTCTCTGGTGTCCTCTATGCTTTTTTCAATCCCAACCAGTAGTCTTACGACTGTTGTTCTAAATTGTTTTTCAGATATCTTGCTTATATCTGTTTTGAGTAAGTTCCTGACTGTGATTTCTTCTTGATCTTTGTTTTGGGGAGAATTCCTCTATCTTGTCATTTTGGCTAAGTTTCTGTCTTTTATGTCTTTTGAAAGCTTGTTATGTTTCTTGAACTTGAGAGCACTGCCGTATTAAAAAGGGGTCTTAAGCTGTCTCGGGCCTGGCACATCAGGAAGTGTTCCTGGTGTGTGCTGTGTGCCCTGTACTGTTGCATTTTGGCTGCTCTTTTCCACTGGTCAGTCCTCTGCAGGGCTTCTCCTTGCTTGCAGTGGGGACCTTTGGACCTTTAACTTGGTGTGCTCTGATATGTTTGTTAAAATAAGCCTGGCAAAAAGAAAAAAGAAGGGAAAAAAGTCTGATCTCTAAAAAAAAGAGAAAACAATCAAAAAACTGTAAGCCTGATTCCAAAGAAAAAGAAGGCTGACCCTCCCAAACACACACACACCCAAAGGGGAAAAGGAAATGAAAAAAATACACTGTCAAACAAAAAACTATGCGTGTGATTCTGGAAGGAAGGAAGGAAGGAAGGAACGGAGGGAGGGAAGAAGGAAGGAAGGAAATAAAGAACAGAAAGAAAGAGCCTCTGTTATATTTCCACCAGAAATGTAGGTGACACTTTAAAGTGCTCTATTGCCAGGTCACTTGGTGCATGGGGGTTGCTGGCTGTACTGGTCTTCTGGAGGAGAGGTCTGCTGTGCTGTCTCAGAGTCAGTCTTGCCCCAGTAAATAAGCACTTAGCAGGCACAGGGGTTGGAGGAGAGGGTTTGATGTAAGCAGGTCCTGTCTCCACTGGGAGCTGTGTTGCTCTCTAGTCCCACCACACTGGTGGGGGTGGGGGGAGGGTGGGAAATTGGCACCATCCCAATCTCTTGACCCCGGACAAGGGATCTCACACCCCCTGCTGTTGAAGCAGCCCTCACAGAATAGCCAGGGTAGTCAGCTCACCCTGTGCCACAACTCTTCTGTGTTTTTTCTTTGGCTTGCAGCTGGGATTCACAACTGGAAATCTTAAAGGACCCCACGCTGCACATACCTGCCCCCTCCTCGGAAGTCAAGCCTGTCTATGCTGTGTCTGATGTCCTTTGTCTCAGAAAAACAGGCCCATGCCTGCACAGTTCCCAGAATATGCAGTTTATCACTGTTTAAAGCAGCAACAAGGTTTATGGCTTCTTCATATGCCTCTGTTCCCTGCCAATGAAAGGCCTTTTGCTGGCACCTCCAGGGTCTTTTGCCCTTGGAGAGGCAATGTATCTTTTTTCCAAATGTACTCGAGCAAGGAGAATGTTTTTGCCCAGCGTGCCTCAGAGATCCCTACATTGTGCTTGCCCTTAGGGGCCAGCTCCCTCCTTTACCCGCACCATAGCTTTGCTCTGGAGAAAGTCGTGTACTTCTAAAACCTTGGAGTTTGAACTCTACATGCTGTTTGCAAAGAAATCTGCAATGCTCGGTACCTCTCACTCCTCAGCCTATGGTTGGGAGAGGTATTTCCTTATGTGAACCTGATGCCACATTCTCTCAACCCCTCCTCTTTCTCTTTTTTGTACCTCCTTGGAAATGGTTCCCTCTCCTCCAGGGCACTGCTGTTTTTCTCTCCCCCAATTCATTTTCACGCACCTCGCACCTGCCATGCTGTCTCCTTCCAACTATGGAGATCTTTCTGGTAGTCTTCAGATTGATTTCCTGGGTGTCCCAAGTGATTTGACCTGAATACAGCTGTGTTTGAGGGATGAGGAAAGCCCAGGGTCCCTCTATTTCTCTGTCATCTTAACTCCTCCCGTATTTTCTTTTAGAAAAGATAATTATTAGATGTGATGGAACCATTAGCTAATGCTACAGTGGTAATTGTATTGCAATATACAACTGTAAAAAGTCAACATGTATACAACTTAAACTTGCCAAATGTTATAGTTGAATATATCTTAGTGAATCTGGGTGGGAAGAGGGAATGCCTATGGGCTGTTTTGAGGTCAGTTTATCCAGTGCTACTTGTTTACTTTTCAGAAGTTATAAAGATACTCTTCAGTGTTGTCTTTTTTTGTTCTAAATATTTTGCTGTATTTTTAACTTAAAATTACTGTATTTTAACTTACAGAAATTCTAATGGTTATATTGCCCATCTACTTGCCAATATCCCTGGTATCTATTTTTTTTCTTTTTTAGGTTTTAAGCTTCTCATTGTATGGCCTTTTTCATTTTTTCTATTTCTTTTTCTAAGTTTTTAATTTTAATTATAGCATAGCTAGCCCACAGCATTATATGAGGTATAAAATATAGTGATTGAATAATTCTATACATTACTCTGTGCTCATCATGATAAATGTACTATTAATCCCCATCACCTATGCACCCTCACCCCCACCTCCCTTCTGGTAATCATTGTTTTCTCTATAATTAAGAATTTGTTTCTTGGTTTGTCTCTATATATATATATTTCCTTTGTTTGTTTGTTTTATGTCTTAAATTCCATTTATGAGTAAAATCATACAGTATTTTTCTTTGACTTTGCTTAGCATTATATGCTCTAGGTCCATCCATGTTGTTGTAAATGACAGGAATTCATTCTTTTTATGGCTTAATAATATTCCATTATATATATATATATATATATATATATATATATATATATATCTCACACTTTCTTCTTTTTTAAAATTTTTTAATGTTTTATTTATTTTTGAGAGAGAGAGAGAGAGAGAGCGTGAGCAGTGGAGAGTCAGAGAGAGAGGGAGACACAGAATCCAAAGACAGGTTCCAGGCTCTGAGCTAGCTGTCAGCACAGAGCCTGACACGGGGCTCAAACCCACGAATTGAGAGATCATGACCTGAGCTGAAGCCGGACGCTCAATCTACTACGCCACCCAGGCACCCTATCACACTTTCTTTATCCATCCATCTATCATTGGACACTTGGGCTTCTTCCATAATTTAGCTATTGTAAATAATTCTGCAATAAAAACAGGTCTGCATGTATCCCTCTTGATTTGGTGTGTTAGTATTTTGCAGTTAAATACCCAAATGTGTGATTGATCATATGGCAATTCTTTTTTTTAACACTTGAGGAAGCTCCCTACTATTCACCACAGTGGCTTCACCAGGTTGTATTCCCACCAACAATGCAAGAGGTTCCTCTTCATCTACATTCTCACCAAGACGTGGTGTTTCTTGGTTTTTTGTTTTCGTCATTCTGACAGGTGTGAGTTGATATCTCCTTGCGGTTTTGATTTGCGTTTCCCTGATGATGAGTGATGTTGAATATCTTTTCATGTGTTTGTTGGTCATCTGGATATTGTCTTTGGAAAAATATTTGTTCGTGTTGTTTTTTGGGTATTGAGCGGTATGTTTTTAAATATTTTGGATAAAACTTTATCAGATATGTTATTTAAAAATACCTTCTCGATTCAGTAAGTTGCCTTTTAGTTTTGTTGATTGTTTCCTTTGTTGTGCAAAAGCTTTTCATTTTGATATAATCCCAATAATTTACTTTGGCTTTTATTTCCCTTGCAACTGTATCTAGAAAAAACATTGCTACAGTCAATGGCAGAGATTATTCCCTATCCTCTCTTCAACAATTTTTATCTTTTCATGTCTGACACTTGGGTACTTAATCCATTTTGAGTTTATTTTTATGTATGGTGTAAGAAAGTGGTCCAGTTTCATTCTTTTGCATATTGCTGACCAGTTTTCCCAACACTTTTGTTGAAGAGACTATTTTGTTTCCCACTGGATATTCATTCATCCTTTGTAGAAGATTAATTGACCATATAATTGTGGATTTATTTCTGGACTTTCTGTTTTGTTCATCTCTTTTTGTGCCACTCCCATAGTGTTTTGATTATTAAAGGTTTGTAATATAACTTGAAGTCTGGAATTGCAATACCTCCAGTTTTGTTTATCTTTTTCAATATAGATTCGGCAATTTGGAGTCTTTTCTAGTTTCATATAAATTTTAGGATTGTGTGTTCTAATTCTGTGAAAAATGCTGGTAGTATTTTGATAGGAATTGCATTAAATCTGTAGATTGCTTTGGGTAGTATAGACATTTTAACAGTATTTGTTCTTCCAGTCCATGAGCAAGGAATGTCTTTCCATTTCTTTGTGTCCTCTTCAATTTCTTTCATAACTGTTGTAAAACTTTCAGAGTATAAGTCTTTTACCTCTTTTTTAAAGTTTATTATTAGAGAAAGAAAAAGAGAGAGAGAGAGCATGAGCATGTGGGGGAGGGGAAGAGAGACAGGGAAAGTGAGAGAATCCCAAGTAGGCTGTGCACTGTCAGTGAAGAGCCTGATGGAGGGCTTGAACATATGAATCATCAGATCATGACCTGAACTGAAGTTGGATGCTTAATCAACGTCACCAGGTCCTCTGGTCTTTGCCTTCTTTAGTTAAATTTATTCCTAGGTATTTTATTATTTTCAGTGTACATTATTCTACTTCTTAAGATTCTGGGTGCTATTCCTCCTTTATGGGCTGTCTTTGATGCTATCTAATTGGGATTTTTTAAATTTTGGGTTGTAAACTAATTTTCAGTGCATATTGGTTAATTTGTGTAGGTACTGTGAGAGCTGGATTATGGAAATACCTGTCCATAGAGCAGGGGGATTTGATGATAGTAATATTTTGGTTTGGCAGTATAAGTTCAGCCTCTGAATTTTTGTTCACATATCTTAGAAGTCTGATTTCTTTCCCAGGTTCACAGATGAGAATTTATTTTGTTTTTTCTTCTCCAGTCCCCTCCTAAAGAACCGTGGCCCTGAATCCACATTAGCATCCCTTGTGGCCTCTTGGTCAGTGGGTAGAGTCCTGTGTCCTGTCACGTGGGGCATCTTATGAGAACCTATGTAGAAGTCTCACTTGCAGTTTCCTGGTATGTGCAGAGGCAACGCCTTATTTTATAATTTTGTTCGCATATTATCCATCCTTTTAGGATCTTTCAGTAGAAAATAGTCTTATTCAGTTCACCATGTTTTCAGACCGCTCTTGAGAGTAGATTACAAATTACTTGAAATTTCTGTTTCACCACATGTAAAGAAGACTTTTGTTCTAGATTTGGCTAACTTTTTCTTTAAAAGGCTGGAATGCAAATATTTTAGGCTTTGGGGTCATACAGTCCTGTAACTACTTGGCTATTATAGCATGAAAGCAACCATAAATAATATACAACGAGCTGAGTTAGGCTGTGTTCCAATACGCCTTCGCTTATAAAAAAAAAAAAACAACAAAAAAACAAAAAAACAAAAACAGCCACTGGGCTGGATTTTGCCCATGGGCCTTATTTTGCTGACTTTTAATTCTGATTTCTCCAGACAGAAATCGGGAATATGTGCTTCTGTCTAAAATGTTGATAAAAACTTATTAATATACAAGACTTTCTGTTAATGTGTGTAAGTCTGACTCTATGCAAATGTGTGTGATAGTGTCTGTCAGTATACAGATATGACTAAGAGTGTGTTTGATGTGGAAGTATGTGCATGCACCTACAATTTTTTCTTTGGGGCAAGTCTACATCTTTTTTTTCCAAATATTTGAAAATCTGAGTCTGAAAATATTAATGAAACCACAAAAATATTCCTGAATTCTAAAACTGTAGAATTCCGTGATAAGCTTTTCTCTCAATACATTTCCTTTCCAGCATAAAAATAATTCATTACATTTTACATAGCTTTAATATTCTGGTCTCCTTTTTCACCTGAATGTGGGCAAGGAAGGGAGAGCAGGTGGGAGGTAAGTGAAATGCAGTTTGATAAGACAAGATGGGAACATTCTTGTTTGATAATTCTAAATCCATGCCATGACATTTAAAGAACTTGAGGTCAACTTATTGAACAAAATACTTCCTCTCTAATTTAAACTGCTAATTTTAAACTACTATCAGCAAAACTACATACCTGATATTCAACTTCTGATGCAGAATTCAAACCACCCATCTGGACTCACTCTTTTATTTTCATCATTAATTGTTGGCTCCAAAAATAAAAAAAAAAATAGTGCAACCATAGCTTTACCTTTTGAATGGAATAATGGCATACCTGCTTTTCTTTTCTTTTTTTTCTTTTTGTGATCACTTGGGCTAAGATAGATCTACTAGTAAATGCAGGTGTTTATTTCAGGCTTTTAGCCAAAGTTTTTTTTTAAGGTGGTTGAATTGGATTACATTATCACTGGCAGGTGTTTTTAGCTTAAACTGTTTCTTACAGAATAAAGATAAATGAATAACGTTCTAATAATTTCTTTATGAGCCTCTGTTATTACTTAATTCTCTATTTCTTCTTAATCATTAACAAATATAAATAGGATCTTATGATATGTCTCTGTAAATCTACTTAGAAATGTTAAACTCACATTTGAGGGCAATATAACAATAGGTATTGATAAGGTTTAAAAATCCAACTTGGTGAACAGTCTGATAGTCAAAAATAAGTTACATGTCATAATGTGAATATTAACCATTTGAAAAAAATGAAATTAATGTACTCTTAGAATAGTAAATTTCAGGATATTTTGGAGTTTCATAACAACCTAAAACTTATTAGATATACATAATAGACCATAAAATATTTCTTCCTATACATTAAAACAAAGAACTAAATCTCAAATCCTTGTTCATCTGATTTCACTCATTTTCCCTTCACTAATTCAGCCAAGTTGCTTGTATATTTTTGTTCTGTTCTTCTCATCATTGAAAAAACTATATATATTTTATACTTTCAGTGCCCAAACTTTCCTTTATGATACACTGCTTTAAAGATTGTAGAAAGGTATGAGATCTTACCCTTTTTTCAAGCTATCAATTTAATACCATGGTTTTATAGGTGCTGGCAGAACATACAAGACTCTTAAGTCAGAAACAAAGAACTGTTATTACTCATGGCATTGCAGTAAACATGATGTGGTGAGGATGTATTAGGAAACTACCTATTTTCTAAGAGCATTGCTGGAGAACCTGCTTTACTTTTCCCTGAAAAGGAAACATTATCTTGAATAATCTGTCAAGAAAGTTTATATGCTTCTGTCCTGGAAGGAGACACTATCTCTTTCTTCTAAGGCTGCTTTCCTACATGAAAAAGAATGAAAGCTGGCAAAAGCTGTTTACAAGATGTTTAGAATCACAAAAGGCCCATGGATAATTGTCTTCCAATAGGTTCATAATTGCTCAACAGCATTAAAAGTGCCAAGACTTTCATGCTACCATTGAGATTTGTAATGCTGACTACTACTGTTTGGGCCATAGTGTCTTACTTTATGACCCCTTTCCCGATTCTATCCATCTTCCAAATCTAACACTCCATATCTGTTATTTTTATAATAAAATTTAATTAAAATTAAAATATAGCATATAACATGCATCTTACAGAAATTTGAAATACCTGAAGTTTGATTTAAAAATTCTAAATTACTATAATACTTTTGTATAAAATATGTTTCATTATCTATTTTCTTTCCTTAAGGAAGGGGTGTAAAAAGTAATTTATTCTGGTGTGTTAATAATTGATAATGGACTGAATTAATTACCCCTGCAAGGATACTTGTGTTTTAACAAGTGTATAGCCATAACCAAAGGAACTGTCATTATTTGTACAAGTAATAAAGGTTAATGGAAAAGTTGTTTTGGATCAGAAATAGCCTTTTGTGACATGTCTATGGGACTCCATCTAATTTAGAAAAGGACTTCATCGTGTGAGTATAGCGTGTGACCTTCGTTGCATAAAGCAGACCCTGGTGACCCAGACCTGGTTTCTCCAGAGCAGCTCTGCTTTTTTGTTGTTGTTGTTGTTATATAGTGGATCTCCACTAAAGAGTTCTTTGAATTAAGAGCTTTGCAGCTAAAGAAAGGAAAACAGCAGCAGCAACAACAAAAAAACATCTGAAGGTCACTGGTCTGATTTATTTATGATTTGGAACTATTCATACCTTGAGTTCTTTCCTCTTCTCTCCTCTTGTCTATTAAACATTACTGAGGAGATACAGGATTAAGTTTGTAAATCCAAACATATGTCATTAATGTCTGGAAAAGGTACATTAGTTCATGATGTGTTGTAATTCTGTATTCTAGGGAACATATGTTCAATAGAGTATGTAAAAACATTTTAAAATACTCAGATTACCTGAGGAAAATAATTCTTTATATTTACTAAGAAGGAATTTACTGCTAAATTTTACCCTATTTAGAGAAGACACATTTTCTGTTATATTTGATATGACAGAATGTAATGTCCATGAGTACTGGAAACTTGCAACAATCTAAGAATGTGACTTTTGAGTTGTTGAGTAGAGTCAAGTAGCATGGGCATAATGGTGGAGATTTGCATTATGATTTTCCAGAAAAATTGGTTCTTCTTTCTATGACTGTATTCCAAGAATACCCAATTATTTCAACTTAACAAGATATACCAAAGACTTCTATCTTACTGACTCAGTCATTAAAACTGAGTGATGATAAAAAGAAACTCAATTATAATATCCAATAGAATTAATATTTCTCAGAATAAAAAATGATTTTTTTCCTTAGGATATTACTTTTCTTGTAAAAATTTATTAAAGAAACAGGTTTGGGGCAGCTGGGAGGCTCAGTCAGTTCAGCATCTCACTCTTGATTTCAGCTCAGGTCATGACCTCATGGTACCTGAGTTCGAGCCCTGTGTTGGGCTCTGTGCTGACAGTACAGAGCCTGCTTGGGGTTCTCTCTTTCCCTTTCTATCTGTCCCATCCCTGCTTACTCTTGCTCTTTCTTAATATAAATTTTAAAAAGTTAAACAAAAAAACAGGCTTTCCTTTCTCTCCTCCAAGTAATTATTTGTTAAAGCTAATTTTAAATTGATTACTATTCTTAAAGAGAAAAGAACTTAAAATACTAAAAACTGTCCATTTTTTTTTTTGATGTTCTTAGAAATTCAAACAGAAGTATTCATGGTCTACAGCACATTTTTCCTGGTCAGGCCCACACCACTGCCCCTCACCTTCAGGGCATATTTGCCTTGAGTCTGTATGATCATTTGCTAAATATGTTGTGATCATCTGTCTACTTTGGTTGACAGCATTGAGTCCTGGCTAGAAACGGGCTGCATCCCTCCAGGAGTAACATAAATAAATTACTGTCACTTCTCTCTACTGCCTATTAAACCTAGGAAATCAATATGCTTCTCTGTGTATGGGCTTCCAGGAAGGTTTCTCATAAAAACTGTAAAGTAAATACTGCTTGATAACCCAACGAGTTCCAGTTTCCAGAATGTAAATTTTCTGTTCTGGAATACACTGCAAAAGCAAAATGTTACTACAAATTTAATATGGATATTAAAAAAAAACATGTACTTATAGAAATTCTCTTGCAGTAAAGCTTGTATTTTCTAAAAAGTAAATAGCATTTTATATTTTGTCTCCTTCAGTATTTGGAGAACTTACTTGGTATATTTCTGAGATCCCTCTTCAAATAGTTGTATTGAATTTTTTAAATTGCTTTTTACTATCTTTATTTCATTGTTATTATATAGTATTAAAATAATCAACTTTGTAATTCTTTAATTTTGGCAATTTACATCTGTCTGAAATTGTCTTTTATATCTATACTTTCAAGTTGACTATTATTAACTTCATCTATGAAAATATATTCATGGCACTTGGGTGGCGCAGGTAGTTAAACATCTGACTTTGGCTCCGGTTATGATCTCATGGTTCATGTGTTTGAGCTCAGCATCAGGGTCTCTGCTGTTAGCATAGAGCCCACTTCAGATCCTTTGTCCCCCTCTCTCTGTCCTCCCCTCACTTATGCTCGTGCTCTCTCTCTCTCTCTCTCTCTCTCTCAAAAATATATTTTTAAAAAAGAAAATATGTTCATTTAAAAACAACTTCTCGATTTATAATGCTGTTTATTTGGGTTTACTATTTGTTATCCATTTGCCAAAGATTTAACATTGAACTTTTTAAAACAGTATGCTTGATTGCCTTTTTCCTAGTTTATTAATATGTTTCTGTTTTTATTTTTAACATTTTGCACTAAAAAACAATGATTTATAAAACTTTGAAGTAATTCAGACTTGGAAGAAAATTTATAGCTTTAATTTAATATATTAGAAAAAATAAATACTGGAAATAAGTGAGATATCTATTAGGGAAAAAAGGCAAATCCAAAATGTAAAGAAAATTAAGATATAGATGGCAGTTAATGATATTGAAAACAAAAACAGAATGAGTGTACAGGTCAATTTAAAAATTCAGAATGAGTGTACAGGTGAATTTAAAAATGATTTTTCAAAATTATAAAATTGAGAAAAATAAAACTCAAACAAATCAAATTATTTAAAAGATATATTACTACCTACCTCACATACTTTAAAAACAAAATATTATGAATACCTTTGTGTCAATAATTCCAAAAAGTTATGTATGCCATGTGCAAACTCCTAGAAGAATATATCTTACCAAAACTGCCTCAAGAAAATTTGAAATCTGGTATTCCTGTAACTACTAGAGAAACAAAATCCATAATCTCATTCTCTCTGAAAGGAAATTCTGGAATAAGACAACTATTGTGAATAAGTAAGTAATGCCAATCTTACATAAATTATTATACAGAATAAAGCTTTGATGAGGCCAACACAAACTTCATATCTGAACACTATTGAGTAATACAAAGATGTAAATACTCCCCCAAATTACTCTATATATTCAGTGTAATCATAGCATTCCAAACTTTTTTTTAATTTTTTACCTAGAACTTAACAAATGATTTTAAGTTTAAATGAAACTCTGAAGGCCAAGAATAGACAGTGAGTAAACACAAGATAACAAAGAATTGCTCCCCTGGATGCCAGAAGTTTTAATAAAAATCTAGTCATTAATAAAGTGGGATTTCAGAGTCCCAAAAAAGAGAAATAAACTAGTGGAACTCAAAAGAGACTTCAGAGATAAGCCCACGACCTGATTTAAAGAAAAAAAATGGCATTATAAAACACTGGGAAAGAAGAGTCCTTTTTAGTAAATGGTGCTAGATAAGTTGCATAACCTTGTGGAAGAAAATAAAGCTCGGTGTTCACCTTACATCACACACAAAGTTAAATTACAGATATAAATCAATATGTAAAATGAAAAATAATAATATTTCAGCAGTTAATATAGGAGATTATCTTACGGTCTTGCAACAGGCAAAGATTTAATCAACAGGACATTAGAAAAAAGCTCAAAACATATAGATAAAAACTGAAAATTGATCTACATGCAAGAGATATATTCCAAACCATTTAATTGCATTGTGTTTCTTAATCAAAAATGAGAAACAGCACAGATGCCCCTAGCAGTAGGATGGAGAAATAAACTGTGTGTTATTTATAGAATGAATACAATACATCCTTAAAAATCAACAAACTCCAGCTACCTGCAATCCGAAAAATGGATCTCACAAACACGAATTTGAATGCAAGAAGCCAGACCCAAAAGTGTATATCTCATAGGATTTCATTTATATATTAAAAAAGCAAAACTAAACAGTGTTGTTTAGAGATTTTAAAGCTATAGATAAGTGCAAAGAAATAATTTTAAAAAAGAGTTCAAGAGGGGCTATAGTGTGTTAGGTGTACTCTCCTGACCTAAATGGCTCGGTTAACTGTATGTTTACTTTGTCATATATCATTATGCTGTAGAATTCTGTGGTCTTTTTTTTTTACACCCAACACATAATGGGTTAAAAGAGAGGACAGAGAAGGAAGAGGGAAGAGTGTCCATGTACTACAGATTATGAGATAGTATTTCTGACTAACTTCCCCAAAATACATGTAGTGTATTAACTTTGGTGTATTTAAATTTGAGTTTCCAACTCCAAACTTAACCCTAGATCATCTTTAGCAGTATTCAGAAAACTCTAAAATCTGGATTATTGTTAGCTGTTAACAACCTAAGGAAGAACTAGAAAGCTGATCATCAACATCAAACAGGATATTTGTAGTTTTGGCTGGCTAGTATCATTTTTCACTTCATAAATGTCCACGTTCCCCTGTTTGTTTCCCAAGAAACTCTTCTCAAAAGAATCCTGAAGATATGAGTTAAAAAATGTTACCAGGAAACACCGTGTAATCTTTGTTAAGTGTAATTTTGAAAGAAAAATTCTGTCCTATCTGTCCCTGTCTCTGGACGTGAATGAAATAATGAATCTGATGATTAATTGGTACTATTTTAAGTACTAATGTTTTAATCCATGATACTGTTACGTTATGAATCCAAAACAGTTACGTGAGATTTGACTACTTAATGACTATTTGTTAATATCTAGTTCTATTTATTTCTGAACCCATTTTAGATTGAAAGTGGTTCCTTGAAGGAAATAATACTTAACTGGTAGTGTTTTATGTAAATGGATTAAAAATAAGGCGGTTCTGGTGTTCATTTTGGAGGACATGGACAGTAGTCAGAATCTCAAGCTTGACTTCCATGATGTGGAACACAGTTTGACAATTCCTTTGGTGTATTCTGTATGTTAGTAGAAATTCCAAAGTTTACTAAAAATTTGTGTAATTAACTAGAATCAGTATAGGCAGTAATTCACTTGGGAATAAAAATTTACACTTTTTCATGACAAAATTGGCTTTTTGATAACAGCAAATGACTTACTTTGCTTTTCTATACTTTGAGTTTGTCACATGACCCTCATGGCTTTTCAATGTCTTTAAGAATGCCAAGTTGGCAGCTTCATTCAAAAATAAAAGGTGTGGAGGCGCCTGAGTGGCTCAGTTGGTGAAGCGTCCAGCTCTTGGTTTCAGCTCACATCATGATCTCATGGTCCGTGGGTTTGAGCCCCGCGTTGGGCTCTGTGCTGACAGTGCCCCACTGCTTTGGATTCTCTCCCTCCCTCCCTCCCTCTCTCTCTCTCTCTCTCTTTCTCTCTCTCTCCTCTCACTCTGCTCCTCCCCAGCTTGTGTGTTCTCGTTTTCTCATTTCCTCCCCCCACCGTCTCAAAATAAATGAATAAATAACTTAAAAAATAACCAAAAGGTGACTTTTAAAGATGGAACACCTGGGCTAATTAAAATTTAATAACAAAAGGAAAGATATTCCCTAGAAGGGGAAGGTGAATAGATAGGTATTTGATTTAGGTGCATCCGAAAGCTAGCAAAACATATGAATTTGTATTCTGTTTTCATGAATACCAGCAGTGCACTGCAAACAAATTCTGGCAGAGAGTTTCCAAGATCATAAAAATCTTGCATTGCATAGAAAACTATTTTTGTTTGGATTTTTAAAAGCTGGCTTTGCTTTTTATTATTTATGTTTTCTTTATGCATTTGAGTGGCACAAGCTGTTCTGTACTACACGGAGTTTGGTCAGCATTCTTGGCAGGCTACAGATGTAGATTTAAAGAATCTTTACTATGTTACTATTTCCACTCTCACAGTCCCCTGCTTTCTCACCTAGTTTAAGGCAGTACTTTCTCCAGCACCCCTGGAAAGGTACTGAAAGGTCAAGTAAACAATGTGAAACCTAACTATAATTTTATTTCAACCTACCACTTGACAACAGATTTAGAGATGCTAAAAATAGTTCTCATATTCTTTCTTTATGGTGGTCACAGTTTTCTACCTTTTAGCATAATAAAGTGAAAATAATTTGATGTAAACAAAGAAACTGGTTGATACTTTGTGTGTTTGAGTGCAGAGTAAACAGAGAGGCTGAATTTCTCTCTTAGATTTTGTTCATTTCTCCAATTGTGGAGGAAGAAGAAAATAAGACAGTTGCTATTTCCAAATCTGCAATGATCTATTTAGTCAAAATACACAAATACTATCATGAACATGGTGTTCCAGTCTTTGATTTTTTTTTTTAAATCTTTATTTATTTTTGAGAGAGATAGAGAAAGAGCGCAAGCGGGGGAGGATCATAGAGAGGGAGACACAGAATCCGAAACAAGTTCCAGGCTCTGAGCTATCAGCACAGAGCCTGACAGGGGACTTGAATTCACAGACTGTGAGTTCATGACCTGAGCTGATGTCAGACGTTTAATCTACTGAGCCACCCAGATGCCCCTGATGTTTCAATCTTTGAGAGCACATGACCTTTTGTTTGATAACCAACTTGTTGATGGCGAATGGTCTTCTTTGTACAAATCCTTTTTCCTGTGACAGGTACAAGTTTCTATATCCAATCTATTCCATCTGATACTTCCATCACAATCTCATAAGAATTGTCAGAAAATGTAAAAAATTCCAAAAAGGACTATAATCACATAATTTACTTTGTGGAGACTTTACTAAGTGGAGACTTGATCATGTACTGAAAACAATTTTGCCATTCTCTGTATCAGTGAGTACTTAATACCATTAATTATTTTCCTAAACTTTATTTTTCCTCCTCTTAAAGTTCAAACATTATAAAAAAAACATTCTTCAGTGTTTCAAACGCATTATAAAGATATAAATATGTATTTATTCCAAAGTAATAATTACCTTCTTTTCCTTTTTTCCTCCTATTTCTATTTCAGTATTAGTTATTTTAAAGCACATCATTGAGCTCACATTCTGAAATTTCAAAATTTCATCCTGCATCTAGAGATGGGAATTGCTAATGGGAATAACCTTTAAAACAAGTCAGTAGAAATCTCAGCAAACAAAAGTCAGCAATTAAACTGTATGATAGCGTTAAATTGTATGATAGCGTCGTGGGTCTGAGGCATCAAGTGAAGGTGAGCCACTGAACAAGAACACCATGCTTAAGGGGACAATCACCCAGCAGAGGATTATACAAGACATGTAGATATCAAGACCTGTGGGTCCTAACATATGGCCTTTAAAAATGTAGTTAAATGCATGTATCACTCTTTTCTTATATGAGAATTATATGGAGCAACTTAAAAGGGAAACCACATTTCTTCACTTATTATTTTATTCTTTGAAAAGCTTGAAGGAAGTAAAACCTTTTTTTAATTCCTCTGTAGATGAGGCACTTCTAATCTGTGGAATGAGGTTTCAGCTTCATATTGCCTACGTAAATTCTTCTTACTTTTCTTTTATCTGTTTCAATATGCTTCTCTGACATTTATAGGCCAGCAAATAGGCTCCCTGTTGGCTAATTTAACATCTGCAGATTGTGTTCCTTATGAGCATAAAATCTGAGTAACTTAGATGGCCTAAAATTCCTTATGGTGGTTCAGAAAATTCTCTGAGATGTCTATTGCAACTGGGAACACACGGAGTGAATTTTGAATTGAACAAATGAAATAATGACTCTCTGTATGTGATGATTCCCTGGGATAAGCTCCCTAAGAATGTACTGGTATATTTCTGGAATTGAAGACCTTTCACATATAAAGTGTTCCTTCATTACCCCACTTTAATCTCCCTAACTCAATGCATATTCATTAAACACTAAAAATGAGTACTTAGGAAAGTCTTCTATAAGAATGGGAGCTCACAAAGTATTATGAGAAGTAAAATGAACAGGATATTCCAGAAAGGTTGGTAATCCAATAGAGGTCATAAAATTTATATGCTAAACCACCATTAAAAAGTTCTATGGAGGGGCACCTGGAGGACTCAGTCGGTTCAGCTCCGACTTCAGCTCAGGTCATGATCTCACCGTTCCTGAGTTCCAGCCCCACATTGGGCTCTGCGGTGACAGCTCGGAGCCTGGAGCCTGTATAGGATTCCGTGTCTCCCTCTCTGTCTCTGGCCCTCCCCCACTCCTGCTCTGTCTCTCTCTCAAAAATAAACACACGTCAAAAAAAAAAAAATTTTTTTTAAAGTTCTATGGAAGCAGGTACATCCTAATATGGTACAAGCAGCTGAGTGTCCCCAGGTTAAAGGAGTGCTGAAAGCGAGATAGAATTACTCAAATCAGCCTTTTTAGAGAAACCATTTCTTAATCTAAGAGTTTGAAGAAAGTGATGAGCAGATACGGAGGGGGAAGAAACCTGGCTACCTTCTAGACAACATTGATTTCATCAAGTAAAACTCTTAATTAAGTGGCCTCTTGGCTTTATTTATTTTGCCTCTTAACAATCACTCCATTTGCTTGCTTTTGTTTATTAAATGATTAGACTGCCATCTCCTTAAGGCAAAAACCATAATTTTTTTGCACAAAATTAGCATTGCATATATTGGAGTAGCCAAGCAGTAGGCATTTGCTCCACTATATCATAACAGAGGAAACAGGTAAGCTATACACTGGGTTCAATACTTAGGTAGAAACTGCCCTCCACATTGCAGATATGTCACTATCTCCCAAATTTGGACTCAGAAATGAGATCTTTTACTTCAATTCTGATACATTAACGCTTCTTCCTCCCTGAGGAATTCTAGGTAATCTTGCTGAAGTTTCTTTATGTTGGTACAAATTGTTACTGTCATATAAGTGAACTCAAAGAAACATCAATGAGCACTTGGCTAAAATTTAAAATTCAGAAATCACATGCACACATAGGGTTTGCAATAAATCAACAACACAGAAATACTCCAGTTGTGATTGAGATACCAAAGAATTTGGTTCATTTTTCATTCAATTTCATATTGAATTCATGGAATTTATATACACTCTTGCACGACTTAGGTATCTCATCTCATTGGTGTGACCATAGCATCATTTATTTATCCATCCTGTTGTTGAAAGTTTTTTGATTAGTTTCCAGGGTTTTGACTATTCCTACAATAGTACTATTCCTACAAACATTCTAGTGCATATTTTGGATGAAACTTTGTTTGCATTTCTTTTAGGTATAACCATAGAGCAGAACTCTGGAACCACACAAAATACATTTGGTTTTAGTAGGGACTGAAAAACATTTTTAAAAAAGTACCAATGTACACTTTTTCAGCAATATGAGAGCTATCATTCTCCATGTTTTCTCCAACACTTAGTATTTTTGCCATTATTATTTATTTTCACCATTTTGGTGGATGTGTGGTTGGTATATCATGGTGGTTTTAGCTGACATTTACCAAATGATCCAAAAAATTGTCACTTTTTATTGTGTGCATGTTTCTTTTTAAAAATTTTTTTTTATATTATTGAGACAGAAACAGAACATGAATGGGGGAGGGGCAGAGAGAGAGGAAGACACAGAACCTGAAGCAGGCTCTAGCCTCTGAGCTGTCAGCACAGAGCCCGACACAGGGCTTGAACCCACAAACCACAAGATCATGACCTGAGCCAAAGTCGGCTGCTTAACCAACTGAACTTCTGAGGCCCCCCATTGTGTGCATGTTTCTACACGGTCTCTTGTACATTGTTTTCATAAGTGTTTTCTCATACTCTTGGGAATATACTTCTCCACTCTACCCATTGACTTTTTACTCTCATAATAGTTTACTTTATAAAACAAAAGTTCTTATTTTTACTATAATCCTATGATGGTTAACAGTTTTTGCCTCCAATACAGAAATATTGATTTTCTCTAGTGTCACAAGATGTTTACTTCAGTTTGTGTCTGAAAGTTTTATTTCACATATATATGACATATTTTAAAAATCTATGGTGTTAGCTCTTAGAGTTCACTCTGTTTTCCTAATATGCCTTGGTACACAGTTTAGGAACGACAGAGAGAGTTAGACTTCATGTTTCTTCTTTCTACTGTAGCAAGCGCTCTTTTGAAGGAGTTTGCTCCATAGATTTATTAGCAAATATAGATACTGATAATTACTTATAATCTCCGCTTTAGACTTGTCATCATATTCCCCATTTAATCCTGATAGTTACAGTTTATGTTATTGTCCCTTTACTTCTTTTATTTTACTTGAAAAATGATCAAGGGGCTTCTCAAACATATTGTACTATTTAAAAAGGAAGCTTTGCTTTTGTTGAAATTTATTATACCTTTGTTTTTTATTTCACATATTTGTTAAAAATATACAGCCTTTTAAAATTAGGACAGAAAATTGTTAAACTTCTACTTGCCTTCAGGAATCATAAATGGATCTAGTCACTCTTGTATCTCATACAATTTATTTTTCATTTCTGAAGTGTGTTATGCACTTATTAATTTTTTCATGATGACCCTCACCATTTCTCTGAGATTTTCATTTTAAAATAGTAAATAATTTTATCTGCTTCATGGGTGTGAATCTAAGTCAGACTTTAATTGTGTGTAAGGTTACTGTTCTCTTTGTTTTTGTCTCTATAGTAACTTTACATGGCGTTTAACCTCTGTTTTGAGTTGTTCATTTTTGTATGAAATTACATGAAAATTTTTCCATGTTATATTTCATATAAAATTTATTTTATATGAAATGTCCTGAAACATTGAGACTGAGAATGAGACAGACATTGGGCACCTGGATGGCCCAGTCCATTAAGCATCCTATTTTGGTTCAGGTCACGATCTGCCGTTCGTGAGTTCGAGCCCGACTTTGGCCTCTGTGCTGACAGCTTTGAGCCTGGAGCCTGTTTTGGATTCTGCGTCTTCCTCTCTCTCTGCCCTTCCCCCATTCGTGTTCTCCTCTCTCTCTCTCTCAAAAATAAACAAACATTAAAGATTTAAAAGAACAAGACAGACATAAGGATAATTTTTGTAACTAAAAGTAATGGAATAAAGATGTTCATAATTTATTTTTGATATTTGTGGAATTTTATTGGTAGGACCTTTTTACATTTGTATTATAGCAGTTTGTCTTCTCTGTCTTTCCTTTCCTTTCTTTCTCTGTGTTCCTCTCTCTTTCTTCCAGTATCAGTCTTGTTACAGATTGTTGTTACAATTTTCTTACTTGTTCAGAAGGACAAACTTTTGAACTTTTGGCTTTGTCAATTTACTGTTTATTTGTTTGGTCATTGATTCTTTCCTCAATTATTTCCCTTCTTCTACATCCTTGGCATTTAATTTGTTTGTTCTTCTCTAGTTTTATAAAATGAACATTTAGATAATTGATTTTAGGCCTTTCTTGGTTTCTTTTATAAGAATTTAAAGCTATCCATTTCTAAGCATAATTACATGCTTCTGTAAATATTAATTTACAGAATATTCTGCAAATATTAATATGCAATATGTCCATCATAATTTATTTAATATCACCTGTAATTTTGTAAGTTGGCATGTGAAGTCTTTTTTCAACCTGTGTGTTAATGTAGCAGGATTCTCGCAAAAAGAGTCATGACACTAAGGCATTTCTGTCCAGGAAGCAACTTTATTCTGCCAGGTACAGCTCAGTTGGGTTCATACCCAAAGAACTGAGCCCCGAATGCCATGTGGCCAGGTTTTTTATATATATATTTTTTTTACTTCTTTGTCTCCCATATATAGTAACACACAAACATGTAGTCTAATTAAGTAATCTCCTGTCACAAGGTCATGAAGGATGTTGTCACGTGTATAGTCAGGTGGCCTTGAGGTTTTTTTTTCCTTAGGGAGGGTACCCTACCACATTATAAAAAAGCAAATTGCCACTGTTACTCTTATTTTTACATACCTAAGGGAGTGCCTGGGTGGCTCACTTGGTTAGGAGTCTGATTATTGGTTTTGGCTCAGGTCATGATCTTGTAATTCGTGAATTTAAGCCCTACTTCGGGCTCTGCACTGACAGCAAGAAGCTTACTTGGGATTCTCTGTCTCTCTCTCTCTCTCTCTCTCTCTGCCCATACCCTCCTTTTTATGTCTCTCAAATAAATAAACATAAAAATATTTAGGCCTTTGTTACCTAATTTTACTCATTCTAACTTGCTTCTGTTTGGGTCACAGAACATAATCTGAAAGAGTTCTCTCCTTTGAAATTGAATGACATTTGTTCTATGGTGTGGCTAAATGTCTATTTTGGTAAATGTTTCATGTGTGCTTGAGAAGAATTTGTATTCTCTTGGTATTGGATATAGTTTTCTATAAATAACATTTGGGATAAAGTAACCAATAGTGATATTCAGATCTTCCATATCTCTATTGATATTTTGTCTAGTTGGTCTGTCAGTTAATAAGAGTGGTGTTGAAGATTACAATTATTATTATGGATGTACCTGGTAGTTTTGCCAAATCCTACTTCACCTATTTAGCAGTTCCATTATCTCCATTATTTGGGGATTGCATATTTATAACGTTAAGTTTTCCCAATATAATGAGCCTGTAACCATTATGAAATGTCACTTCTGCCCTCTGGTGCTATTTCTTATCTTGCTATCTATTTGTTCCTATATTTAGATAATTACTCTACTCAGTCATATTGTGATTCAATACACATAGTACATAATTTAACTTCCCTTTACTTTCAGTAACTTTGTGCCTTTCTATTGAACATATACATCTAGTAAAAGCACATACTTGAGTTTAGATTTTTTACCTAACCTAAAAATCTCAATCTTCTGAGTGTTTAGCCTACTTATTTGGACTGTAGTTATTTAAATTGGTTGAATTTTTATGTATTTTGTTATTTTTATTAATAGACCATATTTTTTAAGTTTTTTTTAATGTTTTCATTTATTTTTGAGAGAGAGAGCACACAAGCAAGCAGAGGACAGGCAGAGAGAGAGGGAGACACAGAATCCAAAACAGACTCCAGGCTCCTAGCTGTCATCACAGAGCCAGATGTGGGGCTCGAACCCATGAAGTGTGAGATCATGACCTGAGTCGAAGCTGGATGCTTAACTGACTGAGCCACCCAGGTGCCCCGGTAGTCCTTTCTTAAAATTGCTTTCTTTAGGGGTGCATGGGTAGCTCAGTTAGTTAAGTGTACGACTTTGACTCAGGTCATGATCTGGGGGTTGGTGAGTTTGAGGCCTGCGTTGGGCTCTGTGCTGACAGCTCAGAGCCTGGAGCCTGCTTCAGATTCTGTGTCTTCCTCTCTCTCTCTCTCTATCTCTCTCTCTCTCTCTCTCTCTCAAGAATAAACATAAAAATAAAATAAAAAATAAATAGAAAAAAATAGATACATAAAATTGCTGTCTTTAGAATAGTTAATTTCTACCAATGTCTTTGACTTCATCACACTTTCTTCTAATGTTGTTAAACCCATCTATTGAACTTTTGAAAATTTCCATTTGACTTTTAGTTTTTATTTTTTGAGATCATATGTATGTATTTCTTCACATATTTGAATATATTTATAATTTATTTAAATTCCTTTTCACATATTTGAATATATTTATAATTTATTTAAATTCCTTTTCTACTATGTACAACATCTTAATTATTTTAAGAATTGATTTTTTTATGAGCATGGGTCAAGTTATCCTGTTTATTCACATATTGATTTGATTTTTTTTAATTTGAAATTTTGAACAATATATTTGGTAATATACACAGTACATTTTGAAAAATGTATTTAGAAGTTCTGGGTCTATTCTGTCTCTGAAGAGTGATCTTCCTCAAGCATGCAGTTAATCTGAAGGAAGACGAACTCCAGACTGGAGTTTGCTGCAAACAATGGTAACTGAAATCTCTGCTGAGATTTTTTAGTTTCTAGAAGCTGCATTTTCTTTGTCAGACCCCACCTGGCCCTTCCCTGTGGTTGTATAATTTAGTACTCCATATTGGTATAAATGAAGTATTTGAATAAATTCTACATGCAGATTTGGGCATTAACCTCACTTGTTTCCTTCTTTCCATGTTATACTTTTAACTCTCTAGATTTTTACTCAGCTCTAAACTCCACTCTGACATTATCAAGCCAGTAATCCTGTACCTTTCTGCCTTCCCCAGAAGGATTGGAGATTGTAACTGAACAAAGATTCACATATTAGTTATTTTCACAAGTGTAATTTCTTCTTTCAATCACAGACTCTTTGTTAGTATTAGTTTACTTTTACTTTACATTGCCTTTAAGGGTATTTTTCTGAGATTTTCTGTAGGCACATTAATCTAAATGAAATATTTGTGTTGCTAGGGAAGGAGTTCAGGGCATGTTGTCCCAGAGTATGCCACTTTGGCATGTACATTATTTTGAGCTGAAGTGTCTCTGAATTTCCCTTCATCTGTCTAAAGAGAGATCCTCCAAAAATCTCAATCTGATAAATCACCTCCCTGAAAATTTCATCACTCAAGAGAAGATTGAGTTTTGTCACAGAAAAGAAACTAGAAGTTGATACAACTCCCAGACAAACTTTGGCACAAACTATCATATCTCCCATCCATTCCTCATTCCTATTCTTCATTCCTCAAAATCATTTACTCTTCTCTCAGGTCTCTTCATCCCTCTGCTCCTTCCCTTATTAAGATGATAAATAAACTTTGACAACTCAGCACCTTTTGAATATTCACTTCATTTCTCCTGTTATGATCTAATGCGTGGAGTGTTAAAAATTAAGAAATTTATTTACCTATTTTTCCTGTTAATTTGTCTCAGTATATATTATAGATTCAGCTGTCAAACCTAGGAGGATTAGAGGCAAAGTTTTTTCTCCCCTACAACAGAATTCAGGAGTTCTGAGTTATAAAGCATCCATTGTAAATGAAAGTCATGGTCATCTTTTATGCTTTCATAGCATATGCATAAGGGGAAAAATGTAATAAATACAGTTTTGACATTTTGGTATTTTATCAGCACATGGCAATAGGCAAACCATGCTAAAATAAGACCTTAAGTTTTGATCTTTGTTCTCTAGAAGAGCATCACTTAGTAGTTGCTTTTACCTTTTTTTAATCCCAACTTTCATTTAAGAAAGACCATTTCTTAAATTAAAGACCATTGCTGGACTTTAGTTGTGGGATGATAATGCTTTTTCTCATGTAGCTATATTTCTTTTATTTCAGGACTTTGTAGGCTTCATGACCACTGCCTACTTTCCTTTACAGAACAAGGAACAGGCGTTTTGGCTAGACTTTTCTCACTGATTAAATAACAAAGACATAAAACTCCTCCTACGATGAAATAATAAAATAGCAGATAACCTCAGTGGACAAAAGGTAGAAGATGTTTGGAAAACTCTTTGCCAGCTGCTTTAAAAATTAAGCATGCATCGACTCTCTGACCTTGTGATTCCACTCCTAATTATGTATATTGGAGAACGGGAAAAGTGAGTCCATTAAAAGTCTTGTACATAATGTTTATAGCATGCTTATGCAGAGTAGCCCAAAAATGGAAATAACACAGATGTCCATTGATGGGAAAACGGATAAACAATCTGCAGTATAATCATAAAATTAAATACTTCTTAGTCATAAAAAAGAATGAGCTACTGATGCATGCAACAACATGGATAAATCTCAGAAACAATTATACTCAGTTGAAGAAGTTTTACACACAAAAAATATGTATAAGGAGTTGCAGAATGGGTAAAACTAAACTATGATGATAGAAATAACTTTTCTGGTTGTTTGGTGGTTGGTGGAAGAATTGTGTTGAGTGTTAACTGAGAAGAGACATATGAATATATTCATACTCTGGAGTCCTGGAAATGATCTATGACTTGATAATCATGTGGGATCTAGGAGCTGATAGATTTTTAAACTCTGACACCAAAGTAATTTAAGATCTGAGCATTTCACTGTAGGTAAATTGTTCCTTAATAAAAAAAAAAAAATTATGCAAAATACTTGAACAGAAACTTTGCCAAATATCTTCTACCTTTTATCCACTTAGGTTATCTGCTATTTTATTATTTCATTGTAGGAGGGGTTTTGTGTGTTTGTTATTTAATCAATGAGAAAAGCCTAGCCAAAACGTCTGCTCCTTGTTCTATAAAGGAAAGCAGGCAGTGGTCATGAAGCCTGGTTACCAGGGGAAAATTACACTGAGAGTCAGATATGACCTTATTCATACTGAATGGCTAAATTTAAAAAGACTAAGAGCCTCAAATGTTGGTTACAGTATGAAGAAGAAAATGGTAACTGGTTATTGAACAGTGGTAATTTTATGTAAGGTTTAATATAAATGTACTCTACTACCCAATATTTTTTTCCCAGCCTGAATAATTTTTTTCTCAGCCCGAACCATCTGTGTTCCAGGATGCAGGTGATAAGAGGGAAAGAGTGCTTCTTGGGAGTCTAGGTAGAGGCATTAAGGAAGCTGGACACAGGGGAGTGGTCCATGCTCCTGAGAGTAGGGCAGTGATATGGAGTGGGGCTGACAGAAAGCATCCACAGCATATGGTAGTGACAGGGGCCACAACTAAAGTGGGATAGTGATAGGTTAGGCAGAGAAGGTAGAGTGACTGGGAGTTTGGTTACATTGAGCAAAAGTTTGTCGACTGGGCAAATAAGTCAATACATTGGGAAGAGTTGGATTTACAATCATGTTACACACTGACAAATGATTCACAAACATGGCAGGAGTAAAGCCTACTTAAAACATTGAGGTTTGGGGTTGAAATTGAAAGGATAGGTATGAACCCATGTTATTCTCCTTAAATATACAACTCATTCCCAGTTCTTCATGTATTCTATATTTGAGGATTCATTTACTTGCTACAATTTGTTTGTAATCCCCTAAATCAACCTAGTCTTACACGGTTATTTGCAAACATTGACAGGGTCATGAAAAATCAGAATTGCCTAACTTGAATGTTGCCAGTTGAGAGTGAACAAAACAATGCCTTGATTTCTTTTTTAGTGCCCATATTATGAGCAAATTTTGTTTTCTCAGTCTACTCCATGCCCTGGTTTTCACATTTTTATACCTCTTGTTAAGGGGATTTTGTTATTTAAAATGGCCCCTGAGCCACCTGGGTGGCTCAGTTGGTTGGTCATCCCACTTCAGCTCAGATCATGATCTCAGAGTTCATGGGTTCGAGCCCCACGTCAGGCTCTGTGGTGACAGCTCAGAGCCTGGAGCCTGCTTCAGCTTCTGTGTCTCCCTCTCTGGGTGCACCTCCCCCACTTACGCTCTATCTATCTCTCAGAATTGAAAAAAATATACTTGATTTAAATACAAATGAAAATACATAAAAGTATAAAAATATATTATAAAATATAAAATTTATTAAAATATTACAAAATAGATTTTAAATGCCCCCTGAGCATAGCACTGAAGTCCATATAGTATTCCCAAGTACAAGATAACTATGATGTGCCTTATGGAAAAAATACATGTGTTAGTCAAGCTTTGTTCAGGTATGACTTATAGTGCTATTAGCCATGAGGTCTATGTAAATGAATTAATAATATATATTAAGTAATAGGCCTTCAACAGAAACACATATAAAACACGATCACGTTTGATCAATTGGTAGAAATGTGACCAGAGGCTCCTAGGAAATTAACCCTATATCCATAGGGGCAATGATTCAGTATTTCCTAATTTCAAATTTATAGAACATAACTGGTATAAATAATAAGAATCAACTGTGTGTGTATTTACTGATGAGTATAGGCTTACTGAGAGCCACTAAAAATATTCTTGACTTCTTAATAACACCTGCACTAACAAGGCTTCTTGTCCAAGAATACCTTATACCAGAAAGTGAAGACATGTTCAGAGAATGATAGACATATGTCAAAAGTATACAAGAGTCTACTTGATGTTTCTCTCCCTAAGTAAATCCAGGACAATTGAGCATCAAAGTAATTAATACTATCAGATGACACCCCATTTCATAAAACAGGAACACATGAGTCCATACAGACATTAAAAGAAAGGGAGAAAAGAAAATTCTTCTTCTATAAAATGAAATAAGGAAGGCATGATAAACATAATTTGGAAAATAATGATCGTGGCTGAAGTTTTGCTAAGAAACAGTATATTATTCTTATCTTCTTACCAATGCTGGTATATTATTGAAATATCTTTCTGCATAATGATGACTTTACCACAAAGAAATATGAGTCTGATTATGAGGAAAAATCCTGTAGACCCAGGTAGGGGATCATCTTCTATCATGAAAAGCCTGCAAAGTTTCAAGGCTATTAAGGATGTAAAAGACATGACAGATGAAGCAACTCTTTCAGATGGAAGATTTATGAAACATGAAAATCAGGAGGAACTTTCTTTCCTTGGCATGGAGCTGGACTGAAATGAAAAAGGTGCATTCATATGATGTTTGGCAAAATTACAATGAAGTGTGTGAATTGCAACATAGCATTTATGAATATTGATTTCCTAAATGCAAGGATTATATGGTGGTGATATAGAAGAATGTTTTTATTTTTTGAAGGTACATATTAGAGTACTTTTAGAGTGATAGGGCATTATAATACAAAGAGATTCTTTTTTTCTTTCTTTCTTTCTTTCTTTCTTTCTTTCTATATTTATATGTATATATGTATCTATGTAATATTATCTATATAATCTGTAAAACAGAACAATATTTCTTAATCATTTTACTCTGGGGAAATCTTTGGAATAATTTTTAGGTTTAATCACACAGAAAGTTATTATATCACCAGCTTTTAGTAAGTTAATGAGGTCATTAATTTGTAGTTACAATATTACAGTAATAACTTTCACTGCTGTTTTAAGTAGAGAATGACCTTTTCCAGTAATGTGTTTATTTTGGACAATTCATTAGCCTACTCTGTCTATGTGGTTTACCATCCCCATAACTTATATCCACTTAAAGTCAAGGAGGCAGGTAAAGGAAATTTTAGTTTTTCCATGTAAAAAAGATAGTATTCAATTAGATCTTAAATTCTTGACACAAATTTCTTTTATGCAAGTTGCCAATAAAATAGATACATTGCACATGATTTATTTAACAGTAGTTTCACGCCTCCCCATTCTTAAAACTAAAGGCAACCTTTTTGGAAAGAACAAAAAAAGGCAGGCATAGCTTACCTTTCTTGAATTTAATTCTGTTTCTTTGTATATGTTTTTAAAATTCATAAGGAAAATAAGTTTTTGTTAAAGTACTGGAGTACGTAAAATTGAATTTAAGTTTTTTATGGTAGGTAAAGTATATTTAATTTGAATAAAAGCTGTACGTTGATTTCCATTAATGTTATTGACTGTCTTCAGTAGCAGATTTTTACTCAGCCATAATCTGAAACAATATGAATACAAATTAGCCTAAGACACATATTTATATGACTTTGAACAAAATACAGTATTTTACTGAGTGGTATTATAGAAGCAAATATGTGGGCATAGTGATTACAGAATTATCATATAAAGGCTTTATTCCTTGAATTCCTCTTACAGGCCTATGTATGTATAAAAGTATTATTTTTAAGCCAAAAGTAAATAATTGAAATTTCTTTAATATGAAAGCTGTGCTTAGTTTTTGCTGCACAAAATACTTAATTATCACTCAAAATTGAGTTAGATACAAGAGGATCTCTTTTCTTTATTATTTATTTAAATTCAAGTTAGTTAACATAGAGTGTAGTATTGATTTCAGGAGCAGAATTTAGTGATTCATAACTTATATACAACACCCAGTGCTCATCCCAACAAGTGCCCTCCTTAATACCCATTACGCATTTAGCCCAACCCCTATCCTTTTCCTCCATCAACCTCAGTTTGTTTTCTGTAATTAAGAGCCTCTTATGGTTTGCCTCCTTATCTGTTTTTCTCTTATTTAGTTTTCCCTTCTGGGGGGAATCTGTTTTGTTCTCTTCAATTCTACATGTGAGTGAAATGGTATATTTGTCTTTGTCTGACTGACTTATTTTGTGTGTGTGTGTGTGTGTGTGTGTTTATGTATATCCTTTATTCATTCGTCAGTTGATGGACATTTGGAGTCTTTCCATAATTTGGCTATTGTTGGTGGCACTGCTATAAATAATGGGGTGCATGTGTCCCCTTCGAATCAGCATTTTTGTAACTTCTTACTAGACGTGTCTCTGGAGGCAAGGGATACAAAGCAAAAATGAACTATAGGGAACTTAACAAAATAAAAATTTTTGCACAATGAAGAAAACAATCAACAGAACTAAAAGGCAACTGACAGAATGGGAGAAGATATTTGCAAATGACATATGGCATAAAGCGTTAGTATCCATCTGTCATAAACTTAACAAATTCAACACCCAAAAAACAAGTAATCCAGTGGAGAAATGGGACAAAGACCTGAATAGACACTTTTCCAGAGAAGACATCCAGATGGCTAACAGACACATGAAAGAAAAGATGCTCAACGTCATTCCTCATCAGGGAAATACAAACCACAATGAGATACCACCTCACATCTATCAGAATGGCTAACATTAAAAACTCAGGAAATAACAGACATTGATGAGGATGACGAAAAGGGGAACCATCTTGCACTGTTTGTGGGAATGCAAACTGGGGAAGCCACTCTGGACAACAGTTTGGAGGTTCCTCAAAAAAAATAAAAATAGAACTACCCTATGACACAAAAGGATTTATTTTCACTTGAAATGAAATAAATTCTGTTGCTCAAGATGCTTGTTAAACACAGCAGCTTACCCACACATGTAAGAAATTGAAAATGGTAGCAAATGATTCCCTGCTTTCTTATGAATGGCATGGTCTTCCTTCACAAAAATTGTGAAAGAAACTTACTGCTTGCTTAGGACAGAGCAGTAACCTCAATTTGAATGTCATCATACTACATACTATAGCTCACTGACATTTTCTTCTCTCAAAATCTAGTACTCTGGCAGAGCAGAAGGTTCAGAAAAAGGGTTACACTTGCTCAGTCTAGAAAGGGAAGGGAAATGTCAGTTTTGCCCTGTAACACTTCCCATCTTTCAGTAAGACTTACTGATTTCTTTCCTCACTCTCAAGCCTAATTAGAAGAAAAAACTTTTCAAGTTTCTTGTTGGTTTGTTGGTTTTTGGCAACATGATTTTTCATAAGATTCCATTTCCATTTAATTCCAAGGATCTTGTCATCTGAAATCAAAACATGTTCTCCAAGGTCCTGCATAGACTTGTTTAATTGGTTTATGTATGAAAGACTGTCTCATCATAGTCATTTTGTCAGGTGTCTGGGTGGCTCAGTCAGTTAGGTGACCACCTCTTGATTTTGGCTCAGGTCATGACCTCAAGGTTCATGGGTTTGATGCATCAGGCTCCACACTGGTAATGAGTGAATTAGCAGAATTAACGTGAGTTTGCTTTTTGGTTAGTTACAAGTAGACACTAATCCAGGTAGGGTTGTCACACAAAGGACATTATTTGCAGCAAAGAAGATCAGGGGGAGTAACTTAGAAAGCTGTGACTCTGAGTGGGGTGGTGGGGAGTGGGTTTCTTCTATCTAGGGTTGGGATGAATATTCAGAAAGGGGAGTTTTGTCATTTCACATACAGATGGATAAGATGTCATGGGTGAGTACTTAGAAAACGTGCCTATACATGCATTGTACTTTAAGTTCATGTTAAGTTCATGACTTGCTTGTGTGCCTCCTTGAGTGGAAATTTTAACATTATAATGAAGCAGAGGTAACTGCTTCAAGGAGAAGGGGGCTTGGGGCATGTTCTGAGAGACCGTACAAACTAGATGGGGCATTGGTTGTGATGAGTACTGCGTGTTGTATGTAAGTGATGAATCAATGAATTCTATACCTGAAACTATATTTTTTACACTTTATGTTAACTAATTGGAATTTAAATAAAAATTCAACTTTAAAAAAAAAAAAAAGAAACCAGATAGGATTTTGGGCTCATTATTTTAAGTAGAGAATACAGGACCTTGCTTACTTTTAAGACACCACTGAAAGTTTTGCCATTTATTTAGAGTCTCTGATATGACTAGGCTACTTCCTCACCTGATAGAGACTTTGAATTCTCTTTGTTTTCCTTTTTTTTCATTTTTTCTTTTTCTTTCTTTTTCTTTTTCTTTCTTTTTCTTTTTCTTTTTTTGTAGTTTTGACATTTTCTGGGAAGTTCTTCAAGAAATATGTGTGGGCAAGTAGGGCATAGATCACAGAAAATAGTTGGGAGCCTAAAATGACTTTGTGTCACGGAAGTTATGTCTCCTCTTTGTCAGGGGAACCCCTAGCTCTTTCTACTTAGAGTTTTTGCACTGAATCTTTGTCTTCAAAGCACCAAGCAAAATCTGTCCCATTTTCTTGAAAGTATTCCTGCAATTTACCTTCTGGCTAAAGCATCCTGCTGTGAAGACTTCCTCTACCACATCATTAGATTTCTTAACTTAGCAAAGGGTTTCTGTTTTCTTTGTCCAGGTTTTTCTCACCATTTTTAAACATGTCCAGTGAGCTGGTCCTTGAAAAATAAAGTCAGCCACTCTATAGTATTATCCAGAATTTTTTTTTTTTTTTTTAGATTATCTTCAAGAATTGTTGACACCAGCATCTCTCTACGAGGAGAGCAGTTCTGTATTGTAAGGTCAGGATCACTCCTCCCTGCCGCTGACCACCCCCTCACCCCCTTTTTTAAACAATAGAAATGTCTTCTGACACAAATTATGGACAGGACAGCATAAATACAGATAGCAATATAGTCTTTCCACACAGGCGTTTAGTTTCTAGGTATAAAGACAAGAAGTAAGTACATTTCTACCTTTGTTTATTATCCCAAGTGGTATTTTGCTACAGAAAAAAAGTTTTAATTTCACCATCATTTATAAAATAGTTCTACTGAAATGTAATTTGTATATAACATTTTCTTAGTTTCACCTGCATAACATAATGATTCAGTATTATGTACACTGCAAAATGATCACCACGATGAGTAGTTAGTATCAGTCTTCATACAAAGTTACAAAACATTTTTTTGTTTACCATGAGAGCATTTAAGATTTACCTTTAGATACAGAAGTGCTGATGCATAGGGGCACATGTACCCCAATGTTCGTAGCGGCACTTTCAACAATAGCCAAATCATGGAAAGACCCTAAATGTCCATCAACTGATGAATGGATTAGGAAGATGTGGTTCATCTATACAATGGAATACTCCATGGCAATGAGAAAGAATGAAATCTGGCCATTCGTAGCAACGTGGATGGACCTCGAGGGTGTCATGCTCAGCGAAATAAGTCAGGCGGAGAAGGACAGATACCATATGTTTGCACTCATAGGTCTAACAGGAGAAACCCAACAGAGGACCATGGGGAGGGGAAGGAGGAAAAGAGTTAGGGAGAGGGAGGGAGACAAAACACGAGAGACTCTTGAATACTGAAAACAAACAGGGGGGAAGGGGAAGGGGGAAAGTAATGGGGGGTGATGGTCATGGTGGAGGTCACTTGTGGGGAAAAGCACTGGGTGTTATATGGAAACCAACCTGACAATAAACTATAAAGTTAAAAAAAAAAAAAAGATTTACCTTTAGAACTTTTAAATATGCAGTGTGATAAGATGTAATGGATTCTAGTCACCGTGGTATAAATTATCTTCTGATGACTCCTTCTGGTGACTTATGTAATTATTTATTTCATAATTGGAATTTCATACCATGTGACCCCTTCAATTTCATTTAGCCCTCCAAACCTCTCTCTTGGGGCAACCACCTTTATGTTCTCCATATCTCTGAGGTTTGTTTCATTTTGTTTTATTCATTTGTTTTTTAGATTCCACATATAAGTAATAGCATACAGATTTAGCTTCTTCTCATCTATTTCACATGGCATAATACCCTCAGGGTTCATCCATATTGTTGAGATGGTAAGCTTTCATTATTATTATGGCTGAGTAGTACTACATTATGTGTGCATATGTGTGTGTGCATGTGTATATATTCAAGTACATATATATTTGTGTGTATATATATTTGAGTACAGTAATATATATACAGTGTTATATATAATATATATTTGAGAGTATATATAATATATATATCTGAGAATGTATATATAATACTGTATATATATTTGACAGTGTATATATATGTAATACCATATATATATTTGAGTATAGTAATATATACAGAAACATGTAATATATATTTGAGAGTGTATATAATATGAGAGTGTGTGTACATATACTGTATATATATATTTGAGAGTGTATATATATATGTAATACTGTACACAAATATATATGCTCTCGAATATATATTTTTTGAGTACAGTATTCCATTATATATATAATATATATTGGAACATATACAAACATATACACATACACACATACATATATATATCCACAACCTCTACATCATCTTTATGCATTCATCCATTGATGTACAGACACTTAGGTTATTTTACAACTTAGTTATTGTGGATAATGCTGCAATAAACATAGGGGTCCATATATCTTTGGAATTAGTGTTTGTACTTCAGATAAATACCTAGAAGTGGAATTGCTAGAACATATTGATGGGGTTTGTGAGCCAATGGATAAGTAAGAATTATTGAGACGTCCTTGGTGAAAAAAAGTGGTTTTATTAAAGCATGGGTCAGGACCCCTGGGCAGAAAGAACTGCACTGGGGTTGTGAGGAGTGACAGATTATATATTTTACAGTTTGTGAAGGGAGAGGGATAGAGGTAAAGTAGTTTCTAAGGAAGCTGGAAACAAGGCTTTCAGGACCTTGAGGAGCTAGCTGCTGTTAAGATTATTTTTAGTTTTTTAATAAAACATAAACATTAAGGGCACTAAGGCTGCTGTGAGTTGCTTGAGGAAGGTCACACTCTGTATGTTTTACATGTCTATCTGTGGGCTGCAAGCTATGAGGAGATTTAAGCCATGTTTCTCTTGCTTTTGTTTTCCTTATAAATATGTTAGTTCTATTTTTAGAGAAGCCTCCATAATGTTTTCCATAGTAGTTATACCAACTTATAATCCTAGTGATATTGGACAAAGATTTCCTTTTCTCTATGCCCGCACTTGTCATTTCTTGTCTTTTTGACAACCATTCTAACAGGTATGAGATGATATGCCATAGTGGTGTTGACTTGCATTTCCATGATGATTAGTGATGTCGGCATCTTTGCATGTTGGCCGTTCTTATATCTTCTGTGGGAAAATGTCTATTCATATCCTCTGCCAATTTTTAAAACATTTTTTTAATGTGTGTTTATTTTTGAGAGAAATAGAGCACAAAAAGGAGAGGGGCAGAGAGAGAGGGAGACAGAATCTGAAGCAGGCTCCAGGCTCTGAACTGTCCGCACAGAGCCCAACGCGGGGCTTGAACTCATGAGCTGCAAGATCATGACTCAAGCTTAAGTCAGACACTTAACCGACCGAGCCACCCAGGTGCCCTGCCTCTGCCCATTTTTAAATCAAAATGTTTTTTATTATTGAGTTGTATGTGTTTTTTGGACATTAGCCCCTTATTAAGACAGATGTTTTGCAATAATTTCTTTCATCCAGTAGGTTGCCTTTTCATTTTTTTGATGGTTTTCTTTGCTGTGCAGAAGATTTTTAGTTTGATAGAGACCCACTTATTTGTTTTTGCTTTTATTGCTTTGGCTTTTGAAGGTAGATTTAAAAAAAAATCATCATGAAGATCAATGTGAAGGGGCTTACACCTGTATTTTCTTATAAGACATTCATGGGTTCAAATCTTACATTCAAGTTCTCTAACCCATTTTTTGATTTTGTATATAGTATAAGATAATAGTCTAATTTCTTTTCTTTTTGCATATAACTCTAATTTTCCAAATGTCATATATTAAAGAGACTGTCCTTTTCCATTTTATATTCAGGTCTTCTTTAACATAATTTACCATATATGTGTGTTCTTTAACATAATTTACCATATATGTTCCATTGATCTATATGTATGCTTTCTTGCTAACACCATACTGTTTTGATAGCTGTAGTTTTATAATATAGTTTGAAATCAGGGAGCATGATGCTGCCAGCTTTGTTCTTTCTAAAGACTGCTTTGTCTATTTAGGATATTTGTTGTTCCATAGAAATTTTAAGATTGTTTGTTCTATTTCTGATTAAAAATGCCATTGGATATTTGACAGAGATTGTGTGGAATCTATAGATTGCTTAGAGTAATACAGACATTTAAAATTATTATTTTAATTTTACTACTTATCCCAGTCCATGAGCACAGAATGTCTTTTAAGTTATATATGTTTAATTTGTTTAATCAATGTCTTATAGATTTCAGTGTACAGAACTTTTACCTCCTTGGTTATATTTATTCCTAGGTATTTTATTCTTTTGATGCAATTATACATGGGATTGTTTTCTTAATTTTTTGGTGGTTCGTTATTAGTGGATAGAAATGCAACAGATATTTGTGTATTGACTTTTACCCTGCAACTTTACTGAATTTGTTTATAATTCTGTTTTTTATTTTTATTTATTTTTTGTGTGAAGTCTTTAGGGTTCTTTATATATAAAATAATCTTATGTTCTGCAAATAGTGAAGGGGTTATTCATTCTTCTCCAATTTGGATATTTTATTTCTTTTCATTTTATTTTATTATTTCTTTTTATTTTATTTTATTTTTCATGCCTCATTGCTCTGGCTAGGACTTCCAACAATATGTTGAATAAAATTATCAGAAGAACATAAAGTGCTAGATATCCCAAGCTTGAAAATAAATATGAAAACATACACTTTTACACAACTATACTTTAATTTTTGAAATGCCTATAGCATTTCAGTGCCAGTCATAATTAGGTAATTGTGTGGTTTGACATTTTTCTAAGAACTCCGAGTATATTTAGATAAAGAAAAATAATTTAGATCATCATAATACTAGATCTGAAAAGTCACTAGCTATCCATCTTTGTCTACCAATGTTTGGAATAATTTGCCAAACAATAAGGTTTATAAAAAGAAAATAATCATATCTATTTATTTTCCTTTTTCTGAAGGCACATTAAAGTGGAAATCAATGAAGTAAAGGGGCATAATTTCATAACCAAAGAATGAATACATGGGATGCCAGTGGAAAGCAAAACATTTCAACACAGTTGTAAGTCCCAGGGAACATAACAGTAGGATTAACCAATAAGTGGAAGAAGACAAAGATTGAGTCAAATTTCTGATACAGAAGTATTGAGCCAAAAGTAAGATGTTCTCCTATGGATAACTGTAGAGATCAGTATTAAAAAAAAAAAAAAAAAAAAAAAAAAAGAATGACAGGACAGATGTGAGACAGGGATGAAAACACTAAATATGAGTGGAACAGCATTTGAAACAATACACCTTTTCCTTCCAGTACTGATAAAAACTCTTTCACGCAAAAAAAACTGAGTTCTACCACCCACGTAAAGACAAAGAAAGTGGATGGCCCTGCTGGAGTAAAAAGCTATTCATGTATTGGCATTTAGAGAACCCTAGTATAAAAGCCTGCCCCATCCTCCAATCACACACTGAAGCACTGAATCTGCATGAATATGCCACACCAAAGTACATAGTGCCTCTGGATTATGCCTCCATTGTCTCTCTGTTACAGAAAATCATGATCATATATTTGAGGAAAGCCTGAAATGTGGCTTAGAGAGAACAAGATATACAAACAAAATCTTCCCCAAATGAATATATTTTGACAAAAATTATGATACACAAAGTGTGTTGCTATTCAAAAGATAAGGAAGGAGTGAGAGGGGCACCTGGGTAGCTCAGTCAGTTAAGCATCCAACTTGGGCTCAGGCCATGATCTCACAGCTCGGGTGTTCGAGCCCCGCTCCAACTGTGCCAACAGCTTGGAGCCTGGAGCCTGCTTTGGATTTTGTGTCTCCCTCTCTCTCTGCACATCCCTGCTTACACTCTCCCTCTCTCTCAAAAGTAAATCAACATTAAAAAATTTTTTTAAAAAAGATAAGGAGTGAGAGAAGAATATTGGTAAGGAGTGAGAGACAGAAGGGTATTGGAAGGTGAAAATGATTGAAAGTATCTTTGCTGAATAGCAATTAGTAAAAAGAGCAAATTGACAGTGTTGGAAGAAAAGAGAAATGGATGAGACAGAAAATATAAGAGGAAGATGACAACAGAGAGTATCAGTCCAGGCTGATTGATCTGATAGGGATTCTCCAAATGGTAAAATGAAGAAACATGTCTTCATATCAAATAGGCATCCCAAAACCAATGAAAATATAAATCCTGATACTGTGATAAACAGTTGGGAAATTGCAAGAAACTAAAAACATTTACAATTTTTTTCTTCATCTGGAGGAAGGGGAGTGAGGAAGTATAAGAGGCTGAGGCAATAGTTACCTAAAAAGGAGTGATAATTTAATTAGCAATGGTATTCTCATCAGGAACAGTAGATAATAAATGACAAAGGAGCAGTGTTCTTTTAACTTTTAGAGATGATATTAAACCAGATGTTCACTACTAAGTATTTTCAGTTAAGTTTGAGTTAGAATAAAAAATATTTTCAGGCATGTGAGGAGTCAGAGAACTTCTTTCAACACATCTGATCTTTGGAGGTTACTTATATGCTAAGCAGTAGAAGGAAATAAACCATAAATAAAAGGTGATAAAGAAAATGACTTCAGAGTTCCAGTCCATTTGAGTAGCAGATCTAAACATGACAGACCAGACTACAGAGGTGGAGGGTGGTGGGGGGGTCTGCAGTTTTCAGGAAAAAGGGAGATGTTTGGTGAATAAAAAGGAATATTCAAGAGATTCAGCTTTTTTTTCAGTTTTTAGAACAAATTAAGACACGCAATGAAGTTGAGAGTTGGAGGAGAATCTCAGGGAGAAAAAGCTCTACAAGAAGTAAATGAGTTATAGAATACTTTATGAATTGGCAAAGAACAATTTACATTTTACATGAAACTGAAACATGGTGTCCTGATTTAACTAAAAATAGTAACAATTAAATTTGGAAAATAGGTAGGAGACTTGAGGATATTTGAGAAATAAACCTTTAGTAGAGAAAAACAATGAAGCAAAATCAGTAATATAAGGACTCAGTTTCTAGATAAAGAAAGGGTTAAAGGGGAAGGGATCAGGTAATTTGTTTTATTAAAAATCCTGCTTTTTTAAGCATTTCTAAATTTATTTTGATAATTCTTCAAACCATTATACATCAATACACTAATTCCTACTTACAGTGTCAAAGGCAATGGCAAATATCATATATAATTGAAATATCAATAAATAAAACACAGAATGGCTCCCTAAATCACATCTTCCTATGTTCTTTTCAAACCCCAAATGACTTGGTGTTGCTATATTTACAATCTTCTTTTCTTGCCTGGTTCTTTAGAATATACATGCCAGCTGTTGTGATGTTTTGATTTTTTAAGAAAACTCATTATAAACATTTTATGTCTTTCTATCTTCAAGCTAGAAGGCAATCCTCAAGGTACAGAGCCATAGCATTTCCTTCTGGAACATTCAAAATTTTCTTGAAAAATGAAGGCAATTGCTTGTTGAAAAAATTTCAGAACATAATCCAGCAAAAACTGATATTTCATTTGTATCACCCTCACAAACTTTCTAGCATCGTCCTAGAGTGTATTATCAAACTGAGGCATCTGCTAATATTCCAACAGCAAATTTAAAAATAAAACTCTCAAAATCAGAGACTGAAATCAGTCTGAATTAGCTTCAAGGTCCACTAACAACATATGTATCTTGCAAAGGTTCTGATTCTGTCCATTTCTGGTTTCTTTGTGAGAAACAATGTTACACATTTCTGTCTTTTGTATATGTTGTGAAGTTACATGTAAATGGCTTTGCACTGTTCCCGGCACAGATCAAGTCTATGATTCACGGCAGGACTGGAGTGTGGTTGCTGCTGCTGATGGTTCTGATAAAATTTGTCATCATCATTGCAAAACCCAACCTTCTCAACAGAACTTTTTATTTTTTCCTGAGTTTTACTTGACAGATGGGATATCACTAATTCTCTCTTCAAGCTAAAAATATGCATGGCTGCAGAAATGTCACCAGTAGATAGATAGATAGGCTGAAAGAGATGACATTATGAGAAATCCGGGGTTTGGTCACAGAGTAATATAACCACATTCCTTATGGCACTTGTGAAATGCCTTCATAGCTAAATCCAAATGAGCTGCTACTCTGAAAATATGTCATCCATTGAGAAGAAGTGTCAGATAACTGATGACTTAGGAAATAAATCCACATTTGATTGTGTAAGTTCTGGTATGTCTTAGAAAGTGTTTACTTTGTACTCCTATTTTACTGATGACAGGTTAAAGAGATCTATATTGAAGAGAAAATATATACTAATCATATAATTAAAATTTTACTCATAATAGTCCTTATACAGGCAAAGGAAATCAGCATGTTTGTTTTCTATAAAAGATCCAAATTTGCTAACAGTTTTCCACCTTTTTTTAAAGGTGTGTGTTTTAAAGGAAGAAAAAATACAGTTGACCATTGAACAACCCAAGTTTGGACTGCATAGGTCCACTTATAGGCAGATATTTTCAATTCCTACAGTACTCTAAATGTATTTTCTCTTCCTTGTGACTTTTTTATAAGATTTTCTTGACCCTTTTTATTATATTTATAATATTTATAAATATTTATAATTTATATACATAAATTAATAATTATATTTATGTTTATAAACCTACAAAATATGTGTTAATAGACTGTTGAAGTTATCTATAAGACTTCCAGTAAACAGTAGGCTTTGAGTAATTAAGTTTTTAAGGAGTCAAAAGTTATACTTGGATTTTCCATTGTCCAGGGGTTAGTGACCTTCGCATTGTTCAAGGGTCATTTGTGTAGTTTAACTTGCTAAAATATGATGTCATAGTCTTGACACCATGAGATCATGACCTGAGCCGAGGTCAGATGCTCACCCGACTGGGCCACAGAGGCGCTCCCTCCACCAGCACTCCCATAAAAGTCTATTTTCACTGTTTTAGTCACTTTCAGATAAATACTCTTTCAGGCCAATAGGTACATGTAAAGATGCTCAACATCACTAGTCATTAAGGAAATTCACAATTCAAACTACAATGAAATATCACTTCAACTTATTAGAATGGCCATTATCAGAAGGATGAGATAAATGCTGGCATGAATGTGAAGGAAAGAGAACACTACTGCAATGTTGGTAGAATTATAAACTGGTGCAGCCACCATGGAAAACAGTATGGAGGATCCAAAAGATTAAAAATAGAACTACCATATGATCCATTGATTGTACTCCTGGGAATATATCCAAAGGAAATGAAAGCACTAACTTGAAGAGATAGCTCCACCCACATGTTCATAGCTGCATTATGTACAATAGCCAAGACTTTGAAACAACTTAAGTGCCCGTGGATGGATCAATGGATAAAGAAATTGTGGTATACCCATATACAGTACAATACAATATTAGTCACAAAAAAGCACGAGGAAATCCTACCATTTGCAAGAACATAGACGAACATTCAAAGCATTGTACTAAGTGAAATAGACTAGACAGAGATGTGGTTACCAGAGGCAGAAGTTTGGGGGGAGGACAGATTAGAGGAAGATGGCCAAAATGGACACACTTCCAGTTAAAAGAAAAATAACGACTAGAGACACAATGTACAGCATAATGACTATAGATAACACTGCTGTAGGATATATAGGAAAGTTGTTAAGTGACTAAATCCTAAGAGTTCTCATTACAAGGAACATTTTTTTTCTTTTTTTTCTTTCTTTGCTTTTACTTGTATCTATATGAAATAATGGTTGTTAGATGAACCTATTGTGGTAATCATTTCACAATACGTGTAAATCACACCATCATGCTGTGTCCACCTTAAGCTTACACAGTGATGTATGTCATTTATGTCTTAATAAAACTTTGGAAGGGGGAAGCTCTATCTTTCAAATGTCCTCATTTTATTCTGTTTTTCTTCAACATGAACTCATGACATAGCCAGTCCTTCAGTGTTCTCATGGTAACAGAGGATAAGAAGGCCTTGAGTCTCCTGAATTTTAGCACCTCTCTCACCCATGCTGTGTGGTGTCACTGGTGTAGTCTGGATTCTACGCCTGTGATCATTGGGATATGACTTCCTGGTTGGTCTTTGCAGGGGGGCAGTATTCAGGCATCTACTTCTGGATGCCATAGTGCAAACTATCTGTCCCCAGTCATGAAATCCTTCTTTCAATCTCTTTCAACCTGTCTATAAATCTTGTAACCTCTCCATTCCCATGCTGAAACTTGTGAATATCTTGCTGTATCATCACACATATTTTTTCTGGAATTCTGGCCAGACGCTGTAGTCTCCTCTATGGAGACACCTTAATGGGCATTGCTACATTTTCATTTTGCAACGTGCTGAATACCCAACTAACACAGTTGTACTTTCTAGCACTCACTGAATTTAATTTCCCTCGGGAAGTTACTATGTTTATCAACCTTTGTTTTTGTCTTAAATGCTTCAAATCCTAATACTCTAGTACAGTACTTATCAGCAATAATTGATAATAATTAACCTAATCAATCAAACAAGTACAGTCAAGTAATATGGTGACCAAGCTAATTAATAGATGAATGGTAAAAGGCATGGAATAGGAAATTGTAAAAAGATAAAGAATAAGATTCAATAAACATATGATTTTGATGTGCACAAAGTGTGATCTCCTTGAGATGGATCATTTTCAAACATGAAAACCATAACCTATCTCTTCAAGGGTGAATTGAGTGATTTAAAAAAAATGGCCTTGAAATATGTAGATATGATTGACATCTCAAGTGGCATAAGGGTCATGGCTGCTGATAGTGAAACTGTTTTGTTTTTTAACTTGATTTATTTTGAGAGAGCACAAGTAGGGGAGGGGCAGAGAGAGAGGGAGAGAGAGAATCCAAAGCAGGGTCTACACTATCAGCGTGGAGCCTGATGCAGGGCTCAAACCCAAAAACCATGACATCATGACCTGAGCCAAAATCAAGAGTTGGATGCTCAACTGACTGAGCCACCCAGGTTCCCTCAACCTATATTTTTTCTATTTTTGATAATTGTATCACACCTAAGTCTTATTTCATACCTTCTTCTGCCAAGCTGGCTCCATGCTGTTACAGAGCCTGACACAGGGCTCAAACTCAGAAACTGTGAGATCGTGACCTAGGCTAAAACCAGGAGTCGGATGCTTAACCAACTGAGCCACCCAAGCATCCCACTGCTGAGAGTGAAATTGTAAGGAATTTTGGCATGGTAGGAGATAAGTGATAGAAGCTGTGAGCTTACTGATGAAATCAGCATGGAGAGGGACTGCATTTTGAGTATTAGTTGATGACGACACTACATGTGAAGAGGCTAGTGTCAACGTTTGGTAAAGATTTCCAAAAAGTGATTGCTATTCAGGGGTAGCAAAAGCATGGACTACAATTAGTCTGAACATCTACTAAGTCTTCTAATGAATTAAGAAAGTTAGAAAAAAATACTTTCCAGTGAAGAACGCAAGAAGAAAAAGTAAAATTTTAAAGAAAAGAAACTATTGTTTATATATATATATATATATATATATATATTTGATGATATAAGAAAAGATACCTTAATAGCATACTGTTGCCTGGAGGCTCAATGGAAAAGCTCAGGTATAGCTATGCAGATGAGCATAGGAGGTGCACAGTTTAATGAACTGCTGATACAAAATCTAATATGGTGTTAGGGAGGTGGCCTTTTCCTACGGTAAATGAGATGTAGGAAGCAAATACACAAGAACAATTAATAATGGTGTAAAGTTGATAATGGTATGGAAAGGAAAGTGCATGATAAGCAGAAATTGTGTTAATGAGAATCTTGGAGGGGTGATCAAACTAGATTATGAAGATCTCAGTTTTTGTGTGGCACAATTGCTCATAACTTATGATAAAGTGTCTCAAGTCAGAAAAATTGTCATACATTATATAAGCCTTCTTCTAGGAATAATCCCAAGCATCTGTTTTCTGATTAGTGCTGCCACACTGGTTAATTTGCTTTTGTCGATGAGGGGTTTGTGAATTAAATGGAGGCAGCTATCAATTTTTCTTAAAGTATACATTTTATTTTTTCAGACACAGAATCTATGCTAGTACTGAATAAAAACTTATAATTACTGTCCATTGATTAAATAATTAATTCAATAAGTACAAGTAAATTCATGATATCTATATCTATATAAATATCTATGTATAGATACATAAATATCAATGGAGCAACACGTTGGTCCTTACAACCTGTAGCAACTTACAAATTGGCAAAATAGCAATATGCAATACCATCAAAGTATACAAAATACAAAGTACACAATATACACAAAATAAAATCTGGTAAGATCCATAACTCAAATGATTTTCTAGACTCGGAGCACCAAGATGAAATTTGATTTCCAGTTCTAAATGGAAACCATGTAACTTAGAAGATTATTTCTACAATTTTATAAAAAACCCTTATTTTCCATCTCTTTCATTTTAGTTAAGATGGGGCAGTTCTCTGTTTTTCATTCATGTTCTTCTAATCCGTTTCAAATTTATTTTCTATTTAGAAATGCTCTCTAAGGGGTTCCTTTTTGAGTCCCACAATTTCACTAGGAGTTAAGTAAGAATATCATTTTCCTCTCATCGTAGAGGTAAAAACCAAGTATGCATAATGAGTTTACATGGTTGGTTCATATAAATTAATGGAGCCAAAATAAGAAAGTAAGCTTTCTATTCTAAATTATGACATTCCATATAAACTTGCCTCTTCTCTTTCCTCACTCCCTTATATAAAATCTGGAATCCTCTTCAAACTGAAAGCACTCTCTACCTTGGATTTAAAATACTTTTTTTCGTGCCAACTTTTCACTGACTTTCTCAGTGTGGCTTTCATTGACATATTTTCCTATCTGAACATTGTTAGCATGTAAAATGAAATTATTCCTCAGCCTTAATTGTATACAACATGCTGCAATTACTTCATCCTAGAATAAAAGATCAAATGCAAATTACAGGTTATGCTCTGAAACTGAAGATTTCTCCCAATGCAAGGACTTGCCATGAGTTTGCCTTCCCTTACTTTTAAAATGCAATAAAATAACATCACTTACCATCTTAATCCACCATAGAGCAGAATATATGACCATTCTTCAAGAACGACATTACTATATTTCCTCCATATTTTTAGTTCCATTAAATTGTAATGGATTTTATGCATTTCATTGACAAGGAGAGAATTTAAATATATCAGGACCTATTGCTTATCTTCCTCTAGAAGACAAGTGGAAAGAAGGAAGGCTACATGGCATCGTAATCTAAGAATCAAGGGTTAAAGATGATGTTAATTTCCATTCTGCACTAGCTTCCTTATGACCATGAGATACTATATCAGCCCATTTCCCCGACAGTGAAAGAGTGTGATTGGAACATAACCACTGTTAAAGGGGGTCAGAGGAGAGGAGCTATTTGACAAGACCTTGAAAAATACAGAGAGGACTTTAGAAATGCAACATATTAATAAAATCACCACATCTCAGCTCTATTTTTATATTTCAGCTCTCACTATTCTGTGACAAAACAAGAACAACAAAAGGCCAAAAAAACCTCCCAAACTTACTTCAAATCTTTAAATTCTCCACTTGCCTCTGGGCTATCTTACATGTCATGATCTTTATCCAAGAGATGTTCCCATTTAGTGTCCTGCTACATGTCGCCGTCCATAAATTCCTTTGTGGAAGTCTCCCTTTCTGTATCCCTTCCCCTATCCAATTGTAGCCCAGTGCCAATTCCTCTGTGCTCTGTTGTCTCTTCTATAGTTTTCCACCCAGAACACTTAAAACTGTGTGATGTGGGGCGCCTGGGTGGCTCAGTCGGTTAAGCGTCCGGCTTCGGCTCAGGTCATGATCTCACGGTTCGTGGCATCGAGCCCCGCGTCGGGCTCTGTGCTGACAGCTCAGAGCCTGGAGCCTGTCTTCAGATTCTGTGTCTGCCTCTCTCTCTGACCCTCCCCTGCTCACGCTGTCTCTCTCTGTCTCTCAAAAATAAATAAAAAACATAAAAAAAAATTAAAAAAAAACTGTGTGATGTAATTATGTATTTTCTCTATTTTTCAATAGACTGGAAGTTCTGAGAGCTGGAAAGCTATCTCTCATATTCATTTTGTTTCCCCCAGACCCATCACATAGTAAAGTTTCCTATAAATGCACAAAGAACTATAACAAAACATGAGTCCGTAGAGTTTTCTTTATAATTTTAAAGTGATAGCGAAATAAATTTTGCAGGTGGAGCTTACAAGATGAGGCTCCTTTAATTTTCCCCAAAGCATGTATTCTGAAAACTAGAGATGCACTCTTTCTTTGGGGTGACTTATCTATTACTTTATTATTTTATTTATTGCTATTTACTTAATAGCTTTTTGAGAAAGAATTTCTTTACAAAATATACTGCACCTAGAGATTCACTCTTACATGCACAACAGAATAAAAGGACTGACCAAGAAAGGAGTCTTGAGTCTGTCACAAATATAATATTCTACATATTGTGATTGAATAAAGTTGATTTTTTCTTGGTCTAATAAACCACATTCAGGACTCTATTTTATTATATGATCTATGCATAAGGCATTCAGTACATTCCCTGTAAGTCCACATATTCTTAGAGCATTTTCAAAATGCATTTCATGAGCTTCTATGTTCTTTGTGAAATTGCTTTGTTGAGTGGGAAATAGTTATCACATCAGTGAATACAGTTTCTCCAAGAGAAGTTAGTTTTCTAGGTTCGGATATCAAACATGATAGTATTCTGGGATAAGATCACACAATTTCTTTTCCTCCATGAAAGAATACCATCCTTGCAGCTCAGATTCAATTGGAGGTGATGTTAGTGCTGTATACGGAACATACTAATCCGTATATGGAACCACTTTATCACCTTTCCAATTTTCTGAGCCACAGTGGTGTTCTTCCTGCTGGGCATATTCATTTTTAATCATGTTTTCCTTGTGCTATTTTCTGCTGTGCTCTAAATTATCATATGTATAAACCCCTTGCTGCTTTATTCCCTGGAGTGTGTTTGGAAATACAAAGTCTCCTGGCCTAGGTTTTTCTTGTTGTTGTTGTTGTTGTTACCTTGTGCCAAGTACTTCACCATCTGGACATCTTACGCTGTTATCTACCTATCATGCCAGGGTCTCAAATTCAACATTTCTGTTCTGAGATGTGGTGTTTTTAAGGAAAAAGCAAGAGGCACAGGAATTACCATACATTTGCTTAGTTCCTAGCCATTCAAATTTTAAATCAGCATCTTTCCACTGATACCGAATACTTATCTTTTACTAATTTTTTTAAGTGTTGTGCAGTTAACTATTTTATGGTATCAAGGCAGGTATAAGATTTAACACATACTCTAAGGCTCGCTACCTGCACCAGCTAGCTTCCCTTCCTAATGGTTTCCTGTGCTTTTGGCATCACATGAACGTGAAAATATTCATTGTTCACGTCTGTGAGTTCCCATTTTTGTCAAATTCATCTATTCCACTAAAAGTTTTTACCCATTCACTTACCTTTTATGACTCCGCAAGATATCAGGTATATTTTTGTTCAGTCTTCTAATAACACCGTAACGTAGTAGTGGTATTTGGAAACATTAAGGGAATCTGAGAATCTGGAAATGTAAAGTCTCTACATAGATGGTGAAATCAATTTTCACATATACTTTTTTGATTGAAAATGATTAAGAAGGCAAGTATATTTCTATACTTTCCCTTTCTAATTCCCTTGCCCTTAATGCTCTGTCTCTGTCTCTCTCCTTCTCTTTGTCTCTCTCACTCCCTCTCTCTTTCCTTAGCTGCTTTTATTCCTCAGTACCTGTGGACTATACACTCCTGCTGTTTCAAATCCTTCTCAATGCACAGCAGATGAAAAGTGCACTGAGACTGCTAACATTGTAAATCTCTAGTGTTTAGTGAAGTGTATGGGGGCTTAGGTCTTGACAGGAATAGAATTTCAACAAAGACACTCAGTGAGATGAGGTATTCTCTTCACAAATACTATCTGCAAGCCCAGACCATCCTATCATCATATTTACACTGAATATATGAAATCAATCAGAGTGATTATCAGTTGGTTATCATGGCTTTTTAAGGGCAGTCATAGGCCTCCACAGCATGGCACATATGGGATGGTTGTCACTCAACCTTTAGGAAGACATATTTAATTCTTAAGCGTGTCAAGTTTTCTATAGGCCGTTGTACTGGGCTGTGGTGAGGCAGAACTATTTTTCTGCAATATCAACTATATTTCCTATGCTATCACCACCACTAAGGTAATGTTTTTTTCTTACCCAACACATTCCCAGTCTCCACAGAGCCATAAGACATTAAGGTATAGGGCTATCTAAAAATTAGGAAACCTATAATCCTTACTCCTCTTTTATACTGGAATCTGCTCCGCCAGTTTTAGCTAATTAGCTGATTTGTTCATCAATTATTTCAACCAAACAGGATTCACGAAAGTCATTCATTTATTCATTTGTTCTCTGAATATTTATTTCATATTGTGCTCTGAAGATAAAATAGAGACATAGTGAGCAAACATCCCAGCTCTCATGAATTGACATTCTAGTGGGAAAAGAAAGACCAAAAAACCCAAAAATAATTAAGCAAAAAGATGTGATGTCAGATATTATTAAGTGCCATAGATGAAAACAAAGTAAGAAATAGGGAAATGAATTGCTAAAGAGAATGATGGGGCTCCATTTCAAATAAGATGATTAGGAAATACCTCTCTGAGGAAGTATCTGGGGATAGAAGCCTCAGGAAGTAAGTGTGAGTGTTACTGATGGAAGAGCTTTCTAGCCAAAACAAAACCCAAAAATGGAACCACAAAAGATATAAGAGCTCCTGGGTATCTATTGTGTGGTATGCTTCAAGAGCAAAGATCCAGTGGGGCTAAAAACACAAGGAATAAGGAGGATGTCAGTAGGCCATGTGGTCAGACAGGTAATGTGGTTAGAGAATGGTATAGATCTAAGACATTGTAGGCTACTGTAATGATGTTGCTTTCTGAGTAGTATGGAAAGTCATTAATGGGTTTTGAACCATTGGAGTGACATTGTACGATTGACATTTTAAAGATATATCCATATATCTATGTGTCTACATCTATATCTATATGTAGGTATCAGTATAAATATAGATATGGATAATTTCTCCTAGATGCTGCGTGGAAAATAGACATTTGGGTCCACATCAGAATTGGGGAAAAATTTAGGAGGCTGTCATAGGTATCAAGACCAGAAGTAATGTTGGCTTGGATCATGTCACTGTGGCGGAGGTAGTAAACTGTTGAATTTCGAATATATTTTGAAAGTAGAGCTGACAGGATTTGCTGCCAAATTGAATGTTGGTTATAAAAGAAGAATGGTTAAGTATGACAACAAGATTTTGAGCGGAAGCAGCTAAAGAATGATCGGGCTATATTCAAGTTGGAGAAGATGTCAAGGGAAGAAGGCTATGGGAGATATGACAAGTCTGCTTTGGAAATGTTGCGTTCAAGGTGCCCTTGAATACTTAGGTAAAGAGAGTGAGTAGGTCATATTGTATGGGTCTGAAATTCATGGATTTAGGGGAGAAGTCCAGGCTGGAAAATACTTATAGAGTTCATTTGTATTTAGATACTATTTAAAGCTATGATTTTCAAGAAGTGGATTTAAATAAAGGAAAGATTTTGTTCAAGATTCTACGATTTTAAGATAATGGGAAGCTAAATGGAGTAACCGCTGATGCAGAAGGGAAAACCCTGGGAGGGCAAAGCACCCTGGAATGCTGCCGAAGAAGTATTTTTAGAAGGTGACTACACCTGAAACAACTATAATGTTATATGTCAATGATCACAATTTAAAACAATGGGAATGATTAATATGTAAAATGCTGCTGGTCAGTAAAGGGTGGTGAAACTAAGGATTTCTGCTCGATGTAGCAACGTGAAGGTTGTAGGTGATTTTGATAGAAGTAGCTGTGACATGCAAGTCTCATTGGAATATTCTCAAGGAGAACAGGCTGTGGGGAGTAAGTATAAGCAATTACTTTGAGAAGATTTTCTGTTAAATAGAGCAGAGAAAGAGTGATTCCCGGGGAGAAATGAGGCCAGTGTACTTGTGTGTGCATTTCAGGACAGCAGAAATCACAAGTAGGTTGCATTCTGTGGGAATGGTACCATATCAAAATCAGCTTAATCCATCTTTGACCTGCTTCCCTTTTGCACTTTATTTATTTTTTTTTAAACTTTATAGTTTATTGTCAGGTTAGTTTCCCTATAACACCCAGTGCTCTTCCCCACAAGTGACCTCCACCAAGACCATCACCCCGCTTTACCTTTTCCCCTTCCCCTTCCCCCCTC
>CM053559.1:28995943-29059857 GCA_028646485.1 Cryptoprocta ferox | reverse complement strand
ACGAACATTGGGGTACAAGTGCCCCTATGCATCAGCACTTCTGTATCCCTTGGGTAAATCCCCAGCAGTGCTATTGCTGGGTCATAGGGGAGTTTTATTGATAGTTTTTTGAGGAACCTCCACACTGTTTTCCAGAGCAGCTGTACCAGTTTACATTCCCACCAACAGTGTAGGAGGGTACCCGTTTCTCCACATCCTCGCCAGCATCTATAGTCTCTTGAGTTGTTCATTTTCGCCACTCTGACTGGCGTGAGGTGGTATCTCAGTGTGGTTGTGATTGCACTTTATTTTAATCATCCACTAGCCTTTCTTACCAACCACTGTGTTAAAATCTTTCGCAATGAGTGACCTTACTGAGGTGTTTTTTTTTTTTTTTTTTTTTTTTTTTTTTTTTTTTTTTTTTTTTTTTTTTTTTTTTTTTTTACTCATACTGCCAAACCATTAATAAAATTTGGGGTTCCAAACCAACCTTCATTGGTATATGGTTGAGTCTTAATATAAATATAAATGTCTTCCTAAATAGGAAATACAGAGATGTATACTCCCTTTTTCTGCATCTCAAAAAATAAACACGAAAGGTAGTACAAGACAGGATGTATGCCTCTCTTTGAATCGATCGTTTTGCTTCCTCAATACAAGAAAGTCTTACCTTTTGGGGACGTAGTGGGAGTATTGCAGTTGAGGTTGCTGTGATTAAAACTGTGACTCCATCATTATATTGAACCAGTAATTTATTCTCTTCTCTTTTTATTATGGCACAAAAGAAATGTTTTTGAGGCAGTACCTCCTTCCATTAGAGACTCAAAATTGAAGATGAAAATATACCAATAGGTTTTCTGAAATACGGATGGGACACAGAAGTGTCTAATGCACTTGTCAACTCTTGTCACAAACAATGATACATAACAAACCACTTATTAACGTAGGTACTCAGCATTCATAAGGTGGAGAAATACTGTACACTGTTAGTTGGCAGGACCACAAAGCCTGTTGGCAGACAAAACAGGAAGGCGTGAAAAATAATGCAATCCATTTCTTACCCTGCTGTTGCTCTTTGCTGAGTGTTTCTAACTGAGCAATGTACGGTTCAGGACATACTCTAAGTAGTTAATGTTACAAAGAAAAATGATAGTATGAAAAGTAAACTAATACAATTCTAAGTATTAAATACAAAAGAATATTGTGATTCAGAAGAGAGTTCTTGAAAACCAGACAAAGACTTCATATCTCAACCCCTTCACTCAATTGTGTGTCCTTAGACAAATGTATCATTTTTCAGTGAATTTAAGATAGTTTACACTTTATGTATTTGTATATATATTTTTGGTCTGCTTCTCCTAGTAAAGAGAAAACTCAAATAGACCACATTAATTTGGATCACCAGTGCAGAAGTAGCCTTTAGCACATATAGGCACTTGATAAGTACACCTTGAAGGGAAGAGGGAAGAAAGGAAAATTTGAGTCAACAGCAGCCATGTGAAAGGAGAGAGAGGAGAATTCTAGGCAGAGGAGAAAACAGAAAAGTAGGCTCTGAGGTGAGAAGGAATGTGGTACGCAGACCTGGAAGCAGTCTGATCCAGTAAGACTGGCTGACAGGAAAAATGGCAGAAAAGATTTAGAAATTATCAGTACTCTGAGGGTGCAAGGATACAAAGGTCATTTTTAATAGTTTTAAGCACAGTGAGATACTTTTGATAAATTCTAAAAAAGAAAGTTTTGAGATTCTCTTGGAAAAAAAAAAGTCCTCTGGAATCGGCCAGAGAAGTTCTGGGAAGACATGTGTTGAACATGTACTCATCCAGCTGCACACACATTCCTTTATCACCTGACCGGAGCCATGAAGATCAGGAGCTTCTGGCATGTTCCAGGAGAGGGATGGTATTGGGCTTCCCTCCATTGAGAGCCTGGAGAGTGCTGTTCAAAAGAGGTTGATTGGGCTCAGCGCAAGAGTGTCTGATTTTCCTGGCCCTTGGGGAAAATAAGGAATTCCCAGTTGCCTGGGCTGGTTCCTGCTGCTCGTGCTGGTTCTGGGAGAGCTCTAGGAACTGGCTGAACAGAGAGCCTCCTCTAGGTACTCCCACTGCCCAGCCAGCCCTCGGGGGGCAAAGTCTTTGCCTTTCTTGTGGAAAATGAAGCACATCATGTCCCGCCAGCACCCATTATGGGACTGAAAACATGTTTTTCAGACTAGCAGATACAAGTCCATAAGTGATGAGATAAAACCTCTTGTCTCATTAAATCAAGTAGAAATAATATTTCAAAGTATCAAAAAATGGTAAAAAAGCATGAAGGAAAATAGGAGACTTAGGGGGGAAATTCTGAAAATCAAATAGGATAATGTTGGAATGTTCAGAGAGAGAAAAGAACTGAATAAAGGACAGGCTATCATCGATAAGAGAAGGAAGTTTTCCCAAGCTCAAAAGAAAACGGAATATGCAGACTGAAAGAACAAGAACGTAAGTCCCAAGAGACATCTGGAGGTCTTGTTTTCCACTGAATCCCCCTGGCAAGAAAAGTACCTGGCACACCGTAGGTACTAAATGTATTTTTGCTATGTAAATTGATACACTTGAAATTTGCTTCTGGCCTTATTTTACAAAATGCTTTTAAGGTATAGTGATAACATGGTATATAATTTACTTAAGGTAAAGGGGATCAAGATGGAGAAAAAAGTGAAACTGTAGTTAAATATGAAACAAAAATGGAATCTTGGGGTTTTCTTCAGTAAGCCTCAACATATTACTCTTATTACAAAAGGTAGTAAATTATTGTTGATCACTCACACACGTCATAAGTATCAGTCAGTCATGGTGATGCTTTTAGCAAAAAATTGGTATTAAGTACCTTGTTAATTTCCTTTTATAATCTCCAAATATTTGTTAAATTGTAAGTAATGGGCTTTTACATCTGCATATAGCCATTGATGCTATGGGAGTGGAGAGGTTATGGAAAAAAACACATCACTGTGGTTTTCCCTTTAGTAGAATATCACATGTCCCTTGCTGGATGAGTGAGGCAACAAGGTGTCAAGAGTACAAAATTGAATTTCATGATCTCTAGATTACTTTCTGTTTATAAAATTGTATGGTTTTCTGCTGCTCATTGCTACATATAAGGATGATTCCAACTTCTTAGATTCTTGGAAATTTTACAGAGCAGTTTCTCCTGGAAGCTACTGATTTCATTCTTGGGGATTTTAACAGTGTTTAGTCAAAAATCATAGATCCCCTTTAAAATATTTTTAAAATGAACTATAAATAAGTATTATTTTCTCCTTCTCTGAATATGCTTGCCAATAATTCCAAATAATTTCATATGACTCCCATTTTCCTTTGATATATAGGAAAGTGTTAAAAAAAAAAAGTAACAGCAACTTTTTGTAGGTCTCTCAGGATGATAAACATCTCCATTATGGCTTTTATGGAATGGAATCACTCATTTCATAATTGTAACATGGTTCTAATAGTAAAAGTTTATTGACTTATTTTACTCTAACCAATTTTCTCTATATCACCCATCACATTGTATGTTGCTAATTCATTACAAATGATGAAATATCCCATTGGAAGTATGAGTGTGCAGTACTGCTGAATTCAGGAAGGCAAAAAGAACATTTTTTATTGGTACCATGTACTCATCTGGTGAAAGGTCGCTAAACTGTTCTATAAAAAAATCGCTAAGACACTTAATTTATCAGATTGCTAGGAACATAGGCTGTATCTCTGAGGTTTGCTTTGTAAAAACATACCATGTAGTATGGTTAGGCAGAAGGAGAGAATGATTATATGGAAAACAAAAATATTTTTGTCACTGACTCTTCAGAATTCTATTACCTATGACTAAATGGAAAGGCAAAAACAATACCTTTGGCAAGAATGGAAGAATGTTTAACACGAAGCACCAAAGCATGCAACTAGAAAACAATGCATGGAATCTTTGCAAAATGCTAAAACAGCTTTATTCTGCTCATTAAATATTAGTTTTTTTGGTTGGAAATGCTTGTTTTGCTCAGCATGTTCTTTTAATAAGCAAAATGACATTGAGTGCTTTTCTCCCACTAACAAGTTTATTTTTAACATTCCCATCTAGTTTCATTTTCTGGTTAAATGATAAAGAGCTCCCTAGACGGTCCCATTTCAGCACCTAATGCCCTGCAATCTCATCTCCCGCAGAGCTTATTTAATCAAATCACCGTGGATCTTTAAGCTATATATTCCATTTGGGAAGGGCTTGCAATTTCATGTTTTATTTACTTTTATTTATCTCCCTTTCATAGAAACACTATACCAATAAAATGAGAATCGTGAGTTTTTTTGTTTTTGTTTTTTTAATTCAAACGAATGCATTCCTTGTAAAAATGAAACTCTGGACTACTTTTCTCCAAATGTTTCTAGGGAATTTCAGTTGGTGCTGTTCCTTTCATGTATTTTTTTTTTTTTTTTAATTTTCCACTTCAGGTCCCTGGGCAAATGCTAGAGCCCCAGGGAAGCTTGAAATTAACCACTACTACTTTTTTACATCCCTCTCCTCTCTTGTCACGTGTTTTGTTGTTGTTGCTGTTGTTGTTTTTAAGATTGACATGTATGAAGATTTCTGCACACCCCTGCCCTGCCTGTGCCCCGGTACAACCAGCCTCAGTGGGACACCCTAAACAACCTCCTTTATGAGCAGCAGAAAAATTACAGATCACCCCCCCCCCCACCTTCTATGTATTGGAGATCAAATTAGATGGTGTTTGGCTTTATCTAACCTAAGAAAGCAGTATTTGCACTTGGGATAATGTGAAGTGACTAAGGTACCTCTTTGTGCCTTACTAAAATGAGTGTGTTCCCCTTATACCATTTTTCCCTTAAAATGTAAACTTGGATAGAACCCATTGGAGCCAGATATTTAAAAGCATGCAGACTTTGTGCCATAATTTAGATCACAGTGTAGATGCAGCCATTGTCTCTGCCTCATTAGAATGTGGGAATTTCTGATATTTTTGCCTGCTGTTCAAAAGGCTAATAAAAAGACAAGTGAACAAGAGTGGAAGAGGGTTCAGGAAGAAGTAGCAAATGGCGATCTGTGCCTTATCCAAACAGATTGTTACCTTTCTTGAGGCCATAGTAAAGTTCCACCCTGAAGCAGTGCCGTGCACAAGGATGTGTTCTCTTGAATGTTTTTGAATTATAATTAACATACAGTTTTATGTCACTTGAAGGTATACAATATAATGATTCAACAATTACTCAGTGCTCACTGAGATAAGTGTATTCTCGATCTCCTTTATCTATTTCATGGTTCTCCCACCACCTTCCCTCTGGCAACCACCAGTTTCTTCTCTGTATTTAAGAATCCTGATTTTTTTTGGTATTTTTTCTTTGTTTCTTAAATTCCACATGTAAATAAAATCATATATTTGTCTTTCTCTGACTCATTTACTTTACCTAGCATTATTCCCTCTAGGTCCACCCATGTTGTTGCAAATGGCAAGATCTCATTCTTTTTTATGGCTGACTAATATTCATGTACACATATAAGTGGGAAAATATATTTGCAAATGATATCTTCCACTACTATTTACCCAAAGAAAATGAAAATACTTATTCAAAAAGATAGATGTTTTCATGAATTTTTGACAAATTATTGTCTAAAAAAGATTCAGGCATTTTAGGATTGATCAAGCTAAAAATCCATATTCATCATTGAATCATATTTATTCATTTCACAAAATTTTCAAGTTCCTACTATATTTATTGATGAATAAGATATTAACTAAGTGCTGTTATGTGCACCCATACATTTGCTTACAATTTAAGGTAGAGAAATTTTCAGTGATTTGTAGTTTTCTTCTATTATGAACACATTTTTAAAATAAATATCACTTATAGTAAAATTTTGATTTTTAAAATTTATTTTATAATCCATAGAAAAGTAACATACGTGTCTAGTAAATACAGATACTATCTACAAAGTCAACTTGTGACTCTCTTCAATTACTTCTATTTTTTTTCTTGACAGTCATCCATATCTAAAATAATACATTTATATTTCTAATTCTTGATTTTTTCAATTGGAATGTCTCTTATATTTTTTTAGGTTGGATCCACTGTTTCCCTATTACTTCTTGGTTTATCTTTTGAATTTGCTGGAGCCCAACTTTAAGCAACTTCCCTAAGAAAAGGGTATAAAAGAGGTAAATTTACTCAGTTTTTCTGTATTCTGTACCTATATGGTTAGTAATTTGTTAGCTCCTTAAAGTGTATGTTGAATCATTTTTGGTTGATTTCTAAGTAATTGATATTACTCTTTGAATATTATTTATATTTAAATGACTCTGTCTCTTATTCCATCTTTTACATTCTTTGTTTTAATCCTTCTGAAATTTCATGATGATGTTTCTGTATGTGTCTCTCTCTATATCATGTACTAGATTCTCCACTGAACCTTTTCATTTTTGTTGTCATTTTCTCTTTTATGTCTGTATTCTGCCATACTTAGTTGACTCTACAAGCCTTATATTTGATTTTAATTTTTAATTTTTTTTAATGTTTATTTATTTTTGAGAGACAGAGAGTGAGCAGGGGAAGGGCAGAGAGAGAAAGAGACACAGAATCTGAAGTAGGCTCCAGGCTCTGAGCTGTCAGCACAGAGTCCAACACAGGGCTAGAACTCACGAACTGTGAAATCATGACCTGACCCAAGTCAGCCGCTTAACTGACTGAGCCACCCAGGTGCCACTGATTTTCGTTTTTAAAGTAATTTTGTCAATCATATTTAAAACATGATCCAGTGCATTGAAAAAAATAAATTATATATCTTTGAATTGTTGAATTTTAGAAGCAGAAATTTTTTTAAGGAGACATGGAGCCTTACCCATGACCAAAATTAAAAAGTAGTAGTAGTAGTAATAGTCGTCGTCGTCGTCGTCGTAGTCATCCTCCTCCTCCTCTCCTTCCTCCTCATCCTCATTATGCTGTTGGGTACATAAATTAATGCAACCTTCCCAGAGTGCACTTGTTTAGCAAACACTGAAACTTTAAAAATATGATATTATCTAACCATTTATAAATATAAAATCTACCTCTAAAAGTTTATAATTAAGAAATTATTAAGAACACCATCAAAAATGTATTGAAGAATAGCATAACTAATGGCCACTATTGAGAGAGTATATCACTTAAGTTATACTTAGGTGCAAGTAATCAGTGAAAAGTTCCTGAATTAATAGAGTGACTTACTTCAAATTAAATATAATAGGGAGAAACAGCATCATTTAATTCATTGATTCATAAAAATTATTAAAGAATTTAAGGGGTGCTTGGGTGGCTCACTCTGTTGAACGTCCATTTCTTGATTTTAACTTAGGTCATGTCCCAGGGTCATGGAATTGAGCCCCATGTCAGGCTCTGCACTGAGTTTGGAGCCCGGTTAAGATTATGGGGCACCTGCGTTGTTCAAAGAGTTAAGCATCTGACTCTTAATTTGGGCTTAGATCATGATCTCCTGGTTAGTGAGATTGGGCCCTATGTGGGGCTCACTGGAGCCTACTTGGGATTCTCTCCCTCTCTCTCTACTGCTATCTGGCTCACTCTCTCTCTCTCTCTTGTGCGTGCTCTCTCTCTCTCTCTCTCTCTCTGTCTCTCAAATAAGTAAAACATTAAAAAAAAGAATTTATATTTAATTCTCATATTGGCCTATGACTACAAATAAACTGGCAAGAATTATGCTGTTACAGTAATTGATTGGACTAAACAAGATTTAGACTAGTATCTGAAAAACTTGTCAAGATTATGTTGGCAGTTAGCATGGTGGTCAGGCCTGCCATTGGAATTGATAATTAAAGTTTCGGAGTTTCATGTGACCATACAGGAATGGACCTCAAAAATGTCCAAAGCCAGGACTCACTGAACAATATTTTTGGATGACTAACTTTAACTTTACTGAATCTCAAAGAGAGTACACAATAATTGGTTTGTGACTAGCACCTGATTAAATAGACAGAAACATATTCAAGTCCCCAGAGTAGCTAAGACAGAGCATCAGGTCGGGGTTATTGGAGATGGCTGGTAAAGCAGGGAGGTAGAAAACAGTAAAGGAAACCTTCTAAAATCTGGCCAAATTCTCTCCATGCATAAGCGAAATGAATTTCTTAAACTTCACATACCTGAAGTGAGATATTTTACGGGTTTAGAAGCTGACCTCTGGACAAATTCCAATTTTGTTTTTTGTTTAGTCATCCCCTTAAGCTTCCATAATTTTTGTCACAATGAAAACTCCCATCCCCTGTGTCCTTCAGTGTCTTTCTGTCACTGATAGAATTAGCTTTGCTGATAATCATGCTAATGGTGTACTGTGTAACTCTAGCAATTGTAAGAAAATTGGAAAATACTTAAGACAAATTTTTAAGGACAGAAATTTCTATCTTATTAGGGCATTGTATTTATAAAGTATATAGTGCTATTTTCCAAATTGGGATTCATGAGAAAGAGTAAGATTCAATCTGACTTAGAACTTCAGTTGAGAGAAGCAATAATCTATGTGTATCAGAGACATGAATGCTTAGGTTTGTATAACTTCAGTGGGAATTTCTGAAGTTTATGTGATTTTGAGAAACTCTTTGGAAAATTCTACAGGGTAGAAAAGAAACATTATAAAGACAATATCAATATGTAAAGAAAGTAATTTGAACTTTGATTTTTGGGATGGGGATGTGATGATGATGATGATGATGATGATGAAGAACCAATGACATATATCTACTTAACCTCATTCATTGGGTAACAATTGGTTTTGCTGTTGAAAGAAGAAATTCATGAGAGCTTTAAGGATTCATATTTTATAATGAAAATGACAGAAGTAGTGCTGAGAAAGCAAACTAAATTAAGATGACAATACATCCCTAAGTAAGCTTTTTAATTCAATGTGAATAGATAAAGTATGATCAGTATCAAAGACTGATCATGGGTGACTTCAAATAGTCTGATTTTAGCACATCACAAAGTAAACTCACAGAATTTTCATGAGAGGAAGCTTTCCATTACCCATCCATGGAATTTAAATTATTATAATTTTTCAGCAAAGGAAAAGACATAAGCTTGATCCACCTTCCAATATCTAATATTATAACATTATTCTGCTGCCTTCTCTTTATAAAAAAAAAATGCTTTTTCTCCAATCCCAGTAATTTGAACAGGTTTTACAAGATACATAAATTGCGAAGAACAGAGGATCTACTCCTAGTCAACTGTCAAGTGCAGGTCAAATACTTGAGGTCCTTTCTCCTTTTAGGAAAGAGAAAAAAAGACATCTATAAGGTGTCAAAATGTCCTGTGTCTTAAAAATATGGTTATAGAGGTTAATGGCTAAATGCATAACCAAGAGATGCCATGACCTGATTTTGAACCACAGTCCAAATATTTACTAATCATGTGATTCTGGTCAAGTCATTTAAAATGTCTAAGTCTTAGTGGTTTTTTGCTTGTTTTTTCCCCATATCAGCCTGTATTCATTGGATCATTATAAGGAATAAATTAAGTAATGTATGTAAAAAGTTACATTAAGTTTGTTGACAATCTTAACATTGGATCTAGTGTGGATCACTATCCAGGCAAAAATTCATAAAAACTGTTAACGAACCATGACCCAAATTTGATTATATATCAACTTTTTAAAAAATGGTATAAAGGAAGCCCTGTCTTAAATGAAGAAGAGGGACAAGGACAAGGACAGTCATCTCAGAGTAAAGAAATCAAGTTGACATTGGTGATCCTTGACACCAAAAAGAAGACATAATCAAACTGATAGCTTGGATTCTGTCTGGACTATGGTGAAAAGTGATGTAGCCTTAACTGTAAGCAAATTGAAAGCTATAAATAAAACCATTGATAAAGCCACGGCACTTGAAGTACTATGTAATTTCTGAAAATGTAGGAGACAACTACAGAATTAAGTTTCTTCTTCATGCTATGCATGGGAAAAATTAAAAGATCTGTGACAACTGGAATCCCCAGTCCTGGACCAAACATGAGAAGAGATCAGAATTCCTTAAGAGAACACAATTTTAAAATGTTACATATAGAATAAAATGAATATCTAGAAATAAAAAATACAGACAATGATTTTTAATAACATAGAATAAAATTTTTAAATGAAGAAAATCCTAAAACTATTAGACATGAGGACATACATACTCATAAGACACAGAAAGATAAACATATGAAAAACAGGAAGACGAGAGCATTCTAGCACATTTATAATGGTAGTTTCTGGATGGAAGAATACACAGAATATGGGACAGATAACAGAAGAGAATGGACTAGAAATTTATGGGTTGGAAAAACTAAAATAAAGACCTGAATGCAGAGTTGAAGAATCACAAACTAAGCAGATAAAACACCCAGAAATAGAATAGTGAAAGTCAAAAGGAATAACACTTAGATGCAATAGAGCAATAAGTAAAAGGTTGAGTCAATGTAAATATATTTTTGAATTTCAAATAATAAAAAGAAATCATGTAGTTTTATGTATTTAGCTTAAGAACGTGTTAAATCTGAGAGCAAAATGAAAACATTTCTCAGGAATAAAATCCAATAGTATTTATAATCTGACATTAACAGAATGAGAATGTCTTCTATAAGAAATAAATGAGGTATCAGTAAGAGGTGAAACAAAAATAGTAGATACAGAACTTCTGCTTGTGGCCAAGATGGAATAACAGGAACCAGATTTATGCTCCCAAATGAAACTATAAAAAAATTAACAGAACTCTGAAAAAACCCTGGACATCACAAAATGAAGAAAAATGATCCCTTACAAATGGGATGGAGAGGAACATGAGCCCTAGAAAGACCCAAGCTTACTGCGTTAAGGTAGTTTTCAGTCTGGGGCGTAATGAGGACAGACCCAAGTATAGTCTTACAGATCCTTGCATTAGTAACAGGAAGCTGAGAATGGAAAATCAAAGCAGCAGGAACTCACAGCACAGAATCTAGTGAGGAAAGAGTTCCAGAGATAAACAATTTCATAGATCAGTAGAAGGTTCCCTTGAACATTCAGCTGAATACTTACCAAGGCATGCATGTGAGGAAACTAATCAAGGCCAGTGATTGATGCTTACACAGAACTAGGAATAGTGCCTGTTCCCCTCTGTGATCCTGGAAAGCTTCATGATTCATAGAATATTATGGAAAGTGCTTGTTTTGTTTTGTTTTGTTTTGTTTTGTTTTGTTTGACCAGATGTCCTAAAGTTATAAGACTTCATTTAACGTCCTCTTTGTCTTCCAGTTATCTATCAATTATGGGTCATTTTTGATTGAGTGATATTTACCCTCACCAAAGGTAATATTTTCCTGCTTTCTTTCATTCTTGGCTCTCAACTCAGTCTATGAAGCTACAATTACCTTTATATAAAAGGTAGTCAAATTTAGCAGAAAAAATATTTTATAGCCCACTTGTGGTACATTATAGCTTGATTTATCTGCTCATTAGCCCTTACTAAACTTAGAGAAACCCTTAGGATATGTTAAGCATATTAATGTTTTTGCTCTGAATTCTGATAAGCAGAATAAACTAATTTGTAGTCAAAGAAATTATATCAAATACTGTCTAATGGATTTGCTTTCTTCACTGTGCCAGGAAGTTATATTGTTAATAGCAGTCTTTCAAAATACTTCAAAATTTCTGTTGATTTTTCAAGGCCAAAACATTTTGAATGGGTGTGCCTATATATGTATGGAAGGGGTATTCTGGGACTCTTATATATGTTAATACATATATAGAAAAACAGACTTGTCGCAATTTTTACCCACATAAAATAGGCACTAGAGTTTGAGGAGACATTCTTATTTTTTTCCATTACAGAGTTATTTAACCATGAATCACTCTCACTGTTAAATGATAAAATAAAAAAGCAGTATTCTGGAGAAAATGCTGTTTTTAATATAGAAAAAAAAAACCTCCACAGATTAGCATATATGGTTGTTTATAGGTATAAGCCATTTCTTCCTTTACCAATTCAAAGAAATAAAGATGGTATGTGGGCTATCCCAATAACTCTTCCATATATTCATGTGTTAAAACAATAAAACCATAAGTAGAGATGCTGGATATACTAGAATAGTGCTCCCTTTATGAACCAGATTGCCTTAGACTACACAGAAATAACTGCTAAAATTTCTCCTCTCTGTTCACTCTCACTTGTCCAAAGTTTTTAACTTTGTTAAGTTTTAAACATTTTTTTATTTTAGAATAAGAGTATGAGCATGGGAGAGGGGCAGAGGGAGGGAATCAATCTCAAGTGGGTTCCCTGCTCAGCATGGAGCCTGATGCCAGGCTCAATCCCACGACCCTAGGCTCATGACCCACGCCAAAATCAAGAGTTGGATGCTTACCCAATGGGGCCACCCAGCCACCCCAGTATTTTTTGTTTTCTAATATTACAAATACTAACAAAAATCTGCTGATGCCTTTTATGTGATCTTTAGCAATGTCTTTAACCTTTGGAAACTTAGGTCTACCTCTATTCACTCTATGCCTATAGAGAGAGACTAGAGGTAGATGGCCCAGTTTCACAATATTTTATTGACACAAATTACATTTTAACAGTCATATATCAAAATAAGTCTGTGCTAAAATTCAAGCCTTCAAGAGAAATAGATTTGTATAGGAAAATATGTAGCAAGAGGTTGAAAAAGTTCAAAGAATGAAATGAATAGGTCATGAGACTTGGTCAACATCCAAAATGAGAACATCAAATTTAATACCATAATGCAGGAATAATGTGGACTTCCAGGGCAAATATGACTTACGCATGCCATGTTGAAACATTGTGCCAGAGGAAACAATGTCCGTCAATGTAAAGAAAGTGCAGTTTGGGGGCTACCTAATGGCCATGAACTCATATTCTAAACCCAGTCAAAGACCAACTTAAGACCTTCAAAACTGACATCTTGCCATTTATCCTTTTTTAACAACAACAACAACATATGTGTGTATGTATGTGTATATAAAAGGTACATATATATGTATACATATACATATATCTTAATTTATATGTTACTGCTTAGAACTACAGCCCAGGCCTCTACTTTCTTAGGTCTGAAAGAAAAATCACCACAATAAAAATGTTCTCTTTCTCTATGACTTAACTTTCTTGTATGCAGTGTTTGTAAAATGCAGTGTCTTTGAAAGCCTTTCTTTTGCCTAAAGGAAAAGAAAATAAATTAAAATTGCAACTGATTTTTAGCTCAAATGAAAATTAAGAGTCTCCCAATTGGTACTTTTATTAAAAATTGAATATTAAAATCAAATAGCTCTTGGCAAAGATAGTGATGATCAAAAGTAAAGATTATGAAAACCAAGGATTTGTTTAAGAAGGAAAAGGAAACTACTTTGCCTTGTCATTTAAAAGTGAAAATGATACTAACATATCACTCTCATTATAGACTGATGGATATGGCAGAGACCACATGCTCTGGTTGGCAAATGCTTAGTGGAAATCACAAATTATGGTATAAAGAGATAAAGAAGTTACAGTGAATATAATCAAGGTCTTCTCTCAGAAAAAGCACTCATATATTTCTATCCACAACTAAATCCTGCTGACTATAAATGTGTATCTGAGATTAAGAGTAACAAGACTTTTATTATTTTGTTTATTCAGAAATAAGTTACTAAGTTCCTAATAGTTGGTAGGCACTGGTCCCTAACCTACAAATGTAAATATAAATAAGACATACTTACATGTTGCTAAGAATCAATTATATTTAAAGAGAAAACTTAATATAAGTGTTGCACCTGACAAAATTTTGAGTGTCTTTGTTTTATTTAAGAATAAAGGAAGGGGCACCTACGTAACTCAATTAAGTGCCCAACTCTTGATTTTGACTCAGGTCATGATCCCAGAATTATGGGATCGAGCTCTGCATTGAGCCTCTCATTGGGCTCCATGATGAGCCTGGAGCCTGTTTAAGATTCTCTTTCTCCCTATGTGCTCTCCCCCACTCTCATGCTCTCTTTTGATAACTCTCAAAAAAGAAAGAAAGAAAGAAGAAAAAAAGAAGAAGAAAGGGAAAATTAATACTGCCAGTCAAGAGAGTTAATGCATCTTACTATTAAGAGCTTATTATGCTGATCTTAATACTTAATAAGTTTTAAAACTTGTTAAAAAGTTAAGCTTCCCCACATAAGAAATATGTAGGCTAAGTACAGTATCAAGAATCCATATTTTGTGAAACAAAGTACTAGTGTCATGAGTGCAGGAGTGCTGGAAAAAATTTCTATAGTATGGAACAAAACCAGGGTTCCCAGTCTCAGCACTTGTATTTAATATACCACTGGAAGGCCTAGCTAGAGCAATCAAGTGAAGAAAAAAACAAAAAGTATTAGAATTGGAAAGAAAGAAGTAAAACTGTCTCTATTTGCAGATGATGATTTTATATATAGAAAACTCAAAATTCAACCCCAAAACCCATTGGATCTAATCATTAATTTAGTATTTTCAGGATGCAAAATTAACATGAAAAATCAGTAGGCTTTCTGTACACTAAAAATGGATTTTCTGAAAAAATAAATCCCATTTACAATAGCATCAAAAGCAATAAAGTATTTAGGAATATGTTTAATTAAGGAGACAAAATATCTCTACTCAGAAAACTACAAGAAAAGCTATTTTAAAAAAAAATTGAAGAAGACACAAATAAATGCAAAGTTATCCCATAGTCATTAATCAGAAGAATTAGTGTTAAAATGTCAATACTACCAAAAGCAACATATAGATTCAACACAAATCCTCCCAGGATTTGAATGACACTTTTACAGAAGTAGAAAAAACACTCCTAAAATTTATGTGGAACCGCAAAAGTCTCCTAGTAGTCAATGAAATGATGAAAAAGAAGCACAAAACAGTAGGAATCACCCTTCATGATTTCAAGCTACACTACAAAGCTATTGTCAACAAAAAAGTATGGCACTGGCCTAAAAATAGACAAATTGACCAATGGAACATTATCAAAAGCCCATAAATAAACCGAAGCATATATGGTTAACTTACATTTTACAGAGAAAGCAAGAATATTCAGTGGAGAAAAGCAATCTAATCCTGGTACTGGAAAATTGAATAATCACATGTAAAATAATGAAACTGGACTCATACCTTACACCATTCACAAAAATCAACTCAAAATGGATTAAATACTTAAATGTAAGACCTGAAAATAAGAAATTCCTAGAGGAAAACATAGAAATAAGCTCCTTTACACAAGTCTTGGTAATGATTTTTTAAATATGACACCAAAAACACAAGCAACAAAACTTAAAATAAGCAAGTGGAGCTACATCAAGTTAAAAATGCTTCTGTGCAGCAAAAGAAAACTTCAATAAAGTAAAAAGACAAACCCACAGAAAGGGAAAATACATATGTCAACCATACATCTAATAAGGGGTTAATATCCAAAATGTATCTTAAAAAGCTATTACAAGAGAGGAGTTAATATGAGAGAGGTAGGGGGACACTGGGCTTTCCTCATCCCTCAAACACAGCTGTATTGAAGTCAGATTACTTAGAACACCCAGGAAATCGGTTTGAAGACTGGCAGAAGGATCTGCACTCTTGGAAGGAGACAGCTTGGCAAGTACAAGTTGTGTGTGGATGTGAAGTGGGAGAGAGAAAAACAGTGGCATTACAAAGAGGAGGGAACTCTTTCTTGGGAAGACAAAATGGAGAGGTGTTGAGGTAGTGTGGCATTGATCTAGTACAAGAAAAAAGACACTCTGAACCATGGTTTGGGAAGCAAGAAGTACTGAGTGTCCCAGTTCTTTTTTGCAAAGGGCTTTTGGAGCTCCAACTCTGAAGTTTTGGATGTGTGTGACTTTTTTTGGGGTAGAGCTGTGTTACACACTCCTGGAGAGGGGAGAGCTGGCCCCAGAGTGTATAATGTGGTGTAGAGATCTTTGGGGAGAGAACACTGGGAGAGAACAGTCCCCTTTCCAGAGGACTTTTGGAAGGAGGTTTATTGCTTCCCCAAGGACAAAAGTCCATGCAGGTTCCAGCTAAAGGCCTTTTATCACCAGGATGGAGAGGCTCAACTCTGAAGGAGGGGAGCAGATCCACACATTGCTGGGTCTTTTAAGACTTTGAGTTTTGAATCCCAGCTGCATGCACCAGAGAACATCACCAGAAACATTAACTGTAAGGTAACACAATGGCACTAAATTCATATCTTTCAATAATCACTCTGAATGTAAATGGACTAAATGCTCCAACCAAAAGACATAGATAGCAGAATAGATTTTTTTTTAAAAACCCATCAAAAAATTAAAAAAATAAAATAAAAAACCCATCTTTATGCTGCCTACAAGAGACTCATTTCAGACCTATTAACACCTGCAGATTGAAAGTGAGGGGAGAACCATTTGTCATGATAATGGAGGACAAAAGAAAGATGGAATAGCCATACTTAAATCAGACAAACTAGATTTTATTTTGTAATATTTATTATTTTTGAGAGAGAGACAGAGGAGTCGGTGAGGGGCAGAGAGAGAGAGAGAGGGAGACACAGAATCTGAAGCAGGCTCCAGGCTCTGAGCTGTCAGCACAGAGCCCTGCATGGGGCTTGAACTCACGAACTGTGAGCTCATGATCTGAGCCGAGGTCAGATGTTCAACTGACTGAGCCACCCAGGTGCCCTTTTTAAATTTCCTTTTGAGAAAGAGACAGCAGACAAACTAGATTTTAAAACAAAGACAGTAATGAGATGAATAAGGGCTTTACAACATAACTAAGGGTCTGTCCATCAAGAAGATCTAAGAACTATAAACATTTATGCCATCAACTTGGAGGCACTCAAATATATAAACTAATTAATAGGAAACATAAATACACTCACTAATCACCCCACTTACAGCAATGATCAGATCATCTAAGCACAAAATCAAGAAAACAGTAGCTTTCAATGACACAGTGGACCACATGGACTTAACAGATATATTCAGAACATTTCATCCTAAAGCAGCAGAATACACATTCTTCTCAAATACACAGGGAACTTTCTCCAGAATAAATCACATACTGTGTTACAAATTAGCCCTCAACAGGTACAAAAAGATCAAGATGATACCAAGTATGTTTTCAGATCATGCTATAAAACTTGAAATAAACTATAAAAAATTTGGAAAGCCCTCAAAATACAAGGAGGTTAAAAAACATCCTACTAAAGAATGAATGGGTTCACGGGAAATTAAAGAAGAAATTTAAAAAATACATGGAAGCAAGCGAAAATGAAAACATAACAGTCCGAACCCTTTGGGATGCAGCAAAGGCAGTCCTGAGGGGAAAGTATATTGCAATTCAGGCCTATCTCAAGAAGTAAGAAAGGTCCCAAATATACAACTTAACCTTACACCTAAAGGAGCTAGAAAAGGAGCAGCAAATAAAGCCCAAAGCCACAGAAGAAGGGGAATAATAAAGATCAGAACAGAAATAAATGACATAGAAACCAAAAAAAAAAAAAAAAAAAAAAAAAGTAGAACAAATCAATGAAACTAAAAGCTGGTTTTTTGAAAGAATAAACAAAATTGATAACCACCTAGCCAGACTTAACAAAAAGAAAAAAGACCCAAAAAGATAAAATCATGAATGAAAGAGGTGAGATCAAAACCCACACCACAATTATAAAGTACAAAACAATTATAAAAGAATACTGTGAGAAATTATATGCCAACAAACTGGACAATCTGGAAGAAACAGACAAATTCTTAGAAACACACATACTACCAAAAATGAAACAAGAAGAAATAGAAAATTTGAACAGGCCTCTAACCAGCAAAGAAATTGAATCAGTAATCAAAAATCTCCCAAGAAACAACAGTCCTGGGCCAGAGGACCTCCAAGGGGAATCCTACCAGATATTTAAAGAACAGTTAATACCCAGTCTTCTCAAACCATTCCAAAAAATAGAAATGGAAGGAAGCCTCACACACCTTCCCTGAAGCAAGCATTACCTTAATTCCAAAAACCAGGCAAAGACCCCACTATAAAGGAGAATTATAGGCCAATTTCCCTGATGAACTTGAATGTAAAAATTCTCAACAAGATGTCAGTAAATCAAATTCAACAGTACATTAAAAGAATTATTCACCATGATCAAATGGGATTTATTCCTGGGCTGCAGGGTTGGTTTAATATTCACAAATCAGTTAGCGTGATACACCACATTAATAGAAGACAGGATAAGAACCATATGATCCTGTCAATAGATGCAGAAAAAGCATTTGACAAAATATAGCATCCTTTCCTGATAAAAACGCTCAAGAAAGGGGGGGATAGAAGGAACATTCTTCATCATTATAAAAGCCGTATATGAAAAGCCCACAGCTAATATCATCCTCAATGGGGAAAAACTGAGAGCTTTCCCCCGGAGGTCAGGAACCTGACCACTCTCACCACTGTTGTTCAATATAATACTGGAAGCCCTAACCTCAGCAATCAGACAACAAATGAAATAAAAGGCATCCAAACTGGCAAAGAAGAAGTCAAACTTTCACTTTTACAGATGAATGATTATGTGGAAATCCTGAAAGACTCCATCAAAAAACTGCTAGAATTGATGCGTGAATTCAGCAAAGTCACAGGATATAAAATGCACCAGAAATTGGTTGCATTTCTACACACCAACAATGAAACAGCAGAAAGAGAAATCAAGGAATCGATCCAGTTTACAACTGTACCAAATACCATAAGATACCTAGGAATAATTCTATCTAAAGAGGTAAAAGATCTGTATGCTAAAAACTATGGAAAGCTTAGGAAAGAAAAAGAAGACACAAAGAAATGGAGAAACAATCCATTCTCATGGATCAGAAGAACAAGTATTCTTAACATGTCTCTACTACCCAAAGCTATCTACACGTGAAATGCAATCCCAATCAAAATAACACCAGCATTCTTCACAGAGCTAGAGCAAACAATCCTAAAATTTGTAGGGAACCAGAAAAGACCGTGAATAGCCGAAGTAGTGTTGAAAATGAAAACCAAAGCTGGAGGCACCACAATTTTGGATCTTTAGCTGTATTACAAAGCTGTAATCATCAATACAGTATAGCACTGGCACAAAAACCTACACATAGATGAGTGGAACAGACTAGAGAACCCAGAAATGGACCCACAAACGTGTGACCAGCTAATCTTTGAAAAAGCAGGAAAGAGTATTCAACAGAGAAAAGACAGGATCTTCAACAAATGGTGCTGGGAAAACTGGACAGTGACATGCAGAAGAATGAAACTAGATTTCTTTCTTACATGAGCATGGATGGTTTTGGGTGCAATTTATACTTTCAATGGCACATACTTGGTACATTACCAATCCCTAGTATTGTAAAAAATAATCAGATTAGGTACATTAATATCTTTCTTTTTAATTAGAGTTTGTTTCATAGGGCCAAAGATAATTGTTTTCCTTATTGATCGAAAAGCATTAGGGTAAAAATCACTTCTGCAGTTTCTTTGTTCATTGCCATTGTGTTCTATTTTTACCTTCTACTGCATAAATGCTGCCTTACAATGTGCAATCTGGTTGTAAAGACTCTAAACATAGGCATCAAATTTGCGCTTGCTGTATCCACATGCTTGAAAATTCCATATACAAGCTGTTGAAGTTTTGAGATGATGTGGTATTTGCTACCTCACCAGAGACCAGAGAGAAATCCTTATCTTAAAAGCACCGTGAATCATATTTTGATATAAGTAGCTCTTAATACAATCAGGTCTCTAATTACTATCTGCTAGTCTGCCTACCTACAGAGAAAACTTTTATCTAGGTCAGTATGAATTATTATTAGTACAAGATGAAACTGTAATCCAAAAACCAGCAACACAAAATAAAAACAGAAAAGAAATCAAAAAATAAAAAGAAGTAGCAAAAATAGCTTACATCTCAAAATCCAAGCTTAAAGAATTTTTTTCTTTAGAAAACCTCCTTAACTCACAAGCACCAAGAAATTGCCCATTATTAAAAACAACTGGTTTGACTAATTATATATTCAGTGAAAGAAAAATGATTTATGCAGATAGATTTCTGAGTTTAAAACCAAGCACTTCATAGTGGGTTAAGCATCTGATTCTTTCTGGGATCAGGTCATCTCACCATTCATGGTTTCAAACCCCACATCAGGTTCTGCACTGATACCAGGGAGCCTGATTGAGATTCTGTGTCTCCCCTCTCCACCCCTCTCTCGCTCTCTCTTTCTCTCTCAAAATAAATAAACTTTTAAAAAATAAATAAAAATAAAATAAAACCAAGCATTTCATATCTTACTAATTCCTGGAAATGTTGACCATGGATTCTGAGAATGTCAAAAAATAGTAATAATAATTGGCATCTCCACAAAAGACATTTCTTGTTTCTTCACATTGTTTATATCTGAGGCGGAGACACAGATTTTCCACTCTTGCTGTTCTTGACTGTTGACTTCTCTGAACCTGAGTTTCCCATTTATGTGAGTAAGGCATGTTAATAAATAATAAAATGTGCTAAGGCCTTGAGAAGATGCAGATTAGGACCAATGGATCAATAATCATAATAGCTAACACTTAACATACTGCTTCCCATGTGCCACAGCCTGTTGTGAATACACTACACATGTTAATTTATTTAATTTTTGCAACAACCATATGAAGCAGGTACTATTATGAGGTCCAGTTTTCGGATAAGAAAACTGAGTTCTAGAAAGAGGAAATAACTTGCCTAAGATGGTTCAAACATTAAGTGACAGAGTTGACTTTCAGACCTATGTTCATCTGGCTTGAAAATTGCAGAAATTAATTTATAAATCACGAAGATCTATCCAATGCCCATTATTTTCTTATTGCATAGGGTCCTCACAATTGTGATTTTGACCCAAGTGATATCAACCACGAAAACCATCTTTCTGCATTATTAAAAGAAATTAGGCATTAGAGAGGATTACAGAATGGTGCAACAACTGTATTCTAATAGTCTTGTGGCATCAAGCAAGCGACAGGGGGAAAAATCTGTGTTCTAGGTCATCTGATGTCTTGAACAACTTTGCAAACATGGAAAATTTAACAAAACCCAAACCTAAATTGCCCCAGCAATTTTTATCCATTTATTCTTTCAGGTATGTGTATTTCTAGGGAAGTAAAATCTCCACTTGTCTGATTCATCTTGTCAAAACGTTTCTAACGGCACTGTGCTATTGTAGAATATTTATGAAGATTCTTTGAGAAAAGAAAAGTGTGTTGACTATAAGAAGAATGAGAATGACACAAGTTGGTTTAAATGCCCTTTTACGGAAAATCTGTGTATGTGCAACTCAATGTCACATCTCAAATTAGTTACATTTCATTTCTTAGACATTTACTAAGTAATAACTACGCTATTAACAGTGACCGTTATTTATTGAATACTAATAATGTGCTAGGATGCATAGTAAGACTAATTGTAAGATTTTCAAGCCCCTGGCTTGTACTGTTCTCTTGTTCCCAAGCCGTGTGGATGACCTTTACTTGTTTTATTAGCTAGAAGATTTTCAGCTATAAGTGTGAGGAATCTAATACAAATTGATATTAGCTAAATAGAAAATGTAATGGTTCCTATAAGTGAAAAGGCCAGTGGTATATCAAATCTGGTCAGCTGACTCCAGGGACTGAGAGCATTTTTGATAATCTAACCTTTCTCCTCTCTTTGCTCCATGTTCTTCTGTATTGTTTTATTTATCCTTTGTTACATGGAAGCTGCTGGGTTATATTCTAACAGCTTTCAAACACCAGAGGAAAGATGGCTTGTATTATTAGTAATTTCAGTAAAGATCTGTGCTTGTTTCTTTTTGACATTATTTTGGAGATAACCTTCTACCTTACTCTAGGACTTCCGGGTACAACTGACCACACCATGACTCCATCTTGAGATCTTGGAACTATAGGAGAATAAAATCAGTACTTATGAAAGGGTTAAAAAGCTGTTAGAATATTGTGTAAGCAATCAGAAATACTTAGGATGCATTTATACTAAAAATTCGTTATTTATTTGAAATTAAAATTTAATTATATATTATGTGATTTTATTTGCTAAATCTGCCAATGGTACTCAAGAGCTTATTTGCCTATATGATCAACTAATCTTTCCAAATATGGTAATATGCGTGTCCTAAAGGCACACTCATAAGCAAAATGATAATAAACCAATAAACCAAACAATATATGTCAAGAATGACATTTTTCTAAACGTTAGGAATTACTCAAAATTCTTTTCATGCATTAACTCATGTAATCTTGGAAAAACCCTATGAAGTAAATAATTTTATTATTCTTATTTTATAGATCAGAAAATTGGGGCACAGAGATGTTAAATAACCTGAATGTGAAACATCCATCAAGGATAGAGCCAGTGTTGGACCAAATCATGTGGCTCCAGAGATGTCTTCCAGGTAATCTTTTTAATAGGATCATGTATACTGTATTCCAGAGCAGGATTAACAAGCTACTCCGGTAAGTACCAAACTTTTTATTTTTCTACTTATATCTTCATATCCAGCTTTCTAGGGCTACAATTGCAAAGAATATGAACCATTTCATATGCCGTAAAACCTTGGATTGCGAGTAACTTGTTCTGAGAGTGTTCTGCAAGATGAGCAAACATATCTAATAAATTTTAGCTTGATAAATGAGCAATGTCTTGAAATATGAATAGTACATGATGCTGAATGTCACATGATTACAACTAAGCCAATGGTTCTCGATGTGGGATTGTGGGTGATGCTTGGTCTCAAGCTGTGGTGTTTGTCAGAAATCAGTGATTTTTCAGAACATTGTAGGGTGCTCACAACTGGCAATAGTGTATTTTTTGTCACTTCAAAGCACCTATGGACAGTCCTTTTCCATACAAGAATAAGCTCAGGAATGCTTTGTTTCATTCTAGGTCAGGCTACCTGCAGATATAGACCCTTTCTTCTGCTACCTTATTGGCAGTTACATTAAATACAGTATATGACAAGAGTTTATTAATACTGTACTGTAGTCAACACCTGTGTGAACATATACAATGGCTCTCATGCAGAAAAAGATTCCTGTGAGCCAATAGATAATAGTGACTTCGTTTGTGATAGTGAAATCATCCTACACAATAACCCTCTTCTCTCTTATCTCCTTCACACCAGCCAATTAGGATTTCAAAGGTAAGTGCAGGTTAATTTGTTTATTTTTGTTTATATTTTGTATCTTTATTATTTTGTATTATACTACAGTATTGTAGTCATTTTTATATGAATATTTTGGGGTTGTGGAACAAATCATCCGAGTTTTCATTATTTCTTATGCGGAAATTCACTTTGATATACAAGTGCTTTGGATTACAAGCAATTTTCTGGAACGAATCATGCTCACAAACCAATGTTTTACTGTACTTGAATTACACATGTACTGTTATTACTTGATAAATTATGAGACCCATTTGCCTGATTAGCATGAAATCTCCCATCTCTCCCATTCCCAAATGATCTACTGAAATCTAGAAATCACCTCTAGAAAACTTGTCTTACTAAGCTCGACAACATTTACTTTTTGATGTCACCCTATGTCACTGTAGAAGAGCAGTCCCTAACAGTGGGACAGATGATGTTTTACAGTGTTATGTAATCACCTATTGTGGCTTTTCATTCATACATAGAATGCACTGCTTGTACAAGAGAGTTCTGATCAGCCAAGGATTCTCCATGCTTGGGACCTCAAACCTCAATATCTTAATCCAAATATTTGCCTACAGCCTGGGAAACAAAACAGTCCCCAGAGCAACCTTCTACCTTAAGGACCAAAATTCCTATAATCCCTTTAATTCACTCAGGAAGAAAGAGAAGAAAACATAAAATCTGGCAACCCTTTTTGGTTGGTTATCCTAATACATAAATTAGACTTTCTTCCTGTCATTCTTCAAAACCTAAATATTCTATAAATGTCACTGGTGAGAAACTTTTTAAGTCAGTTTGATTATAACAACTTGATTCCAATTCTCAGCTCTCAGGGGCACATATTTCTACAAAAACTGTTCCAGTTTAGTGGTCAACACACTTAGAGGTTTTAAACTCGATTTATGAAGATATTTTTAAATTTCCCAAATAGAGGTTGACTTTATTTTTTTGATTGCTTAAACACTGCCAAAATATGCATAACTTCCTGGCTGACTGCCAACATGTCTACTCAAAGGAAAGTCATTTTAACATAAGTATATTATGTTTAAAAATGTTTGGTTAAGGGGTGCCTGGGTGGCTTAGCAATTGGTTGAGTATCTGACTCTTGATTTTGGCTCAGGACATGACACCAGGGCCATGGGATTGAGCCCCATGTCTGCTTCTGGGATGACAGCAAGGAGCCTCCTTGGGATTCTGCCTCTCCCTCTTTATCTGCCTCTCTCCCTGTTCACGTGTGCGTGTGTTCTCTCTCTCTCTCTCTCTCTCTCTCTAATAAATAAACTTAGAAAAAAAGGTCTCTTTAAACTCTGTGAAAACTAGGGAGTTTTTAGGGTCAATTTTGATGCCAATCCCTACACATATATACAAAAACAAAGATACTTTTTAAATCCATTCTTAAAAACTGTAGGAGTACTACTTAGCAAAAAAAAAGGGGGGGGGAGAAAAATTCATTTACTGCAATATGTCTTGTATCTTCTATTTCTCTGCTCTTCTCTAAACACCAATACTACCTTCCCAACACAGAGAGCGAATGCCTTTTTTGTTAAACAAACCTGTTCATATGGTAAGTAGAAAGCATTTGTGCATGCCAAGACAAGCAACATTTTAAGATAAATTTGCCCCCATCCACTTGGTCTTGCCAGAGGAATGAGGAAGACATGTGGTGCTGTGCCTCAGTCATTCTTTCTCTTTCCTTCTTACCACTTCAAGCACCTCCTGGGTCAGGTAAGACTTGTCTGTTGGTGTAGCAGGTTGGTATTTTCTTTACAAGGAAAAGTCAATAATAGGTAGCTGAGGTGATACAGAAATAAATGGAAGAGAAACCTATAGGCATATGGTTTCTTAAAGTGAACCCTTAACTCTCAGCATTATAATCATCAGGATTCTTTGTGAAACATTTTTATTCTTTGGGACCACACTGGATCATCTATTCCAGATTCCTCTGGATGGGGCAGAGGATTTATGGCAAACTTCTAAAAGTGAGGTATTTATATAGGTTTTTTTTATGCCAGTGATCTAAAGAGTATGGAAAACTGTGTATTAAACTTGGCACATTATTCTGAAGGGTCATGTTTAAAAGCATAGGCTGTCCAATGGGCTGGGTTCAGATCCTGACCCTGTCATTTAGAGGCTTCTTTTAATTTAACCTCTTCGAGCTTCAGCTTGCTGAATTAAGAGAACTAGTTAGGAACAAATGTGTGAGGCACTTACCAAGCGTCTGGCACATACTAAGCACTCAAAAAATAAAAGTATTCGTATGAAAAAGCACATCACATAAGCTTGAATTTCTGTTACTAGACGAGATGTTCAAGAAATGTTTTATTTGAAGTTGGTCCTTTCTGACTGTGCTTCAGTCTGCCTATATTCATACTTCCTTGAAAGGTTTAGGAAGCTCTGATCTGAGTAAAGAATGCCTTTTGCTATTTTTTTTTACTTTAAGGCATTGCTATTAACTAGTCCTTTCTTTGAGATCTTGCTATTATTAGTGTTTGCTATTATCTAGTCCTTTCTTTGATGACATGCTATTGTAAAGGCCTAGGACTGACCATGGCTGAGAAAATGACTAATGCTAACTAAAGTGTACTTTAGATTAAGGTGCCAGAATGCTAAATCATTGATTTTAAATAGAAAAAAATAAATGTCAAAGGGATTGTGAATACCGTATTGGCATGATCAGCATATTCTTTCTCTTAGCCAAGCTATAAAGAAGCCAAATGCATTAAAAGGAAACATTTTTTATTTAAAGTGAGAAATTATATTCACAGAAATAAAATAAATGCCAGAAGCAAGTGTGTCCTATAATCTGAATACATAGGAATACAAAGGTCACTAAAAAAGAGAGTGACTCACAACAAAAGGACTTCTATAAACCAAATGTTAATGGCAGTAGGTTATGGTGTTTGCTGCACATTCTGGAATCCTCCCAGACTCTTGCCTAAAATTGCCTCCAGCCATCTCTACTTGGGATTTAGATTTATTATCAACACTGGCAAATTTGAAATCCATTAGCTAAGACTTCCTTTCCTGGGAACAACAAACTCAAGATCACCTCTGAAGTTGCCCTTTCCATTGGTGTTTCTCTCTTCCTTGTTTTTTTTTTTCTTTGAAAATAGCAAAGTATATTTTTATGACTAACAAAGTTATTTTTTAGTTATAGTAATTCATTAAGCTCTAATGACTGCCTGTTTATGACTCTATGTCTGAAAACATGCCAAACATTTATCTGTTAATCTGTCATATATCTGTCCATCCATCCATCCATCTATCCATCTGTCCATCATCCATCCATCCTAGTTCTGTTCATTAGGGGAAAAAACCTAAAAATAATGACAGCCCAGTAGGAATAGGCAGCTCTTTTCCTAAAACTGTGAACTCTGAAATGCTATCACAACTGGTACATTTGAAATTATTGACTGATTCCAGGAATGGTATAAGAAATGTTCGGGGGGAGTCTGTGATATTTGTATGAGAAAGCAAAGAAATGAAAATCTGGTAGTGGTATAGTCAAAGGAATTTGGGACTAAAACAAAAGAATTCTTGCTAAACAAAGATGGGAAAGTTCTGAAACAAAAGCAAAATCAGGTTCTCTTCTTTAATATAAATGGGATATATGTTTTAAAACAGTGAGTTAATAATGATACTTAAAGAGAAGATATAGTCAAAAAACAATAATAACGAAATAACACAAACAACAACTTTACTGATTACCACCTATGTATCTAGAGCACCACTTCCTTACTCTGGAATTGGCAATTAAAGGAAAATTTAATATCTTCCCTGCCGATCTCATATTAACTGTATTTTAGTATAATCAAATACTCTTAGCTAATGATGAAAAGGTTTTTTTTTTTTTTAGAGGAGAGTTTAGTAAATTAGGAAGAAATATGAGAATTAGAACATTGCAATTTTGCATTTTGTAATGAAATAATTGTTTCTGACAGAGGAATAAACAAATGAAAAAATAATGGGGAACTTTATAAGGGAGGAATTAGGCTGTTACCACCATAACCCATGATGATCCATTTTAAGATTATTAACAGTGAGACAGACAGATATTTTATACCTCGAAGGATTATTCCCAAATTGAAAATGAATTTAAAGTGAACCCTTAACTCTCAGCATTATAATCATCCGCATTCTTTGTGAAACATATTTATTCTTTGGGATCACATGGGATCATCTATTCCAAATATTCTAAATAATACTTCCATTTTAAGGAAAAATAATGCTTTAAACAATTTAACATCAAAGAAAGGAGATAGACAAATCAAGAAAGCTGTTCATGACAGCTGAAAGTTCATGACAAATCATGAACTCATACCACTGCACAATTTACAAGGTTTTTGTAATGTGGTAGTAGTATGGAACAAGAAAAAGGGCGATTTGAATAGAAGAAAATCGTTCTAGATTAACAGAGACCTCAGAAATATAGCAACCAAACCAATGTATGTAATTTGAACAAACTACTTACAAACACACATTTTGGGACACATGATAAACTTATCAATATGAAATGGTATTAAATATAAAGGAATTGCTGCATTCTAAATCGGATAATGGAATTTTACTAAAGAAAGAAAAAAATCCACAATTTTGAGGGATATATATATCATTACATAGTATATATACCTTTTTCTTGGTAATTTTCTTTGACCCGAAGTCAGCTTCATCTCAAACTAATATAGCTACTCCAGTTTTCTTTCAGTTAGCGTTAGCATGGTATTTCTATCCTTTTTTAGAGAGATCCACGTTTCTGACCTATATAATTTTCCTTTATCCTGAAAAAAAGCCTTTCAGGGAAAGGACTGCTTGCAATGAATTTCTTCACATTTTCTTTATATAAAGATTTCTTTATTCCTCCTTGATGTTTTTTTTTGCAACATTTTTGTTTTAATTCCAGTGTAGGTAACATACAGTATTATATTAATTTCAGGTGAACAGTATAGTGATTCGATACTTCCATACATCACCCAGTGCTCATCACAGGTGCAGTCCCCATCACCTATTTCACCCATCTCCCCATCTACATCCCCTCTGGGAACCATCAGTTTGTTCTCTATAGTTAAGAGTCTGTTTCTTGGTTTGCCTCCCTCTCTCTTTTTTCCCTTTGCTTGGTTGCTTTATTTATTACTATTATATTACCATCCATTAGTTTCTTATATGTATGTTATTAGCTGTTTTATGTACTTAGATGATCTCATATTGGGTGTATAAATACTTACAATTGTTACACATTTTTGTTGGGTTGTCCCCTTTATTATTATATAGTGTCCTTTTTTGTCTGTTATTGCAGTCTTTGGTTTAAAGTCTAGTTTGTCTGATAGAAGTATTGCTACCTGGGTTTGTCTTTCAACATCCATTGCATAATAAATGTTTCTCCTTCCCTTTGCTTTCAATCTCTAGGTGTATTGAGGTCTTAAGTGAGTCTCTTATAGGTAGCATATAGATGGGCTTGGTGTTTGTTTTGTTTTGCTTTACTTTATCCATTCTCTCACCCTATGTCTTTTGATTGGAGCATTTAGTCCTTTATATTTCAAAGTAACTATTTTTTAAAAATGTGTATTTATTTGGAGAGAGAGAGCATGAGTGAGCAGGGAGGGGCAGAGAGAGAAAGGGAGAGAGAGGATCCCCAGCCGATTCCATGCTGTCAACATAGAGCCTGATGCAGGACTCAATCTCATGAATCATGACCGGAGGCAAAATCAAGAGTTAGATGCTTAACTGACTACGCCACCCAGGTGCCTCACAAAGTAACTATTTACAGATATGTATTTATTGCCATTTTGGTACTTTTTTGTAGTTGTTTTTGTGGTTCTTCTCTGACTCCTATTGTTGCTCTTTTTTCTTGGTTTGCTGGCATTCTTTACTGATATTTTTGGATTCCTTTCTCTCAATTCTTTGCATATTACTGGTTTTTTTATTTGTGGCTACCATTCAGTTTGTATATAACATCTGCATATAGCAGTCTATATGAAGTTCATGATTGCCTAAGTTTGAACCCATTCTTTACTGCCCCCTACCATGTTTTAGGTATATGGTATCATACTTTACATTCTTTTATTTGTGAATCCCTGAGTGTTTTACAGATATACTTATTTTTACTGCTTTTGTATTTTCTACTTTTCAAAATACTCTTACTTAGGGTCTTTCTTTTGCACTCAGAGAGTCCCCTTTAACATTTCAGGTAGGGCTGGTTTAGTGGTCATGAACCCCTTTATGGTTCTGTTTGAGAAATTCTGTTTGAGAAATTCTGTATCTTTCCTTCTACTCTGAATGACAGACCTGCTGGATAGAATAGTCTTGGCTGCAGATTTTTCCCCTTTAGCACTTTGATTCTATTATGCCACTCTGTTCTGGCCTGCAAAGTTTTCAATTGCTGATAGCATTATGGAGTTTCTTTGTGTGTAATTCTCTTCTTTTGCTGCTTTAAAATTTTTCCTTTATCACTACTTTTCTTGTGACCCTCCTTGGGTTGATTTTTTGGGGGGATTTCTGTGTTTCCTTGATCTGGATGTCTGTTTCCTCCCCCATATTAGGGAGGCTCCCAGCTATTATTTCTTCAAATTAATTTTATGCTCCTTTTCTCCTTTTCTTCTGGGTTCCCTATAATGTGAATATTATTATGCTGAACGTAGTCTCTAAGTTTTCTAAGTCTATTCTCATTTTGCATATTTTTTCTCACCTGCTCAGCTTGTTTCGTCCATTAGTCTCTCTTCCAAATTGCTAATTTGTTCTTCTGCTTCCTCTAGCCTGCTGTTTATTCCATCAGGTATATGTTTAATGTCATTTATTGTGCTCTTCATCTCTGATTGATTCTTTTTTATCCCTTTGTTAAGGGTCTCACTGATGTCTTCCATTCTTTCCTCAAGTCCAGTGAGTATCTTTACGATCATTACTTTAAATTTTCTATCAGGCATATTACTTAGGTCTGTTTCGCTTAGGTCTCTTTCTGTGATTTTTTCCCTGTTCTTTTATTCAGGACACGTTGCTCTGTCTCTTCATTTTATCTAACTCTCTGTCTGTTTCTCTGTGTTAGGAAAGTCACCTATGTCTCCTGACCTTGGAAGTAATGTCCTTATAAAGAAGAGCTCCTATAATGCCCTTCAGTGCAATGTCCCCTGTTCATCAGAACCTGGGATTTCAGTCTGCTTATGAAATGAGACCTGCCACCACTGCTGGGACCAGGGCTGACATTGTTGGTTCACAGAGCATGAATGGTTGGGGCACACAATTTTAACAAGGTCCTCCTTGGGCTTCCACAGGGTCTGCTGTCAGTGCCAGGACCAAGGCCCTGCAAAGTGCATGGGTGGGAAGATGCTGTGTTGGCAAGTTTTGCACTGGACTTCCAGGGGAGGGGACCTGTAGCTCTGGGACTGAGGCAGATGTGACCAGGAAGACCAGATCCATTCATGTGTAGTGGGGGTGGAGGTGGGGGGGCATTTGGTGTAAGCAAGTGAGGTCATGGGTGCTTGTGCTGCACAGGTTCAAGCAGGTGGGAGAGCATTTATGCTGTGGGGTACACAAGGAAGATGGTGTCTGTCAACTCCTTTGTTTGTAGAGAAGTCCTTCTTCGAATGCTGCCCCTCTGGGAGTAGTCTGGGATGCATAAGTAACCCCCTTCCGTGTGCCCCAGATGTTTTCCAAACTGCTATTTCTACACTGTATTTCTGTGGGCTGTTTGTTGTTGGGACTCAGCTTCCTATGCCATCCAGATATCCTAGAGGAGAGCCTGCTGATAGTTAAAATCCCAGGCTTTAAGTCCCTCTGGTTGTAAGAACCCCTGAAATTCTGCCCTTCTTGCTTTCAAAGCCAAATATTATGGGGGTTTATCTTCCCCATGTGGGCTTTGAGATATGATAGTCTATTTCTCTCCCTTCCCCATCCCATCCACAACCCCTGCAGAAGTCCATGGTCCATTTATCTTCCCACCATGTCTCTGCCTTTCCTACCATTTTCCATATGGCCTCTGTTGTACCTTCAGTTGTGGGATTTGTTCTGCAAGACTTCCAATCCTTTTCTGGGTTGTTTATACATACCTAGTTATAACTGTGTGTGCTATCTCGTTGGGACTATTATCTAGATGTATCCATAGGATGAGGTGAGCTTAGGGTCCTCTCACTCTGCCATCTTCTCAGGCTCTATTTTGAATTTAGCTTTTTCTATTATTTAATATTTTATTATTATATTTTTATTTGAGAGAGAGAGCAAGTGAGCACAAGAGCAGGAGGAGAGTGGTGGAGAGAGAGAGAGAGACAGAGAGAGCACGCGCGCGAGAGAGAATCTCAAGCAGGCTCCTCGCTCAGCACAGAGCCCAATGCAAGGCTGTATCACATGACCCAGGGATCATGACCTCAGATGAAATCAAGAGTCAGATGCTCAACCGACGGGGCCACCTTAGAATTTTTTAAAACTGTATTAATTGTCCCAACAAAAGAAGCTAGTCTTATTCCTTAGCTTGACTGAGACATAATTCACATACCACACAGCTCAGGCACTTAAATTTTTTTACACACTTTTAATATTTTAAATTTTAGTTAACATACAGTGCAATATTCATTTCAGGAGTAGAATTCAGTGATTCATCACTTATATACAACACCCAGTGCTCATCATAACAAGTGCCCTTCTTAGTGTCCAACACCCATCTAGCCCATCTCTCACCAACTCCCCTCATCAACCCATAGCTTGTTCTCTATCATTAAGAGCTTCTTGTGGTTTGTTTCTGTCTCTTCTCACCCCTACCTCATATGTTCATATGTTTTCTTAAATTCCACATATAAGTGAAATCAAATGATAGTTGTCTTTCTCTGACTGACTTATTTTGCTAGCATAATACATTCTACCTCCATCCATATCATTGCAAATGGCAAGATTTCATTTTATTTGGCTGAGTAATATTCCACTGTGTCTATATACTACCTATTCTTTATCCATTCACCAGCTGATGGACATTTGGGCGCTCTCCATAGTTTGGCTATTGTTGATAATGCTACTATACACATTGGGATGCATGTACCCCTTCAAATCAGTATTTTTGTGTCCTTTGAGTAAATAGTGCAATTGCTGCATCATAGGGGTAGTTCTATTTTCAATTTTTTAAGGAAACTCCATACTGCCCCAGTGTGCATTCCCACCAACAATGCAAGAGGGTTCCCCTATCTCTGCATCCTTGGCAACACCTGCTGTTTCGTGTTGTTACTTTTAGCCATTCTGACAGGCATGAGGTGGTATCTCATGATTTTTATTTGTATTTCCCTAATGATGAGTGATATTGAGCATCTTTTCCTTTGTTTGTTAGCCATCTGGATGTATTCTTTGGAAAAGTATCTATTCATGTCTTCTCGTTTCTTCACTAGATTATTTGTTTTTTGGGTGTTGAGTTTGATAAGTTCTTTATAGCTTTTGGATACAAACTCTTTATCCCCTATTACACTTAGAAATATCTTCTCCCATTCTGACATTTGCCTTTTAGTTTTGTTGATTGTTTCCATCACTGTGCATAATATATTTATCTTGATGAAGTCCCAATAGTTCAAGTTTGTTTTTGTTTCCCTTGCCTTTGGCAATATGTTTAATAAGAAATTCCTCCAACCTAGGTCAAAGAGGTTACTGTGTGTGTTCTCCTCTAGGATTTTGATGGCTTTCTGTCTCATAGTCAGGTCTTTCATTCACTTTGAATTTATTTCTGTGTATGGTGTAAGAAGGTGGTCCAGTTTTCCCAGGACCATTTGTTGAAGAGACTCTTCCATTGGATATTCTTTCTTGTTTTGTCAAAGATGAGTTGATCATATAACTGTGGGCCCATTTCTGAGTTTTCTGTTCTGTTCCATTGATGTATGTGTCTGTTTTTGTGTCAACACCATACCATTTGATGACTATAGCTTAAAATCTGGAATTGTGATGCCACTAGTTTTGTTTTTCTTTTTCACGATTGCTTTGGCTATCCGGGGTCTTCTGTGGTTCCATACACATTTTAGGATTGTTTTTTCTAGCTCTGTGAAGAATGCTGGTTGTATTTTGATAGGAATTGCATTAAATGTGTAGATCGCTTGGGGTAGTATGCACATTTTAACAATGTTTGTCTTTCTAATCCGTGAGCATAGAATGCTTTCCATTTCTTTGTGTCCTCTTTAATTTCTTCCATAAGTCTTCTATGGTTTTCAGAGAGTAGATCTTTTACCTCTTTAGTTAGGTGTATTCCTAGGTATCATTGTTTTTATCTTATTGGTGCAATTGCAAATGGGATTGATTCTTTGATTTCTTTTTCTGCTGCTTTGCTATTAGTACATCAAGATTCAGCTTTCTGCACATTGATTTTTTATTCTTCACCACTGCTGAATTCATATATTCCTTCTAGCAATTTTTCGGTGGAGTATTACTGGTTTTCTACATAGAGTGTCATATCATCTGCCAATAGTGAGAGTTTGACTTCCTTTCCAGTTTAGATACCTTTTATTTCTTTTTGTTGTCTGATTGCTGAGGCTAAGACCTCATGTGCTATGTTAAATAGTAACGGTGAGAGGGGACGTCCTTGTCTTGTCCCTAACTATAGGGGAAAGATTCTCGGTTTTTCCCCATTGAGGTGATTTTAGCAGTGGGTCTTTGATATATAGCCTTTAGGGCGTTGAGGTTTGTCCCACCTATCCCTACCTTGTTGAGGGTTTTTTTTTTTTTTTTAATCAAGAATGGGTGCTGTATGTGGTCAAATGCTTTTTCTACATCTATTGACAGGATCATATGGTCTTTATCCTTTCTTTTATTAATGTAGTGTACCATGCTGATTGAATTGCAAATATTAAGCCAGCCCTGCAGCCCAGGAATAAGTCCCCCTTGATTATGGTGAATAATTCTTTCAATATGCTGTTGAATTCTATTTGCTAATATCTTTCTGAGAATTTTTGCATCCATGTTTTTCAAGGATATTGGTCCATAATTCTCCTTTTTAGTGGGGTCTTTTTCCGGTTTGAGAATCAAAATAATGCTAACTTCGTAGAAAGACTTTGGAAGTTTGCCTTCTGTTTCTATTTTTTGGAAAGTTTGTGAAGAATTGATATGAATTCTTTAAATGTCTGGTAGAATTCCCCTTGGAAGCCATCTGGTCTAGGACTCTTTTGTTGGGAGATTTTTGATTACTGTTTCAATTTCTTTACTGGTTATGGGTCTTTTCACATTTTCTATTTCTTAATGTTTACGTTTTGGTAGATTGTTAGTTTCTAGGAATTTGTCCACTTCTTCCACATTGCCCTGTTTGTTGGCTTATGCTTTTTCATAGTATTGTTTTATAATTGTTTGTATTTCTGTGGTGTTGGTTGTGATCTCTCCCCTTTCGTTTGTAATTTTATTCATTTGGGTCCTTGCTCTTTTCTTTTTGGTAAGTTTGGCTAGGGGTTTATCAATTTTGACAATTCTTTCAAAGAACATGTTCTTAGTTTTATTGATCTGTTCTATTAGATCAGATCTATCTATTGATCTGTTTTTGTTTGTTTCCTTCTATTTCAGATCTAATCTATTTATTTCAGGTCGAATCTATTATTTCCGTACTTCTGCTGGCTTTAGGCTTTATTTGCTGTTCCTTGTAATAGATACAAGGTTAGCTATTGTTTTGGGGACCTTTTTTGCTTCTTGAGATTGGCCCGAATTGCAATATACTTCCCTCTTCGGACTGCCTTTTTGCATCCCAAAACTTTGAGACTGTCATGTTTTCATTTTCATTTGCTCATTTAAATTATACAGTGTTTTTAAGTATATTCAGAGAGTTGTTCAACAATCACCATAATCTAATTTGAGATACGTTTTTCCTCCTTAATATAAATTTTAGACCCCTTAACACATAATCTCCACCTCCTCCTGCCTATGCCCTATTTCTAAGCAATCTATTGTATATCTCTATAGATTTGACTATTCTGGATATTTTTGTAAATGGAATTACACAATATGTGGTCTTTGGTGAGGATTTTCTTCCACATAGCAAAATGGTTTTAAGGATCATCTATGTCGTGGCATGTGTCATTACTTCATTTATTTTTGTTGCCAAATGATATTACATTGCATAGATGTGACATTTAATTTTTCTTTTAATTATTTGATGACTATTTGGGTTGCTTTCAACTTGGCTATTGAAAGTAATGCTTTTATGCATTCATATACATGTATTTGTGTGTACATAGTTTTTATTTATCATGGAAATACACCTAGAAGTAGAATACTGGACTGTATGGCCATTTTATGTTAACCATTTTGAGGAACTGTGAAAATGTTTTCCACAGCAGCTATACATTATATAGTTCTGCCCAAAATGCATAAATCTTCTAATTTCTCCACATATTCAGTAACACTTGTTAATTTCTGTTGTTTTAATTATAGCCATTCTACTGAGCAGGCAGTAGAATTTATGGTGCCCTAATGAGCAGTGATCCTAATCATATTTTCATGTGGTTACCTCTTTGAAGAAATCTCCATTCAAGTCCTTTCCCCCTTTAAATTGGATTGTCCTTTTACTATTTAGTTGTGAGAGTTTATATATTCTGGATACAAGTTCCTCGTTAGATATATGATTTGCATGTATTTTCATACACTCTGTGTGTTGTCTTTTCTCTTTCTTAGTGTTATAATTTGTACTATAAACATTGTTCGTCTCCATATGGTCCAATTAATCAGTTGTTTTTCTTTTTTTTGTTTTTGTTGAATACAATGATATCATATCTAAAAAAACACACTCGTAGATTTTCTTGTAAAGTTTTATAGTTTTATCTCTTAGAGTTTTCATGAAAGGTGTGAGATAGGGTTCGAAATTTATTCTTTTGCACTCAACTATCCAGCAGTTTTGAAATAGGCAGTTGTGAGTCCTCCCGCTTTTTTCTTTTTCAAGATGATTTTACTATTCTGTGTCACTTGAATTTGCACATGAATTTTCGCATCAGCTTGTCAATATTTGCCAAAAAAATAATAAAAGCCACCTGTGATTTTGATAAAGATTGCATTGAATCTGTTTAATAAATTTGGGGAATATTGCTATCTTAACAATACTAAGTTTTCCAATCCATGAACATGGGATGTCTGTTTATGTTGCTATTCTTTAACTATGTTTTGTAAATTTCAATATACAAGTTCTTCACTCTTTTTGTTAACTTATACTTAAGTGTATTATTCTTTTTGGTGCTATTTTAAATGGAATTAGTTTTTAATTTCATTCATGTTCATTATAAGTGCTTAGAAATACATTTTTTATTGATCTTGTATCCCATCACGTTATAAGTTGTTTATTTCTTTTAGTAGTTTTCTAATAGGTTCCTGAGAATTTCCTATATATGACATCATGTGTTATGCAAATACAGATAGTTTTACTTGTTCCTTTTAGTCAGATGTCTATTGTTTCATGTTTTCAGAACCATGAAAACACTATTAAATACAAGTTAAAATGGTAGATGAACATCTTGGGGGGAGAAGAATTCAATTTGTCTTCTTTAAAAGTTGGGAAGCATTCCCGAGTCAGCTTGCCATTTTCTTTGTGTGAAGTTTTAATGTACTAATTTGTATACATGTGTATACATATAAACATATACATTTTTAAAAGTATTTCTTACATAATAAGTAAATCTACAGTGCCTAATCCCCTTAGTTGCAGAAAAAATCTTGTGATTTTATATCTGTCAGTACACAGGGCACCTTAGGTAAATGTTGAACATAAGATGATAAATCACTTTCTCAAATGAACCCATACATTCACTTTATCTGTTTAGGTACTAATTGTTGAGGATTGAAAAAAGTGGAGAGGTTCTGATTAGGAAGTAAGCCTGTTAGAACAAATATCTAGAACATCGATGTGTAGAGCTATTCTCCAAAAAGAAAAAAAAAAAATTATCCATGTGTTTTCTATTAGAAGACTAACAAAACTTATGGAGGTATATGCTTGAGAAACTATGACAAAAGTGTTTCTCCTTTTTGTATGTTTAAGCTCTCATTTAATTATCTGGATCATCTCAGACAACAGGTGAGAGTGGATGATTGTATTAATTCCAGGAAAGTCCCTCTGCCTGATTCCTTTTACTATAGAACAAATGGCCCCTGCCCTTGATTTTAGAATTTTTGAAATTGTATTGGATAGCATTCTTTTCCAAAGTAATCTTGAATTTTGTTCTTGTTTTGGAGAAGTTATAAGTCAAGGAGCTGACTTGTGTATAAGCAGTAAATTCTTATGGGGTCCTTCAATTCCTGGTTCTCAGAAATCCATACATTTTTTTGAAAGCAAAGGCATGTTTGGCCATTACCAATACTGAAATATTCCCTCTTACTCTCACCATTGTGCCTTTCTGAAGAACAGACACCAAATCCACCACTAAATTTTAAGCTTTCGATTCTGTAAACATAAAATGCAATTGGCCATTTGCACCCAAAGAAACGTCCAAAATTACTATAAAAATATTAGACATTTATTTCTGGAATAATCATGTATTTCAAAAAGAATAAATAAACATTTGTTATAATCTTAAAATATTGATTTGCAATGTTTAAATGGAGGGAATACTAAATATTAGAAGGCAGTATTCATCGTATATATAATATCATTCTCTAAAAATAACGATATGTGTCGGTCATAAAAATATACTTTAAATTCAGTTTTCAAATAAACATAATTCTCACTGTTTCCAGACAATGTTTTTATAAAACAGTAGGCTTTTCCCTTACACAAAGAATATGCTTTTATTTTAAAACTCAAAAATTGTCAAATAGTAACCTGAAAACGCCTTAAAGATTTTTAAAAACACCATCACTGAGAAAAATAATTTTCTAATCTGGTAATTGCTTTTAGCCATAATGCCTCAAGATATTATTGTAACAGATTAAGAGTTTCAGTGTCTTAAATTTATCAGGTTTTAGTACATGTAGTTCAAGTGCTGACTTGACAATTTTTAAAAAGCACTAGTAAAAAAGTTAGAAAAGTAGTTATAATAAAATACTTTTTAAAAGACAGCAGTTGGGGCGCCTGGCTGGTTCAGTCAATAGAGTGTATGACTCTTGATCTAAGGGTCATGAGTTCAAGCCCCACATTGTGTGTAGTGATTACTTGAGGTCACTTGTGGGGAAGAGCACTGGGTGTTATATGGAAACCAACCTGACAATAAACTATAAAGTTTAATAAAAAAATAAATAAATAAATAAAAATAAAATAAAATAAAAAAATACAGTTAAAGCTATTTTAACTCTACATGTATTTTGCTTGGAATGAAGAGTAGCGGTAGGTGATGAAGAGATAGGAAAAATAACCATCCAGGATAAAAATGCTTATCATTAAAGATTAAAGATAAAAACCTATTAATTCTGGTTCTTTTTTAAAGAAAAAAAGTCACTTAATTGTTATAGCTGGATGGAAGTTCTAGGACACACAGAAAAGGAATGAGTTCAAATTTTTGTTTATTAAGCATCTCTTCTATATCCTGTTAACCAAAATGAATACAAGGCCAGCCCTGTTTTAAAGGTTAGGAAAATAGACTTTTCTTCATGTAAGAAGTTGCACAGTCATATTGCAAAGGCATGGATACAGGAAGAGCTGATTAGAGCAAAATATGCACTGTAAAGGAAAAAAAGACAATTCTATAGGAACTAGAATAACACAATCCAAAGGTATAATTCTGTTGCCACTTTCCTATATATGTTCTATAATAAATATGTAAATAATATATAATTATATGTGTATATATTTTTTCAAATAATCTAAAGAATCGGTAGTTAGTATTGTGTATTCTTTACCTGCTTTGTTCAAATACCAGAGCATCTCAACTGTAGATTTTAGTGAGTGTTAAAGTCCATTTGTGATTTATTTTCTAACAAGCTCTAATAGGGCTAATGGGCCTTTCTCTTTATTAAATGAAAACCTATATTCCTTCAGCTTTTCTCACCTAGGGTCACAAAAGAGAATTAAGCCCTAATGCCTAAGGCATCTATTTGTTGTAATGAACTAACTTTTCTCCCATGCATCTAGAATGGTACTAGCTAAATACTATGCTTGGGAAATTTGAAAAGGAAAGAAGGAGAGAGAGAAAGAGAGAGGGAGGGAAGGAAGGAAAGGAAGAGAGGAAGACGGAGGAAGGAAGGAAAAAAGGGAAAGAAGGAAGAAGGGAGAGAGAGGGAAGGAAAGAAGGAAGAAAGGAAGGAAGAAAGAGAAAGAAATACACTTCGATAAAATTATATGCTTCACTTTTTTGTAAAATCAGTTCAATTTTACTACCAAATTTTAAGAATTAAAATCACTTAGAGGTTTAGCTTTCATTGAATATGCAGTGATCAACATAAAGAATCAGTATCCTGCTCCACTCATGCTATAATATAGTCAAATACTCCCCAGCTATCAAGTGCAATTGTCGATATTGCACTAAATCATAAATACCTGTAGAATCACAAATCCAAACATCAAAGGAAAAAAGGAGGTGGATGCTTGGCACTACTCAGTAATGGTATTATTTGTGCAGAAATTTGTTGCATTTTTGCTATATGAAAAGAATTTTGTACGTTAAAAATTGAAATAAAACTGTATTTGTCTTTTCTCACTTAACCACTTGCTGGTGAAATGCTGTCTATACTTCAAAGCAATGCCTGTCTTCCAGTGTCTTCTGTGGTTCAACCCAGAGTTCGCAGCATTGTGAATGCCATCACATTTCCTGTTAAGGACATAGGACAAAAGCTACAGAGAGGCTGATTAGTCTAAAATGGCCAGAGTTAGCAATAAAAATTTGGGTTACTCAATTACATTTAAATTTCAGATAATTAACACATTTTTTATATGAGCATGTCCCAAATATTGCAAAGGGCATCATTGTTTTTATGAAAGTCAAATGTAAGTGTGTGTCTTGTATTTTATCTGGCTATCCTACATTAACCATGAAAGGTGATATTTAGGTTTCTGGGTTAACATTTGCACCTGTGGAGCACAAAACTCTATTGACAAATTTACCAGTGCATTCTTTCAACAAATATATTTTCTGTTGTTTTGCATTGTTCCAGGTCTTTTAACTTGTCAAATTATGAACTGATAGCAGGGCACTCATAAGTTGGCTGAATGCTGGTCCCATACCTGAGTCTTTTTCATTCTTCAACTCTGCCATTTTTGAACTTTGATCTAGGTCCTTATATATCCTCCAACATAGCCCTGTCTAAAGGCAGAAAAGAAGAATTTTTTCCTAACCTGCATCTTTTTTTTAAAAGCAAAGATATTTTTAGCAGAAGCCTCTAGAAGAAGTCGTCTTTTACTTTGTTGGCCCAGAACCAGGTTGCATTCCTCTGCCAAAACCAGGCATTGACAAGAGAAATCCAAACATCATTGTTAGTGTAGAACAGTTAGGATCCAAGATCTGCAGGAAGGAGTGAACAGGTAAAACTGGGCATACAGTCTGTTACACAATCCAATTATGTAGCCCTTGTAAGCCAGCTTTTCTACTTCCTGAGATAACAATTTTCTCTCTCTTTTGTTTTCTCCATTCATCCCTTCATTCCCTCAGCACAAAATTATGGACATTTTCCACGTACAAAGCATCATTTTTGGTCCTTTAGATATTTCAGCAGATAAGTTCTCTACAAACTTTTCATAGCCTTCTCCTCCCTTTTCTGGATCAGCTCTTGATTCCTCTTGATAACTATATAAAAGAAATAGAAGTAATCAATTAAGAAAGATTCATCTTCCCATCACAAAATATCATGTTTGTGTAGATTCTGCTGCCTTTCTTCTGTGATAGTAAAGGAAATACTGTATTTTATTTGATATCACTCCTGTCTTCTCAGTGACTTAATCTTCCATTTACATGTTCTCTTCCCCCACATCATCACTTTTTCCCTCTCTACTCTTTTGTTCCATTAGTATATAATAAACATGTTATAATATCTCCCATCTTGGGGGTACCTGGGTAGTTCAGTGAGTTAAGCTTCTGACTCTTGGTTTCAGCTCAGGTTATGATCCCACAGTTCTTAAGCTAGAGCCCTGTGTCAGGCTCTGTACTTTCATGGTGGGAGTCTCTCTCCCTCTCTCTGTCCTTTCCCCACTTACGCTCTCGCTCTCTCTCGCTCTCTCTCGCTCTCTCTCGCTCTCATAATCAATAAATAAAGTCAAAAAACATCTCCCATCTTGAAAACACATTCTCCCTCAATAGATGCATGTTTTTCCAGTAGTCACTAAATTTCTATACTCCCCTTCTAAGCAAAACTCCTCAACAGTGTCATATATTTATTTTTCCATTATTTCACATTCACTCTTTTATTCATTATGACTTGCGAAGTCCATATTACATTGAAACTTCATTAGTCAACATGATTAAGAACCTTCCTTTGGAGCAATTCCGGTGGACATTTTTTGGTCCTCACTTTAGGCCACCTTTCATCATGCTCTACACTTGACCAATGAATACTTCCTAAAATACCTCTTTCCTCACTTTTCATGATGTCTCTTTTTTCCCCCTATTTTATTTTTCTTTCTTTCTCAGTTTGTATGTGCTATCCCCTTCTCAGATGGATTCTTTAGGATTTGTATCTGGCCTCTATTTCCTTCTCTGCTATATCCTCTCCTTTGGTGATCTTGTAAATTCACGTGTCTTTAAATAGCATATATGGGATAATGATTCCCAAATAATTATCTTACTGAACTATAGTGTTATATACCTCATTGATTCTTGGCATTTCCACCAAAATGTCTCACAAGCATGACAAACTCTAAAACACAGCCCCTTGAATCTCTTTCCTCTTTTCTCACCAAAAATCAACCAATCAGTCAATAATCCTGTTTCTTGACTAATTTTCCTCATCTCAGTGAATTCCTAGACATGCCACCCAATTATTTTAATTTGAATTCCTTCTGCTCATTGCCAACCATATTCATACAAACCCATATATGTTACCTGCCAGTGGCAAATTCTTGTCCCTCAATTTAAAAATATATCCTAGGGGCGCCTGCGTGACTCAGTCCATCGAGCATCCAACTCTTGGTATCAGTTCAGGTCATGATCTCATAGTTCATGGGATTGAGCCCTGCTTCAGGCTCTGCACTGACAACACAAAGCCTGCTTGGGATTTTCTCTCTCCCTCTCCCTTGACCCCTCTTCTGCTCATGTTGGCACACTCTCTCAAAATAAATAATAAACTTAAAAATTTTTTTAATATTTTAAATATTTCTAAATGTTTTTCTTTTTAACTCCACTCCCATCACCTTAGCCATTATTTTCCATTTAAAATACTGCAATGGCCTGCTCAGAGGTTCCTCTGATTACTCTTGCTCCTCTAATTCATTTTCCATAGGATCATCAAACTGAACTCTAAAAATGTGGTCATGTAATATATCTCCACTATGTCCAATTCTCCAGTGACTCCCCTTCGTGCTTAGAATATGTCCAGGCTCTTTCCCATGGCCTACAGACCCCAAAACAACTTGGTCCTTGTCTATTCATTCAACCTTACCTCATGCCATTTCCCCTTGTCCAGTGCATTCCTACACACAGGCTTTAAAAGAAGGATGAAGACCTTGAGTCTTACATTTGACATATAAAACTAGACTACCCAGGTAGGCGATATATATGTAATTCCTTTACCATTTCTTAGTGCAATGAAACAACAAAGCACTTCTGAACCAGCCAACTTCCTAACCTTTGGAAATGCAACTTATTTTTCACATTAGAATAGTGCTCTTGAGTACCACCTCAGGCTCACTTTGACCTTAATTTCTGGTACCAAACTTGACCCGAAACAGAAGGAATTTAACCACCTCACATTTCTTTGCTCAACCTTAATCATTGCTGCTCATTCAGAAATTATGCTGTTTCACATCTGACTATTCAGCTTAAATTTTTGCTTTGACAAGTCCTTGGCACATTGCATTCACAGAAATACATATTTTTTAAATTATAAGATACAGTCTTTGCCCTTCATGAGATCTCAGTTTCCAATTCCCTATCTCTGTCACTCAGCTCTATGCCTTTGATTCCAAAATCCCATCTCTGACCCCACCCAGGTACCCAATCTCACCACAGTTCTTCAGCTTTGAGTCCCCTTTTACTCATTCTACTCTGGAATCTAACCATAAATATATCTTTTTTTCTACATGTGAGATTTAGTGTTGTTTTGGCACACACTTTTCCAGAAACCAAAAGACATCATTTTTGACTCAGATCCAAATTAGCAGTCAGTAATATGATAAATTGCTTAATTCAATTTATTAGTGATGTGTCCTGAATTCCTTTAACCTTTCTTTTGAGCTTTCTATCTTTTAATATTTTTCAGAGTAGTAAACAGAAGATGCCATTCTTCACAACTTTTGTCTATGCCAAAAATATAATAGAGCAGTGATTATTGGTTGGATTGGAACACCCAAAAATTATTCAACCCAACACGAATTGAGACATATCAGCTTAATCTTATGAGAGACCTAGACCAGGTTATGTCACTAAAGTTATTTCATACACAAAATGCTAGACTATAGTTTATTCAAGAGGAACTGAATAGGTTGCAATTTATGCCTATATGACAAATTAAAAAGTCTATATTCTCTAAGTTTCTCCTAAGGGAAATCTATCTGAGGAGATAGCCAGTGTCAATAATTTTTCAAGGCTTGGGTTTCAACTTTCAATACACTTTATAAATAATCCAATTTTAAGTGAAGAAGACAATATTTGAACATAGATTTGCTTACTAGATCTACGAACTAAAGCATCCTCATGCAACTGTAAGTTCACACGAAGAATTTATCCAATGTTTTGTTCTGTGTTTGTCACTATAAAGTCTCCTGTAGAAAGCAACATGACAAGGTGGTACTTGAGAAAGAAAATGGGGGGAACAGATTGGTTCTTATTTAGAATTCAACAGTTTCACTTTACAATTGCATTAGTTTCCTATGGCTGCTCTAACAAATTACCACAAACTTTGTAGTTTACGACAATACACAGTCTCTTACAGATTTGAAGTCTGAAATCAGTGTCATTGGCCAAAATTAAGGTGTCACCAGGCCCACACTCCTCTGGTTTATAGACCTTCTAACAGAAATTAGTACCGAGATATTTTTGGTCTACCAGAAGAGGTCACCCTATTATAATGACCTTGTATAAACTATGAATTTGTTTCTTCTATAAAATGGGCTAATCCTGAGGTGCCTGGGTGCACCCAACTCTTGATGTCACGTCAGGTCACAATGTCACAGTTCATGAGATGGAGCCCCTCGTCTGGCTCTGTGCTTGGAGGCTGCCTCGGATTCTCTCTCTTTCACTCTCTCTCTCCCCCTCCCCTGCTTATGCTCTCGCTCGCTCTGGCTCTCTCTCTCTCTCTTTCTCTCTCAAAATAAATAAATATTTTCACAGAATAAAAAATTGGCTAATCCAATATTTGAGAACCTAATGAAATAAAAAGAATTAAAGTTATATTAGAGGCAGTTACATCATCTTCTAATTTACATGTATCATTAGCTTTATGGTTTAATATAAAAACTCTGTGTCATTTTAAGTAACCACAGTTTTTCAAAAGAAAATGTGTTTAAAAAATTGTCAGTGTTTTTATGTGACTGTATCTAATCACTGTTGAAATACAGTGCTTCTCTGACTTTTTCCAGTTTGCTATTTTAGGTTATTGGAGGTTTTAGCATATTAAGAAAAGGCAATCACATCACTGATTGCCCAGACATAATACCACAAAAGCAAATGCCGAAATATCTCTTAATGTTTCAAAAATCCATTTTGAGTGGATTGATGAGAATTATCTGGACTTTGCCATTGGAAATGCAGACATCCTTGTGCTGACTTAAACTTATCAGCCAAGTCATCTCTTCCATTATGTGTAGAGTCAGACTAAGTGAAAATAATACTGGCAGGCAGAGTAAGTTAAAGGGGAAATGAATGTGTTGCTTTTAAACCACTCTAAATTATGTATCTCAAGGCTTCTGAAACTTACTAAGACAGCCAAAGCTTTTTCGGAATATCTGAAGTAGAGAAAGCTGTCAGATTGATACAGGCATTTGAGAGAGAAGTTGCTTCTTGGTAAGAAGGAGACTCTGATTGAGACATATCAGCTTAATCATATCAGAGACCTAGAGCAGAGTTTGTATACATAAATTTTATATTGCAGCAATAAATAAAAAGAAATAAATTTCTATTCCAAGAACAGCCAAGGAACTAGAACTCTACTTTGACTGTAACAGCATCAGCTATGCCACACTGATGTTTATTTAAGTCATTTTAATATTATATATATATATATAATTAAGTCATTATATTATAAAGACCCTAGAATGTTGGAACTAGAATATTTTTTCCTGAAGCAAGTTTTCAAATAAGCCATGTTGATACCTGTGTAAAAGTTTAGACTGTATCTCGCCTAATTACTGAGCATATTTATTTATTGTGACATATATCCTGGGGTATTTAATTCTCATATTGTACATGGTTGGCTATTTTCATTATTCAAGTCCTGACTCAGATGTCACCTGCTAGGGGAAGCATGTCATTAACATCTATTCTAAATTAGTATTTCCTACCCACTTGATCTCGGTAACATCGCCTTATTCTACATTTTATGTATTTGTTTCTTTTCTGGATTTACCTTCTGTTATTGTCTGTCTTTCCGTAGCATGTAAGCTCCATGAAAACAGAGACCTCTGTACCTCAAGTGCCTCACAGAGAACCAGTTCCTCTATGAGTTTAATAAATACTTAAGTAAATGAAAGACCCACAACAATTTGATGATTCAAAAATTCTTTTTGAATCTTAGAATTCTATGACGACACACACTCTGACATAGTTATGTCTCTAAAATTGGCAAACTCTAATGACTTCTAATATTCTAGTGATTCCCTAGAGCCTGGCAAATTTGGAAAGTATTAAAGATCCTTGTTCTCGGGGTGCCTAGGTTGCTTAGTCAGTTAAGCATCAGACTCTTGATCTCGGCTCTGGTCATGATCTCATAGTTTGTGAGCTCAAACCCCTCATTGGACAGCAGGAGCATATTTGGGATTCTCTCCCTCTGTCTCTGCCCATCTCTCACCTCAAAATAAATAAACACTAAAGAAAAAAAAAAAAAAGATTTTTGTTCTCAAAGAGCCCTGGAATGTAATTCAAAATTTAAAAGAGAGCTATAGGGTCTATTTTTTTTTTCTAGAAACATGACCTAACAAGAAACATACCCTAGACAAATATTGTTTAACTTTAGTATTCACACAGATAGGAGGGTAAGGCTATGTTTTTTTTTTTTCTTCTGGAGTCTTCTCTGATAGAAAATGTATCAATTAACTCAGACATATGCTGGAGGGTATTTGACCTGCAAGAGATTTTCACATATTGGCTGCAATGTTCTTTTGTACCTTCCTCTCAAGAATATTATGAAAAGTTCCAAATTTTTTTTTTAGTATCTAAACCATTGGAAATACTACATTTGGTGTGCTGGCCTAAATAAGTATTTTTACTGCCCTCAGTGCCAGTTCATCATGGGAAGTGATCCAGAGGCTTGACCAGTAGCAGAGAGAATGCTTATTAGAAACTGTCATTTCCATTCATGAGTTTACATATTAGTAGACTGTATGATTCTAGAAAATTTTGGTAGTTCTCATCTACATGTAGGGTTGAATTTATTGTTCTGTTAATTGGGTCTGCTATCGCACTGACTTACTAGAAAAACAAGTAGAGGATGCTGTGAAACTGGTGCAGAATTAGGAGATATCACTTTGGCCTGCCCATATCCAACAATCACACTTTACCTGATAAGAAAACAACAACAGCAACAAAAAATACCTGTCTCCTTCTCTCAGTCCTTACTGTTTTGGCTAGGATAAGTCTACTCAGTTCCAGAAGCAGGCCTTGATTAATGTAAACGAATTTCCAAATTTCACTCTCCTCCTCTGTGTCAATACATAGAGGAGAAGAAAGGTAATCGCGTTCGACCCTGAATCAAGCTTCATCTGAAAACTGCCCCATTGCTGGATTTTCAATTATGTGAGTCAATAAATGCCCTTTTAGTTTAAGCTGTGACAGGTAGGTTCATTTCCACATGCAAGATGTAACATTACCACTTAATAGTCCACATGTTTTACATGTAATACTGCCAACTTTCCAACAAGATTATGTTTGGAATCAAAGGCAATATATAAAATTAAATGTATCTCCAGATTTTAGAAGATTGCCTGTGAAGTGAATGCTAAGTGAAAATGTCCTTGTGTCAGGCTGTAATTAAACACGGGATCCCCCAATTTCCACAAAAAGTTACATGCACTACAATATTCAAATATAACAAAAACAATTGTATATGTGCATTTTATAGATAGATAGGGAAAGGGATATCATAGCAAGGGAAATAATATAAAGGAATATAATGCAAAGGGGAAATAGGCTGCTAGTTTAAAAATTTCTAAAGATAAGGCAAAACTGTTACACAAACATACATTACTAATAACAGAGATCAGGTACCTTACACACCTAGAGCCACAGGATTGTGTTTTGTTAAAGTTTTCGGGTCATATGATCATTTCCAGGGATATTTAGAAAGTCATGAGATAAGAAATCTTTGGTGTTGACTCTCTCTGCTGAGACCAACATATTTTAGGGATAGGAGAGCCAGTCACTTCAGAAAGAAAAGGCCTGCTGACCCCGATGGTGGCCAGGCCAGGCAAACAAACGGTGTAACACGTCCTGGTGTAGTCACAACTGTCTTTCCATCAATATTGCAAGCTCTCTGAGGCAGGATTTAATCATGGGCATCTTTATAGCCTAAGCATTTCACTTAGTGACTGGCACAGAAGAATAGAGAGTAAAATATAGTATGCCTGAATTAGCAAGTATATAAAAGAATAAATAAATGAGTAAATGGATTGTTTAATTCCCACCAAGCTTAAAAGATTGTCAATTCGAGCTTACTTGTATCTTGAGACTTGGAGGTCACCAAACTAGCAAATGCCCTTCAGATACCCACTTGAAAAATTCAGAGTAAGCTGCCGAGTTGCATATTTTTTGTACATATTCATTGTCATCTGGAGCATGCCCATTTCTGATAAGTCTGCTACTTGAACGTCATCCCAGAAAAAAGAGTGGAACTATATTAAAATAGCCACATATTCTGCGTTCGACATTCCTGAAATATGCTACATAAGTAAATACATAATGAAAAAGTATCCTACATTTTCCAGTGGGAACAAAAATTACCTAACTGGGGTAGCAATCAAGTATCTTCAATAATATTAAAATATTTATAATATTCATTATCTTAGGCAACTTAACACTGTTTCTCTTTTCATTTGGAAAATCTATGAACTATATGTATTTTCTGAAAGATAATATGTATTTTTAGAAGCAATTTTTTTTACTAACAAGTTAGCTCTTTGACAGCTCTGTTTTGGGAAATGAAATAAATTGAAAGAGTATTAATAATATATGAATGAACATTATCCCATGATCACAAATGTTTTTAAGACACAAAAAGAAAGTTGTTTAGAATTTTGAAGGCAGGATTAAATTGATCACAGCAGAATGCAGAGTGCCCTTTGACCTCCCAAGCTTTTTAGTCTCAGGATACAGCCAAGGTGGTATATAAAGGTTTCAAAAAGTAATTTCCCTTAAGATGAAAAAGCAAAATCTTTTGCACCCACCTGTAAACAACCCAAGACTCTGCTCTAGTCTACACCTAATTCATTTAGATTCTTCAGTTCTCTCAGTGTGGACTTTTAAAGGGCCAGAATAAAAAAACAAGATTAATAGCAACATTTCAATAATCTTGATTTTAATAGAAAATGCTACTTGTATAGCTCCTTAGAGTTGAGGAGGAGCTTTCCTATACTTTACGTAATTTGAACTTCTAAATAGCCTCTGTGAAAGTCACAATATTGGCTCCTTTTGACCACATATGAGCAAATGACTCAGCCACTATTTCCTATTTTGTAAGCACAACACTTCATGAACCTTTCATAAAAGGTTCTTTATAACGCATATTACCCTACCTATGTGCACACGTGTATCATGAATAATAGATATTGCCAACTACGACGGCACCTGCCAGGAAAAGAAAATGGCATTATTCATGGCATTTCATCATAAGATATATATCTACAGGAACAGTGGTATTTAGGAAGGTACGTTTTGTTCTAATTAATATTTGATTAAATTCTTTGTCGGCAATTAGGTTCAGTTATTTATTGCTGTATAACAAACTACCTGAAGACTTAGAACATGAAAACAACAACATCCACATATTTCACTCACAAATCTACAAATTTGGTCAGATCAGGGAGTAACAGATTGTCTCTGCTTCAGTGGGATCAGGCGAGGCAGCTCTACTGGGGACACAAAAGGAGGTCACATAGCATTGTGTCCGCAATAGCCACAAGCTTGCTCAGATTCAAAGAAGGGAACATATACCCCACTTTCTGATAATAGGAATGGGGGATGGGAGTCATTGCTGTGACCATTTAAAAAGTATGTACAAGGTATCATTAAAAACAATTTTATTTTCAAGCACTTTTGAAGACTTGTTAGAAACCACCCAGCAGTTATGTTACATGATAGTGTTTTTTGGAGATTTTTGGGTTAATGTTTGTCAGCCTTATTTCTGACTTTGTGTTCTTTTTAAAAGACACTGGTTCGGGGGCGCCTGGGTGGCTCAGTCGGTTGAACGTCTGGCTTCGGCTCAGGTCATGATCTCGCGGTGGGTGGGTTCGAGCCCTGCATCGGGTTCTGTGCTGACAGCTAGCTCAGAGCCTGGAGCCTGTCTTCAGATTCTGTGTCTCCCTCTCTCTCTGACCCTCCCCTGCTCACGCTGTCTCTCTCTGTCTCAAAAATAAATAAAACATTAAAAAAATTTATAAAAGACACTGGTTTGAAAGTAAAATTTTCACATATCTTCTGACAGATGTATAGGCATTCAAGGCTTATAAGCCTATAGAGTTGAGTAAAAATGTAGAAAGATAATATAATTTTTCTTATTTCTGCTATTCGATTTTAAAGCTTTGAATGTTATCCACATAAAAATATTCTGGCTCATGGTGCTTAGTAGCCAGATCATAGTGTATTCTTGGTGAACCACAGCATTTTAACAGTTTTTTTTTTTTCCCCACATGTCACTAATAGCTGACTCTAGCTGCTTAAAAAGTGATGATTGAATTAATTTATTCAGTCAGTGAAAGGTCAGTCTTAACTGACAGTCCATTTTTTACTTCTTGGGAGTCCATTTCTTGAGTTAATGATCTTTTATTGGTCTTAAGAGTAAAAAGAGAATTTTTTTCTTTGAGTGTTTTTATAAAAATGTTCACATATGTAGAAATTGAAAAAGAAGGAAACACTGAATACCATTCATAAAATGTAATTATAGTCAAAATGTTACAATATTTCTCTCCTTCTTTCTCCTGAACTATTTGAAAACAAGTTATAACGTCATTATATTTACGTGTAGAACTTAAGCTCACAGATCTTAACAATAAGGGCTTTTCCCCTTTCTCTAACCACAGTATAATTATCAGCCTTAAAAAAATTAACTAACACACAGTATGCGAAGATTCCCCATATGTTCCAGGAAAGCATTTGTATCTGGTTGTTAGGTCTCTCTAGTCTTTTTTTAAACATAGAACATCATCCCTCCTCCAGTTATTTTTCCATGACATCAACATTTTTTCATAAAACAAGATTTGTGGTTTGTCATAGAATTTTTTTTAAAAAAACAAATTATAGCCTTAAACAAAATATGTATACCATATCAGGTCTTCCTCCTAACAGTTTTGAAACATTTTAATACTGCAAGTTATTTAAAAGCAAGAGTCTTTCATATGTCTCTACCACAGTTTAGAACACACACACACACACACAGCCAGGCACACACGAAGCACTAATTTCATCTAATTGGTTAAAAAAAAACAAAATAACTATAGTACTTAGACATTTAGTTATATACTCAACAGGTGTGTTAATACTTAACTACTGCTAAGTGTAAAAAGTGTATATAATTAGGGCTTTATATTAATTCAGATTTAGTAAAGCATAACAAAATAATACTTGGTCCAAAATGAAGTGTATTTTTTTAAATTAGGGTAATTATATTTACTTTTGTTTCTGAGTCAGTATACAATAAACTGCATGTATCTAAAGTGTACAAATCATTGTGTTTGGACAAATAAATATATGGAAACAAAGCCACAATCCGTATACAGAATACTTGTATCACGCTAAAAAATTTTCGATCATTATTCAGCATCTGTCCCCCACCTTTGCTCCCAGATCCAGACAACAGTTTGCTTCTGTCACTAGATTAGTTTGCATTTTCTAGAATTTCATATAAATGGAATCATACAATAAGTATATTTTACATGTGACTTTCTTAAAAAGAATGATTCTGAGATTTATCTATGGCAATTCTTGTATCAGTAATTAGTTACCTTTTAATTGCTCAGTAATAATTTAATGATGTAACGTGTGTGTGTGTGTGTGAGGATTTTTTGGTTCATTTTCCTTTTGTTGGGAATTAAAATAATTTCATATTTGGGGCTACTCTGAATAAGGTTGCTATAAACATTCACAAATATTTTTGTGTATGCATGTTTTTATTTCTCCTAGAAACATCTTGGAGTGGAAAGGTTGGGGGATATGATTGGTTTATGTTTAACTTTATAAGCTACAAAAACTGTTTGTAGTAAATCAGTTCATAGTAAATCTTAAAATCAATGTTATAAGTCCCCTTTCTTCTTCTTGATAATTGTTTTTTTTATAGTTTTCCAAAAAAGTTTCAGAAATAGTTTATCAATCCCCTTCTTAGAATGCATGCTGAGATCTTTTTTTGGTATTCTGTTGAAACTATATACATCACTTTGGTGAGAAGTTGATAGCTTAAAGTAATAAGTCTGTCTTTTAATCCATGAAAATAATATTTCTAACTTTTTTATCTAGGCTTCTTTAATTTTTCTCAGAAAAAATAACTAGATTTATATTACAAAAGTTTTACATTTTTTATTAATCCCTAAATCTTTTATGTTTCATGCTATTGTAAAAGAAATTGTTATGTTTGTTACATGCTTGTTATATGTTGTTGAATTCAATTTGCTAACATTTTTGTTTAGTATTTGCAGCATCTGTGTTCATAAAAAATTATCTTGACCCATCATTTACTTTTTTGCAATATCATTATCAGATTTAGTATCAAGGTAATGCTGACTTCATTTGAAAAGAATTGATAAGAGGTTGATATTTCTTCTTTGAATGTCTCATAGAATTACTCAAAATATCTGGTTCTGGTCTTCTGAGATATTTAAATTAAAATTTAAAGTTATTAAATAGACATAAAGGCATTTGTTTTTCATTTAATTATGTCAATTTCATTATTTGTAGATTTCCACAGTTTTCCTTTTCATCACTGTTATTTCATTCGCTGGCATAAAATTTCTCTTAACATTATTCATTATTATTTTAATGGTTATGGAATCTGTAGTGATAACCTTTTTAATTCCTGCTATTAGTAATTTGTACTTCTTTCTTGTTCACTCTAGAGTTTCATCAAATTCATTGATCTTTTTTAATAAACATGTGATTGGCTTTGTTAATTACCTATCTTGTTTGCCTTTGTTCTCTTTCACCCATTCTTGCTCTTATCACCATCATTTATTTCCTTTTAGTTAAAGTAAATTCACTTTGCTCTTTTTTTAACTCCATTAGAGAGAATCTTCAATAGTGTTTCATTTCTTATTTTGCATATAATAATTTAAAGTTACACAGTTCTAAGCATAACTTTGCCACCCATAAATTTTGTTAAGTTGTATTTTCCTCATCATACGGTTTGAAATATTTTCTAATTTTTCTTTTGATTTCTTCTTTGACCTATGAGTTGTTTAACATTTCTTTAATTTTGAAGAAATTAAAACTTATTGTTTTCTTTTGTATCTTGGGTTTTTTATTTGTAATACTCTTATGAGAATAAAATATATACTGTATGATTTAAATATTTTAAAATTCCTTGATGCTTTTTTTGGGCTCAGCACATTGCCTAATTTGGCAAATATTCTATATACAATTGAAAATAATATAGTTATTGAATATAGTGATATATAAACACTAGTTAGATCAATATGGGTGATAGCATTTTTTCCAACCACCTATAGTTTTACTTTTTATAGTTTTCCATCAGTTGATGAAACAAATGTGTTAAATGTATCTACTGTAGTTGTGGAAAGGTCTTTGCTTTCTTCTCTCAATTTTTGCTTCATATATCTTGAGATTCCTTTATTATCTATATACACATTATGGAATTTCATCCTTTTATCATATAAAATGTACAATTTTATCTCACATACGCTTCTTATCCTGAAGGCTATTTCATCTCATATTAATATAATGTTCTAGACTTTTCAAGCTTACTTTTGATACCTTTGTCATCCATTTACTTTGAACCTGTAACATGTAATTGGGTTTTGCATTCTTTGCTTCTATACTCTTTGCTTTCTTTGTGAAGTTTTTAGTCATTTGACTTTAATATGATTATTAAAAGCATTAGACTTAGATCTACGATGTTATTATTTATTTCTGGTTTTCTCCTCTGTTATTATTCCTTGTTCCTCTTTCCTTCCCTTTGATTATTTAAATAATTTTAGAATCCCAGATTGATTTATCTCTTAGATATTTAGTTATACTTACATGTTTTTAATTGTTGCTTTGGGAATTATAATATACATGCTTGACTTATCAAATCACATACAGTCATATGTCCTATGCTCTAGTTATTCTTATCATTTAAAAATTTCTTGGATATTGCACAATTATATTATAGAGACTCGTATTCTGAGTTGGTTAGACTCTAATTTCAAACACTGTCTTTTTGGCAGAAGCTCATATCTCCGTTCAGTTCGTTTGCCTTGAGGTGCCTTACTTAGATTTTGCCCCACACATGCATGGCTCACATGTCAGGAATAGACTGCAGTAGTCATTCAACAAGAACTGTGGAGGCCCCCAGGATTGAGCTTTCACATTTCCAGAATTACCAACCCCTTAAGATGTGGCCACCATAAACTCTTCTCCAGATTTTCATGCCAAACACATAGTGGAATTTCTATCATAGCTTCTGCCACCCCAGATCATTATGAATCATAGTTTACCCTCAGTTTAAATCCACACAAGCAGATAACCCACCACAGGCTGGTCCATGTTCCAAATCTTAATTCCTCTCCGAAATCTGCAACTTGGTTCAGGCTGTAGAAACTCCAGGTTGTTAATTTTGGTGTTTCATACAGATTTTATTATTTTTATCTGAGAAAAGGTCTTCTGGTACGAACTTTTTTTGACACTATTTTGAAATGTACAAGGCCATTGTCTTTTACAGTGTCCCAAACTCTGGAATTGGCTAATTGTTCCCTCATGTTATCCTTTAATTTATTCCTCTGTCCCTTTTATTTGCTTAGAGGTTTCATTAGTTTTAGGTTAAGCATTTTTATAAGAATAATTTTTAGATACTCATATGTGCTTCTTATTGTAATCACATGAGGAGTAAATCTGGAGTCTCCGTACAGGTGAAGCCATGAGTAAAGTAGTCACTGCCAGTGCTCTCCATTATAAAAGCAGAATTTTCCTTTGGCAAAAACATAAGGAATCTGTTGTGTTATGCTTTAGTACTGTGCCAATACTGTATTTCCCACATTCTTCTGAAAGTTTTTGCCTGACTCATTTTCTATAGTGGAGGAGATGAAAATGGTGATTTTCCTTATTCTATCACTTCTTATTTATAAGCTCACATGAGCAGATTTTTGTTTGCCTGTAATTTGACCACTAGCATCATTAATTTCAAATGAAAGATGTGTTGTAGAGAGCCATCAAGACAATAGGTTTAAGAAGTAATCTGGATACATCCATAAGGGACTGGGAGATGGATATAGGGAGTCTTATATATGGCCAGTTCAGAAACTAGAACAAAAAAAAGGAAGTTCTAAGGATAAAAGTTCAACATGGAAATTTGAAAAGGAACCACTTGCAAGTTATATGAAGAATAATAGGCATTTTAAGAGTTTGAAAATTGTGACTTGACAATACGAAATAAGGCCTAGAAATCTAAGCATCCTGCAGATTTCTGTTAAGGAAGTACACACATTTATAGACACTGTTAAACAAAAGGAGGAAGAGTAAGAAAGAAGGGAAAAGTATTCAGGGGAAAAAAGTAAATTGATATAAATTTGAATAACTTTATAAACAAATTATTTAACTTGAGTGTGTGTGTGTGTGTGTGTGTGTGTGTGTGTGTGTGTGTGTGTGTGTGTTTAGAATTTCCAGTGACGGGGGAGACTTTTGAAGTCATCTACATTAACAATGTATTGGATACCTGATAAAAGCCCTGAGCTATAACTGACCCAAAATTTTTCAATACATAACCTTGTTCCCTGGGGGGCAACCTATCTCCTCTTTAAGCAGTCCTATTTCCATGCATCATAGATACAAAGTCCACTGTTCTGTAGTTTCAAACAAACATGTACTGAGCACCTCCTACTTTATAAGCTCACATGAGCTAGCACTTGTGTGCTAACACAAGTACTAGATTCCATAAGTTATAAGAACAATTCTATTATATGAAAGCCCTTTAAATATTTGAATTGATGTGTGAGCGTTTCAAGGCAGTTGTCACATTGAATAAAGATGTCATGGAAAACAATAGAGACTTTTAATTTTTAAGAAAAAATAAAATGTTTATTTGTTAATAATTATGTGTATAATGATGTGGGAACTTCAGTAAATGGTTTTATGGGAACTGGAACTGTTATCATTTATGTTAAATTATTTTAACATTTGTATTTTAAGAATTAGTGGAAAGTATTGCCTTTTGTCCTGGATTCTTTGTCTACTTGTTAAAGGATAATTTAAAGCTCTGATATAATATTTACATTATTAAAACAAACATATATACCTATATTCACTGAATATTGATATGGAAAAATAAAATAATATTGCCAAACTTCTCATTAGTACTCTGGCCTTCTGCAGTAGAGCTGGGTGCTGGCTGAATGAACATATTTCTCAATTGCTGAATAACCTCCTACTGAATTTAATTTGAATGTTGTTCTGACAGCTTTAATCAACCATAAAATGCTACCAGCAGAAAACAGACTAAAACTTTAAGATGGTTTGCATAAGTGTTCAATACTGTCAGAAATAATACACTCTATTTTCAGGGTTCACTCTTGCCCTACCTCAACCCCAATTATACTTTTCAAATAAAATTGAGCTACACAATAAAAAGCTTGATAGCATATGATTAATTAACATCCATTTCCTCCAACAATGGGATCTTCCTATTCAAAAAGGGAAAACAAGTGGGAAATATCCTTGCTGAACAAACTAGGCCAAGAAATCTCTCACTAAATAAAAAGGTATTATAAATTTAGCACTCACGGTATTCAGATGGAAACTATATACCTGTTGGTACCTACCGCAATTGAAATACTTCCACAAAAGCAATAGTAATAAAAGACCAGGCAAGGATTCTATTATACTTCATTTCCATGAAGTCAGGCAGTTAAGTGTGCTTGACATAGGTATATTTGTGTGGGCTCTATCTCTACCCACCAGGTAGCCAACTGTCATGGGTAGCTTAAAGAAATCTGACACTTTGAAACTGCTATGCCCCAGTAAGAACTTTCTCAGTACTTTACCTTTGCAACTGAATGTTGAAAGGATACTCACTCAATGGTAGCAGTACACACCAGACACACTGTTGCCACAATCGCAGCTGTGCAAAGAACAGCATTCTGAAAGTCCCCTTTCTGCTAATATCTATGGTTGTCTTTGGTGTTTGATATGCAAGCAGAGGCATGCAGAGCTATTAAGAGTTCAAAGTCAGACAGGACAGGAAGATCTGAAACAGAGGCAAGGGCAGCTCATGCTTCAGTGATCTGGGGGAGGACAATCTCCACGCACATCTATTTGTACCATGCTGGGACTTATGCAAACAAAAAAATACTTCAGATGAATGAGCTTCAGTAAACACTGATCACTCCAATCATCTTTGTATCGTGGGCCCTGAGCACAAGGCCTGGCTCAATGAAATTCTTACTCTTACTGAGATTTCCCATCACCGCCAGTACCTTATTTGATTCAGAAAATGTTTATAATGTCTGAGTTATGTCATATATGTAGAAAAATAGCTTGATACCTCTATTTCTAAGTTGATTTATTTGCTTAATATAGAGCAATTTGCTTAATTTGAGTAAAAGCTGCAAGGGTATGAAAAAGAAATGAATAATAATTGAACTGGGTTGTCACTAAATCACTGAAGGAAAGGCAGACAAAATGAAAGAGGCACATTTCAGTGACAGAGATTTTGATGCTGAGCAGTACATTAGATGAGGGACCTTTGGGGCACCTGAGAGGCTCAGTCGGTTGAGTGTTTGGACTCTTGGTTTTGAATCAGGTCATGATCTCACAGCTGTGGGATTGAGCCCCACATTGGTCTCTGCGCTGAGTGTGGAGCCTGATTAAGATTCTCCCTCTCTCTCCCTGTCGTCATGCTCTCTCTTTCTCTCTCACAAAATAAAAATTTAAAAATTTTAAAGATGAAGGACTTTTTCCCCCCTACCTTTCAACAATACTGCAACTTACAGGTTTATATCTTATATTTGTTTACCTGCATAAATGGAAGAGAGAGAGATAAATAAAAGGAAACACAGAAGTTAGGTAATTCTGTTAGGTAAGTCTGTAAGTCTTTGTTTTTAAAATTTCTTTCAAATTTATTTTAATAGATGCATTACAGTAGTATTTCAAATAAAATGTAGACCAGTTATACTTCTCACCCATTGCCAACCACTTCTCTTAATTTTCAAAACAACTCTAACCTTTTACAAAGTTTTTCAGAAGAAAAAAAAATTACAAACAAGAGATTAAAAAATCACCTGCAGTATTCTCTCATAAAATAAAAATGTTCGTGGAAAATTTCATATTGTTTCACATTTTATCGAATAAATTGTTACAATGCATCTAAGATATGCAGTATAGATCTCACATGCCATCAGTAAAAAATGTTGCTTAGCAAAAAGAACATAAAAATTATCTCGTTTTTATGTATTTTGCGAGAAACATTGTACTTGATGTTGCAGAGCAGTCCATTACATCAATATGTCTAATTTTATATAACTCATCAAGCAAACGGAAGCTGTGTGGACATTAAGGGGTTAAAAAGACTATCAGAAAACATAATGAAGTTGCAAGCACTACAGAGTAATAAATTATCCAACATCATTGTAAATGATACAAGAATTGAGAGTTGATCTAGATGCAGATTTTGTTTTTCTGTTTTGGATTAAGAGCAGGTAGAAGTTTGCTATTTTAGGTTCATTTGAATGACTTCTCTCAGTGTTGATTACAAATTCCTGAGTAATACTCCCATCTCTGCTTACAATGTCAGCTTTCCTATTAGCCTTCTACCTCTAAAACAATTTAAGGAAAGGGCAGTTCAAGCATTGCTACTTTGTACCAACAAAACAAAACAAAAACCAACCAAACAAAAAGTAGTTTGTAATATATACAGTTTTACCTTAAGCTCTCAAATTCATCAGCTTTTACTGAATATGAAAGAACAGTAAAAGTAGAAGTTTCACCCTACACCATTCTACACCCTCAGCCTCTTTATTAATATTAACATAAGACCAGTAATAACTATTATGTTTATTATTTACAAAAAATAAAGTAGATGGCAAATGCTTCTAATGTTTCTCCATTTGATTCAAACAGCCATTGTTATTGGATAAACTTTTCCAGAGATAATTTTGCCTTGATTTATTTTTTCACTATAAACGGATTCTCTGAAGGATTTTCTTAAAGATCTGGGTATCAGATATGGGCATTCATATCTGCAGTGACCATATTTTTATCTTTACCTCTCATCAGTGGATCTAAGATGCATCAGCTACTTCTGATATTTACCATCCTCACTTCTCGAGCTATTTCTAAGACTGGATTCATATGCACCCCAATGTTTGTGGATCCTTTTTATATCTCGGCTTTTAAATCCCAGAATATAGCCAAAAAGTTGGAAGAGCAATCATGGGAGAGGTGGAGTTGGTACTGATCACTTAACCTTTCTTGGAGCAGGGAATCCATATGAGACACTGATAATCTAAGTTATCATGTACTGTCCCTGGGAGACTAATTTCTAATGCTGTTCTTTTGGAAGGAATGCAAAATAACTACATTTAAATTTGAGTGCCAACAAAAAATAAATTGAATTTCTTGTGTCTCAGCACTTAAAAGCTCCCTGATGGGCTTTAAACTAGTATCTACCATTATTGAGGGATAACTTCCAATTTATAAGCTGGACACTTTTGTCATTAAAAAAACTATACTATAAAAATATTGTTACATTACATCTAAAACTGAAATACCATTGTGGGAACATAAAATGTTTTCTTTGCCTTCAAATTTATCTTTAGCCTGAATCCCAATATTTATGATAAAATGAAAGACCATTGATCTAGATCATTATGGAAAGTCAGAGACACTGCAGTCTCTAGCATCATAGACTCTATCTCACATAAATAATTGCTTAATATCTAAAAGCCTGGCTTTAGATTAAATCTGTCATCCTTTCCTTGCACAATACTCTTGTCAAAGAAACAATGGAGAAATTGATGGGAAATTAAAAACTCTAAATCTGATTTTTTTTCTTCCAACAATGGCAGATTAGGTTGTTTTTTTTTTTTAATTGACGTATAGTTGGCATGCCATGTAAGATTCAGGTGTACGACATACTGACGTGACAGTTCTGCACATTCCACAGTGCTCACCAAAGTAAGTGTAGTCACCATCTGTCACTGTACAACATTACTACGTTATTGATTATATGTCCTATACTTTTCATCTCCATGACATAGTTATTTTATAACTGGAAGTTTGTCCCTCTTATTTCTGTTTTTATTTTTTTTATTTTTTTTATTTTTTTATTTCTCCTGTACCTTCACCCACCTCCCCTCTGGCAATCAGCAGTTTGCTCTCTATATTTAAGAGTCTGTTTGGGAGAGGCAGAGCTAAGGTGGTGGTGTAGTAGGAGGAATCCTAAGCTTGCCTTGTCCACAGCTAGGTAAATGTCAAATCATTCTGAAAAGCCAAGATATTGACCTGAGGACTGACAGAACAAACTGCACAATGAGAGGGAGAGAAGAGGCCACAGTGACGAAGGTAGGAAGTACAGAGACACAGAGACGTGGTATGAAGGAGAAGCAGATCATGGGTGCTGTGAAGGGAAGGGAGCCCTGGCTGGAGAAAAAGGTGAGAGAGAGTGGAATGCACAGGGGATGGCACAAGAAAAACACTTCTCCAAAGCCATTGGCCAAGGAAACCAGAGAGGCTGATTTTCATGAGGTTTTGCAAACAACGAGGTGCAAACACTGGAGGCTAGGGGTCCATGGCTTCCCTTGGATAGAGCCCTAAGGATGCTGCCCTATTCCTGGAGAGAATAAGGGGAGCAACCCAGGAGACAGATGGCATAAAACAAGGATGCTCCAAGGCACACAGGGAGAGCCTGTTTACTTTTCTTGGAGCCTATTTGTGAGAGGTGATGTTCCCAGAGTCAACCATCAGAGGTCAAAAGAGCAGGTGGGTGTCATTTCCTTCCCCCACTCCTCAGCATAGCCACAGAGACATCTGCTGAGGGTGGCTAAATCAGACACTGGCTATTCAGCCTGCTTTGGCTCCAAATCCCATGCCCCTGTGCTGGGGCATGACTCTTTAGATTATGCCTCTTTAGACATCTCTGCTTGGAAGCTCCTGAGCCTTGCAATTCCTTTAGAACCGGTGGTAGTTTCAAAGGCAGTTTATTAAACCTCCCAGCAGTATGATTCTATGTATAGAATTAATTCCTCAAAAGGCAGTAGAAATTGGACTATGAGGGATGATCAGTGTACTCCTACTACTGAATGCTTATAAAAATAAATAAAGCCCTCTTTGCAAAATATTAGCAACTTTGCCCAAAGTTCTTTCTTAGATTTGTTTTTCTGAGCAAAAGTTTTTGTCGATAGTAATAATTTTTATCTTCTCTGCTACACAAAATAAATACCCACCCAATAATACAAATGTATGTGTAAGGTTTTCCTATTGATGTCCAACATTCATATTATTCATTAACACATATTAAGCAATTACTATGGGATATATTATATATTATATGCAAAATGTATTGAGCATGTAATTATAAAAGTTCCATAAGGGTCCACTGGTCTCCAACTTCTGCACTTATTATTATTTTCTATTTTTGTTAATTTATTTCTTTCCTAAAATGCATAATAACTAATTTCTGTAATATTCCCATGCAGAATAGATTCATTATCTTATGATTTCTTTCATAATCCTTTTCAATTTGGCTTATTCTATTTTTACATCACACATACATAAAAAAACTTTTTATGTGACATTCTTCTGGAAAAATTGTTTCGTCTAATTGTTTTCCTTTTGTATATCTCACCATCTCTTGATATCAGTTAATTTCCTTCTCTGAAACTATTTTCATCTTTAGCTCTGTGCATCTGAGATTCCTGATTTTCTTCCGTCTTCTTGTTGCTTGTGTTCTCTGATTCAATCCTCTTCTTTTCCATTGATGTTCATAGTACTCAAGGGTTTTGTCCTAAAATATCTGCTAATCTCTTGCTACAGCAATGATTTGGAAGAAATTATCCATCTGAAATTTGAAAGTATCCAAATCTGTATCTTCAAACTCAACCACTGACACTCACATGTCACTATTAACTCTCCATATATCTTTTGGGCATGTATATTTTTGTGATGTTTAAAATTCAGTGGAAACTAAACTCATCTTACTCCAATGGTGATCTCATCTACCCAGTTTTCTGAGCATCAGTTATATTTCCCATCCCAGTTCCCTGTACTGATCTACGCTTCTTAATTATTCCCCATATTTCTTTCTTCTTTATATTTAATTTCAATCATTCCCCCAATTCTACTAATACTTCATTATAGAATGAATTCTATATATTTTATCTTTTTTCATTCTTATCTACATTCACCACCAAAATTTTGTCTTTATTATATCTCCCACCACCACCTTTTTATTTTTGGTCTTTAGTGGTTTTAAAATACACCTATGCATTAGAATAATCTGGGGAAGTTTTGATTTTCAAAAAGTTATATTGCATTGAAACTGACATAAAGGGACGTCTGGGTGGCTCAGTCAGTTGAGCATCTGACTTCGGCTCAGATCATGATGTCATGCTTCATGGGCTCGAGCCCCACATCAGGCTCTGTGCGAAGACCAGAGAGCCTAAAGCCTACTTTGGTTTCTGTGTCTTCCTCTCTCTGCCCTCTCCCGCCCATGCTCTCTCTCAAAAAATAAACATTAAAAAAAATAAATAAAACACATAAAATGCATAGCCACTTGAGTATAGAGCTTAGAGAATATTTACAAAAGTATTAACCCATTTTTACTTGAAAACATACATTTCTCACACTACTGAAGGGTGTCTTATGCCATCTCTTAGTTTATAAGCATTAAAATTGCCAAAGCTATAATTCCACTACTACATATTTTTATATAATTCATTTGAGGTGGATCCTGAACATTGGTATTTATTTTTCTACGTAAGACTATTTAATAACTTTAAAGTATCAAGCAAAAAGAAATATATCAGATGCATTTTATTAGTAGAGTTGAGAAATGGAGCACATGTGTATTAAATTGAGAGAGAATAAAACTCTCAGAACATTTTGAGAAGGAGATAGGGGTGAAAGTAAAACATGTTTGAGTTAAGGATGGTGCATCATTTATGTTATTTAAAATATTTCTCATAAATCTTTCAAGAACAATTTAGTGTGGAAAAGAGAAAACACATCTGTATGCATAATGAGGACTCTTTAGGGGACTTTTAAAATTCTTTTGGAATGCCTATGGCATAACTTACCAGCAGATAGTACCTATCTGCATTAGACAATCATCCAGGAGAATAACTGTCAGATAACAAGCACTTTTCCAATATTTTTCAGTAAATTAATGACAAAATTAGCTTAAGTTTAATGTGATTACTGATATATTTTACAATGTACCATTTTGCTATTACTATTTCTCATCTTATTCCCCCCCCTCTCTCTTTATAGATAGATAAATAGATAGATTGATACTGTAATTAGTTGCCTTCTTTTTGATGAACTACTAGGTCTCATTCTCCTGCTCTAACTTGCTATTAAGATTTCTGTTACTATTATTTTCGTGGATACTCAACAGACCATAAAACATGCATGTAATATGACTTAATACTGCATTTTCTAGATAAAGAAGTTGCTCTCACTACATTCATACTTTCCTCCTGCCATTTTGACATTGTTATAGTGTTGTTTATATGCCATGTCTTTTAATTTTAAATGTTTTAAATCCCTCAGGGTTAATAATCATTCTGTATCTGTTTATCTAGATTTAGCCATTCTTCTCTATTGTTTTATGAACTTTCAACCTTCTATCTAGAATCATTTTTATTTTGCTTAATAAACACCCTTAATACTTATGTAGTGCAGTTATGCTGATGTCAAATTATTAATTTTTTTCATTATGTGAAGTTTTTGTCTGTATTTTTGAAGGATGTTTTTACATATAGGGTTCAAGGGTCGTGGATCCCGCTGATTGATTTGAACTACCCCTGCATCTTGCATCCCAGGAATAAGTCCCACTTGATCTTGGTGAATTATTTTTTTAATGTATTGTTGGGTTTACCTTGCTAGTATTTTATTGAGAATTTTTGTATCAGTGTTCATCAGGGATATTGGCCTGTAGTTCTCTTTTTTTTTTTTTTT
>CM053559.1:28909618-28995443 GCA_028646485.1 Cryptoprocta ferox | reverse complement strand
TTGTTTCCTGCTTTCTCCTCTAGGGTTTTGATGGTTTCCTGTCTCACGTTCAGGTCCTTCATCCATTTTGAGTTTATTTTTGTGTATGGTGTAAGAGAGTGGTCTAGTTTCATTCTTCTGCATGTTGCTGTCCAATTCTCCCAGCACCTTTTAATGCAGTCTCTATCTGGTTTTGGTATCAGGGTAATGCTGGCCTCATACAATGAATTTAGGAGTTTTCTTCCTTTTCTGTATTTTGGAATAGTTTGAAAAGAATAGGTGTTAACTCTTTGTTAAATGTTTGGTAGAATTCTCCTGGGACACCATCTAGCCCTGGACTTTTGTTTGTTGGGAATCTTTTGATTACTCTTTGAATTTATTGGCTGGTTATCAATCTCTTCAAATTTTCTATTTCTTTGTGTTTCAGTTTTGGTAGTTTATATGTTTCTAGGAATTTGTCCATTTTTTCTAGGTTGTCCAATTTGTTGGCATATAGCTTTTCATAATATTTTCTTATAAGTGATTGTATTTCTATGGTTTTTGTTGTTATTTATCCTAATTTGTGATTTTATTTATTTGGATCTTTTGTTTCTGTTGGAAGCTATCTGAATTCACCACTTGAGTGAAAATTCCTGGTGAGGGTATGGCAAATTTGCATGGTCTCTTGCCACCAGGCAGCAACCAATATCTACCCTCTTGTAACTTTCGTTTCTGCTTGGGCACCAAACCTTGGAGTGCTTTGCTGATTAGTGTCAGGAGCGGCCTGTACCCCTGCCCTGTCCCTGAGGTGCGATTGCCCCTGGTCAGGGAAAAGATGAGTAAACTAGAAACACCCTAATGCAACTAAGGCAAGCAACATATAATTTTCCTCCTAGCTGAGCAATTAACTGATAACTCACTACTTTCTAGGCTTGGACGTTGTTGCAAAAGTCACTACTGCAATAAAATGTGTCATTCATCTTTGGGACTGTGAGAGCAGGCATTATGTCTCCTGGGGATCCTGTCTAACTTTCTCTTATAGCTATAAACAGCCTAATGACCCTTACTCATTAAAAAACTGACCTTTACTAAACAATGCTGTTTGCCTCATGGTTAAAAGTCACTTCCTTAGGGCTATACCTGAGGTTTTGTACAAAAAAAGACCTGCCCTTCCCATATGATAGCATGGTGCCTGTAGCTAAGTTTTTTATGACAATCATTACTACTAAGATTAGAATTGTAACTTCTGCAGAATCCATGTTCTGGAAAATTATAAAAATTATCTATGAAAAATCATTTACTGCTCTTTCTGCTCCTTGTACCTTTCACTATAACTAAAGCTAGAGAATCAGACACTGCAGAGATGCCTGCCTGGGGATCAGAAAGAAACTTGAGGCTCTCTCACTCTCTCTCCTGCTAACACCATCCATCCTTCATGGAACCCTGGACCTGCTGGAGCTGGACTCCAGCATGTTTCTGCTCTAATCTTCATTCTTCTACTGGCTTTAACCTTTCTTCATTGTTCTTTTTCTAGTTCCTTTAGGTGAAAAGTTAGCTTATTTATTTGAGATTTTTTCTGTTGCCTTGGGATAGGCCTGTATTGCTATATATTTCCCTCTTAGGAACACTTTTGCTGCATTCCAAAGGTTTTGGACCATGCGTTCTCATTTTTCATTTGTTTGCATGTATTTTTTTAAACTTGTTCTTTGACTTCATGGTTCACCCATTCATTGTTTAGTAGCATGTTGTTTAGCCTCCATGTATTTGTGTCCTTCCAAATCTTTCCTTGTGGTTGACTTCTAGTTTCATAGCATTGTGGTCAAAAAAGTCACGTTGCACGATTTCAGTCTTTTGGCATTTTTTGAAACCTGTTTTGTTACTTAATATGTGATCTATTCTGGAGAATGAGCCATGTGCATTTGAAAAGAGCTCGTATTCTCCTGTTTTAGGATGGAATATATCTAATTCTGAATATATTTAGTTCTGAATATATCAGTTAAGTCCATCTGGTCATTCACAGTGTGTCATTCACAGCCATTATTTCCTTATTTATTTTCTGTTTAGATGATCTGTCCATTGATGTAAGTGGGGTATCAAAGTCCCCTACTATTACTGTGTTATTATCAGTCATTTCTTTTATGTTTATTATTAATTGTTTTATATATTTTGTTGCTTGTATGTTGGGTTCATAAATGTTTAGAATTGTTATATCTTCTTGTTGGATTATCCCCTTTATTGTTAAATAATGCCTTTCTTTGTCTCTTTTTATAATCTTTGCATAGTATGGATATTTTAACAATATTAATTATTCTGATCCATGAACATGGAATGTCTTTGCATTTGTGTCATCTCCAATTTCTTTCATCAAAGTTTTATAGTTTATAGGGTACTGTTTTCCGACCTCCTTAGTTCAATTTATTCATAAGCATTTTATTGTGTTTGATGGTACTATAGGTGGGATTGCTTTTTTATTTCTTTTTTAGATATTTTGTTGTTAGCATCTTAAAACACAACTGATTTTTTATAATGGTTTTGTACCCTGAAACTATTGAATTTACTGATTAGTTCTCACAGTGGAAAATATATCCAGTGCCTTACTTTTGGACTTTTTTCCAATTTCTACATTTTACTCCCATAAATAACCCTGGCTTCAACCTCTAATTGTTAAAAAAAAAAAAAAAAAAGGGAAATAGATAATAACCTTAATTAATTTGTCTTAGACTAATCTCCTAGAGCTAGAATTACCAGCTTAGTGAATGTGAACACTAGTAATGGCCATTTTACATATCACTCTCTAGAAATGTTGCATCATATTCTTCTCCTACCTTTATAGAAAGTCCTATTTCACTGCATGTTGTCAAAATAGTCTTTCTTTAAAATCTTATTACTGCCACTAACAAAACTACAAGAATATTTGAAACCAGAACTAAACTATATGTTATATAAACATATACTATACAAACATAAACTATATGTTAACTTGAATTTAAATTTAAAAAAATATTGATATCATCATTTGTATTTCTTTTGTGATTTTAAGAAAAATTATTCCAATATTCATTAGCTATCTGTATTTCTTCTGGATATGTCTACTAAAAGGTTACCTAGAAATCTTAGTTTTCCAAGTTTTGGATGTTTCTAATTAATTTTCTGTAAAAGAGAAAATGAGAGAGACTACTTCAGGAGATGCTAGGAAACACAAGTTTTAAAATTCAATTACTTTTATTGGAAGTAAGGGTGTATATTCTTGATGTGAATATTAAGTATTATAAGGATATGTTACAATCACTTTTATGTAGTGTCTTTTTAAATTAATTTTAATTTTAATTTTAGAGAGCAAGAATGAGTAGGGTAGGGAGGTAGAGGGAGAGAGAGAGAGAATCTTAAGCATGGAGCCCAGGACAGGGTTCAATCCCATGACCCTGCGATCAGGACCTGAGACAAAATCAAGAGTCCAGTGCTCAACCAACTGAGCCACCCAGGTGCCTCTGTTCATTGCTTTTTAAGTAAAGGTATTCTTGGGAGCTTTTTAAATATAAATATTTATCTCTATATTGTATGAACTTAAACTAATGTCCATTTATTACTTTTTACTTTCTACTTTCTTCCTGTCAGAATGGCACTATTGCTAATCCCACAGATCCCTATTCTCTCCCACTTTTAGTTAGTTTGCTTGTTTGTTTCTCATCAACTAATGATCATGTTCTGGGAACTTGAGAATATTAAAACCATAATATCTAAATATTAGGGAGTATATTAAATACAAATTCAAAATATGGTACTTCTCTTGCTGATTTCAAATGTATCTAGCTAGTAGAGATATTTCTCAAGCCCTAATCAGATGGTCTTACAGGGAAAGTAGTCATTATTCTAAAGGAAATTTAATCTCTGTAACCCTGGTTTTCTCAGTTCAGGATCCTCAAATTGAATTCATGGTAAAGAAATATCTCAAAGGAACTATATGAATATGGAGATAGTTACCCATAGAAGTATTTCTGAAGCACTTTTCATTTAAGCACCACAATCGATGTTGTAAACAATTGTTTAGCTTCTTAAATTGAGTAGTACCTTTCACTTGTTGCAATTCTTTACATAAAATTAGGAAGTCAAACTGAGTTGTATTGAATAATATATTTCAGGAACACACAGTTTACTTAAATGCTTTAAAGAAATCTGAGTCCACTTTGTTTTATTTTTTAATAAACTATATCTTATATAAATTTGCGATCAGGCAGGCAACATGAATGAATAACACAGTGAACATCATAACCTAATCATAGAACAATAATAATAATATTTTGCTGTATTTATCTCCTTTTCCTCTCTGGATGCATACGCACACACACACAGATGTAATTATGTGTGTTGGTGTTCATGTATCTATTTTTTTCTATAGATATGTATAAATATAATTTCAAAATAACTTGACACTATGACAGTTTTCATCTTAATAGTACAAAGTGTATGCCATGAAAATGAGGATATATTCCATTAACCATTTTTATCTAGAATTATTTCATTTTTTAATGTTTTTAAATGTTTGTTTATTTTTGAGAGAGACACAGAGCAGGGGAGGGGCAGAGAGAGAGGGAGACAGAAACCCAAGCAGGCTCCAGGCTCTGAGCTGTCAGCACAGAGCCCCATATGGGGCTCGAACCCAGGAACCTTGAGATCATGAGCTGAGCTGGTCTGGCACTTAACCAACTGAGCCACCCAGGCACCCCTAACATTTGTACTGTTTTAAATTTTTGGTGTACCCAGTGCTGCAGTGGACAACATTAGCATCTTCCCCCTGCCCTGCCATTTGCAGAGAGCTACAATTTAGGTTGGATGACTAGCAGTAGATTTCCTAAGCCAAAATGAAAACTGTGTCCATTGTTTTGTGGTGGTGTCATTTTCCCCCCAGTAAATTTTGTAACATTTTGCCCCTACATACCAGTGAACTATGAGAATACCTTTTTCCACCAGTGCAAGAGAGGGTTCTGTCAAAATTTAGGGGAACTTTTACGAACTAAAAAGTGAAAAAATATTTTAAATATGAATCTTAATTAATTTGAAATTCTTTTATTATGAGTGAGTCTGAGCATTTTTCCTAAATTTAGAGGCATTTACTCTATTTTTTCTGTCAACTGTATTTTTTAAGTTGTCTGTTTTTCTATCAGAATTTGCTTCTCTTAAAGAAGAAGATACATAAAGATAGATGATTATGAAGGACAGGAAGGGAGGGAAGGAGAGAGGAAGAGAAAGAATGGACACAGGTATTAAAATTCATCTCTGATAAAAATCTGCATGTATATTCTGGTTTTAATTTGAAGCGTGTTTGTGTTGCTATGTCTAGTTTTTTTAATAGTGAAATTTATTCAGCTTTCATTGCTGCTGAATTTTGAGCCATAATACTTAGCTTTCCAACTCCAACTTATGATAATAAATGTTTTCTTTTTGTACTTGGATAATTTATTTTTAAGCATTTATATTTCTGACTGATTTGGAATTTATCCTAGTGAAAGTAATGATATACAGGTTCAATTTTAGTGTGTGTGTGTGTGTGTGTGTGTGTGTGTGTGTGTTTAGTGACTATTGGGTTGCTTTTTAGAACATTGAAAACTCTATTTTTCCCCTGTGACTTAATTTATCATATACTATACTTTCATAGGTATTTGGGTCCAATTTTACTCTTTGGTGCCAGGATCTTTTTGAGTACTCATGTACAAATATCACATTGTTTTTATGAGAAAGTTTTTTTCTTTATTTTAATATTGGTAGGGCCAAAATCCTACTCTACCTTGGTAATTTTTTTATGGTTTCCTTGTCTAATCATGTTTACTTGTTTGTTTCCCATATGACCTTCATAATGAACCCAAGTCCTGGCTATTTTTGGGGGACCATGGTAAATTTATATTTTACCGATTGACGTTCTCATAAAGTTTGATTGTTATAGTCAAAAAATGGTGTTTCCTTTAATATTTTCAAGGCTCCTTTTTTGTCTTTCTGAAGTATTTAAAAATTTTTCTTCTAAATATTTTGCACTTTTGATCCTAGGTATTACCTTCAATGTTTTTTAAATAAGATTTTCTTTATAATTATCCTTGAAATATATGAAAGGTTTTAAATTTCCTAATTTTTAATATTCTAAGAGCTTACTGAAATGTTTGTATTACTTTTTACTCTTCTTAAAATTTCTCTTGAATTTTCCAGACATGCTATCATAAAATGAGGAAATTAAGTTTTGTTTTCTCTTTTTTTCAAATTTTCTCACAGTTTCTGTTTTCTTATTGTTTTGAATAATAACTATAATTCAGTATTAAATACCACGATAAAGAATAGTGGCCCTTTTCTGTATTTTAGTAGGAATTGATCTATGATTTCCTAGTGTGTCAGATATTGGCTTTGCAACTGAGGTATGTAGATTTTATCAAGGTTAGAAAGTCACCATAATTTTTTATTTTATTGATACTTTGTTAATAAATAATGGACTTTTTAAAAGCTTTCAGGTCTATTGTATGATTAAATTAATGGATACACTGTATTAAATCATCCAAATTTTGGAATAAATCCTACTTGAAGATGATGTATTTTTTAGTGTGATTTTAGATTCTTCTGCAATTATTCATGATTAAGCAGGACTAGTCTCTTGTATATCTCTTATGCCATTGTATCTTTAATATTTTTTAAAAATGAAATGACAGTCTTGATGGGGTAAAACATCAACGTCTTCTTTCATTAAAAAAAGTGCTAAATGTTTTCTGGTACTTCTTAATCTTTGTAACAATTTAATTGGCATGAGAATTAACTGCTTTTGAATGTTTGATAGAATTTTCCAGTGAAACTTAATCTGATTTTTTTTGGAAGCACTTTGAAAGTGTTTTTTTGTTTGTTTTTTCTGACATGCATTTTTTAAAATCTGAAAGACAGTAGGTATACAGATGTTTTGTTGATTCACTGTTTTTATTACAGAAGCTAAAAAATAACATTCTTGAAATGGAGGTTTTTCATTTCTACTACTGCTTCATCCAGGAAATGCTTTCTGTTTAGAAGACTTCTCTTTAATCTCTTACCCAGAAATCACCTGATGATGCGTGGATATATTATTTTGTTGACTGCTTATAGAACTTAAAACAGAAAGAGTGAAAAAAAATAAAAAGAGTAAAAAACAGGTTAACTCAGATTTGTTAAATATCACTTATTTCCCTGTTTCTGATGGCTGAAGGAAAAATGATGAATAATTCCCAACCTGAGAGCTATTTATTTCCTCTATTAATTCATAAGAAAAAACTCAGTGATAAGATTGTTACATCTATATTCATGTATTTGAACGTTGATATTTTAATTTTGAAAGAATTTTTGTTAGGAATTTTTTCCCCACCTAACACAATTGCAAAGTGTTCTTCCGTGTTGACAACCATAGATGTGAGTGCCCATGGAATTCTAAATGCTTTTTCTGAAATATTTTTATATAAAGCAACCAAAAGCTTTCTGTGCATTTTCCTTTGCCCAGAGCATACTTCTCATTTGCATATACCACGTACTTAAAGCAAAAATTCTTTGTAATTTTAGTCAAGGTCAAAGGGTTTCTTAAAGTCAGAGAATGTAGTATTTTCAAATTTATGAATAATGCTCAGTACTCTAACAGATTATAAAAATTGTATATTATTAACTATGAAGTGGATAGAGAAATTATTTCCTTTATTGATATCAAGGTAGGAATATTCACAGGTTGGAGCAATTAAAATATCTGAGAGTTCTTTTAGGATTGCTGAATGTCTGACACATAATTCAAAAATTAAATTGCAAAAATGAGTGCTGGTTGAGTCCAAAACTTGTGTTCTCTTCTCTTTTCTTGAAATTTAATTTAAATTCCAGTTAGTTGACATACATTGTAATATAGTTTCAGGTGGGGGCACCTGGGTGGCTCAGTCGGCTAAGCATCCAACTTCGGCTCAAGTCATGATCTCGTGGTTTGTGAGTTCAAGCCCCATGTCAAGCTCTGTGCTGACAGCTCAGAGCCTGGAGCCTGCTTTGGATTCTGTGTCTCCTTCTCTCTCTGACCCTCCCCAACTGTGCTCTTCTCTCTCTGTCTGTCAATACTAATAAAAGGTGAAAAAAAATTTTAAATATTTCAGGCAAATATTTATAAAAAATGAGTGTTCAGCAAAGTTTACTTCCTGCTTACATGTATATTTATAAGCAGACAGAAATGAAAATATGAATATGTTGAGTGATAACTCAAAAAAGTATTAAAAATATAAATTTGATCTACATACTTTACTTGCTAAATTCTCTGGAATGGGCATTACTAATTTTCTCATCAGAAGAGTAAACACACTATCTCAAGCTAATGATATATAATAGGAAAATTATATAAATAGAGACACTTCTCTTTTAACTCCTTAATACATATCCCCTTGTACATACTACTAGAGCAATTAAAAACCTCAGGAGAAAAAAATATATATACATAACATGGAAAAAAAAAGACGTATGCAGATACTAAAAGAAATATCTCTTGATAAAATCAAAGATTTTCACGTTTGGTAGTTGATAAAAAAATGTTCAAATATGTTAAAACTGATGTTCAAAAGAATTTTGTATGAACATAAAAGTTCATTCCTTTAATATTTATAATGCAGAAATTGTTCATATCATTTTCTGAGTGAGGGAAAAATTACAAAAAAATACTTAAAAGTCTTTTGGAAAGTATCTTTATTACAAAATATCAACTATTATTACACACCTCATATGCCATTATATTTCTAACATCCTTATAAAATGAAGTGTTAATTGAATGTAATTTTCTTTACATGATTGTTTATAAAATATCATTAAGTTAGTCAAGGATCTATGAATAAATCACTAATACTTTTTACTCTTTCAGAGATCTAGCTACTTAAATACTTGTTATTTTAAAAAACCATATTGAATATATAATTGTTAAAAATACTGTTTTTAAAAGAATTCTTGCCAAAAATTCAACAGTAGCATTTGTGAATGACCTATATATATAGTTAATAGTTTTTCTAAGTGATATAATCCACAAATTCATTCAAATTAAATTATTCAACACTTCTAATATTACGTTGGCCAAGCTATTATGAGCTTATTAAATGATTAATCCCAGTGTGATTTTCAGAAAAAATAATGAGTGCACTCTATGTCAGCTTAGTAATATAATTGCACCATTATTGTGCTAAACTATTATCGCAGAGAATGCAGTATAAAGTACATTAGCAATGATATTACTTTGCCTGCTGAAATTTTTGCTTATAAAATTATTTGAAATAGAGGATTTGTAAAGTCAATTAAAACGTAAGCATTTAAGGAATAATATGCTTAATCATTTGAAAGTTGCCACGTTGTTTTTATAGTTCTTTGACATAAATCAACAAATGTAGAAAACGTTTCATTGAGGAAGGTAAAATTATTTAATACCATAAAATTCCAAGGTCTCTTTTAATAAAAATTAAAATCTCCAAAATGTTATAAAAATAGAGGAATGGTTTCTAAGTTGTCACTAATTATCTGAGTTTTCTTTAATAATGTACCCCAGTTTTGTTCATTTCAGCAATATGCTCAAATCAAAAAATTGGCAGTTTCCTTGGAAAGATGTATGCATTCATTCCCAATGATTCCTAACTAAGAAGTAAGACGTGAGTGAGGTTACGTAAATAAGGAATAAATTTTTCTCATGTAAATAAGTGACTGGTGAATATTTTCTGTTGCTTTATCCTGCCCTTGCTTGAAATAACTTCTTTTAGATTTAATTACATTCTTTTTTCCTTAAAACTTTATAAGTTAATTTTTCTTCAGCTTTATTGAAATATTAACATGTAACATAAGTAAAGTTTACGATGTATAGTCTGATGACTAGATACAAGCATATAGTGCAAATACCACACTAATCTTAGTTAATACTTTCATCCTCTCGCTTTTAATTTGGGAGAGGAGGTGGTAAGATTTACTCTCTTAACAACTTTCTACTATATAATACAGTATTGTTAACTATTGTCATAATGTTATACACTAGATCCCCAGAACTTACTGATATTATAGCCGGGAGTTTGCACGCAGTTTGACCAAATTCTCATTTGTGACACCCACATCCCCTGGCAACCAGCATTTTACTCTGTGCGTATGAGGTTGGCTTTTTTAGATTCTGCACATAAATGACAACAAAAGAGCCTAGAGAGTATTATGTTCACTAAAATATTCATAGAAAGACAAATGCCATAAGATTTTACTCGTATGTGGAATTTAGGAAATAAAACAAATGAACAAAGAAAAAAAGTCATCATCAACAACAAAAAAGACTCTTAAATATAATGAACTGGTGGCTGCCAGAGGGGAGGTGGGTATGGTAAAAGGGGAAATAGATAAAAGGGACAAAAGGTGTACTTTTCTTGTTAAGCACTGAGAAATATATAGAGTTAATGAATTATTATATTGTACACCTGAAATAAAACCGTCAATTATGCTTGATTGTAAAAAAAAAAAAAAGTATCCTTCTCTGACTTTTTCCCCTTAGTATAATGTCCATCCAAGTTGTTGCAAAAGGCAGAATTTCCTTCTTCCACAGGGCTAAATAATATGCCATTGTTTTGTATATATACCACCTTTTCTTTATCCAATTATCTTTTGATATATATATAGGTAAATTCCATGTCTTGGCTATTGTGCATGATGCTGCAATGAACATGAAACTATAAATACCTCTTCAAGATTCTGTTTTCATTTCCTTTATATATTACCTAGAAGTGCCGTTGCTGAATCACATGGTAGTATTATTTTTTATTTTTTTGAGGAAACTCCATACTGTTTTCCATGGTGGCTGTACCTATTTATATTCCCAAAGTAGTGCACAAGGGCTCCCCTTTTCCCACAGCCCCACAAACACTTGTTGTCTTTTGTCTGTTTGATAATAGCCATTCTAACAGGTGCAGAATAATATCTTAATGTGGTTGGCATTTCTCTGATGATTAGCGATGTCGAGCACATTTTCATGTACCTCTTAGCTATCTGTAGGTATTCTTTGGAAAAATGTCAATCATTCTCTGCCCATTTCTTAATTAAGTTTTTTGTTTTTTTGCTGTTGAGTTTTGTGTATTATTTCTATAGTTTTTTATATTAACTCCTTACCTGATAGATGGTTTTAAAAATATTTTCTCCTGTGTTGTAGAGTGCCTTTTTATTTTCCTGATTCTTTTGTTTTGCCAAAGCTTTGTAATTCAATATAATTCTACTTGTTCATTTTTGCTTTCATCGCTTGTGATTTTGTTGTCATATCCAAAAGTAGAATTGCCAAGATCCTTGTCAAGAAACACTTTTCCTGTGTTTCCTTCTAGTAGTTTTCCAGTTTGGGATCTTGCGTATAAGAATTTAAGCCATTTCAAGTTGATTTTGGGGAGTTGTGTAAGGAGTCCAGTTTCATTCTTCATGTTATAGTCTAGTTTTCCCAACACCATTTATCAAGGAAACTACTTCCATTGAATCTTCTTGATTCCCTTGTCAAATTAGTGACTCCAGCTTTGTTCTTCCTCAAAATTCCTTTGGTGATTCAGAGTCTTTTGTTGTTACCCATTTTAGGATCATTTTTCTCTTACTCTGAAAAATGTCATTGGAATTTTATTCTGGTTTGCATTGAGTCTGTAGGTGGCTCTGTGTAGAATGGACATTTGAACATTAATCTTTCTGATCCAGAAACACAGGATATCTTTTCATTTATTTGTCTTCAATTTTTTTCATTAGTGTCTTAGATTTTTTAAATGAAATATATTTGATATACTATAAATTTAACTTGTACAAAATGTTAATTTGATACATTTATATATTGATATAATTGTCATATTATCAATAATTACCCTCTATCACCTTACATTATTATATTTCTTTTTAGTGATTAGAATAATCAAGTTCTAGTCTCTTAGCAATTTTGATGGTTATAATACCATTGTCGTCTGTATTTACTGCACTTCGCATGATTTCTACAGAGCTTTTTGACTACTCATTGTATGTTTGTAAGCTCAAACAATATCTGTCCTTCCTCTCCATCCCCCATCCCCTGGTAACCATTTTGCTCTGTCTCTATGAGTTTTGTTGTTTTAGATTCCACATATGTCTGATATCATATATTTTGTCTTTCTCAGATTTACCTCACATAGAATAATGTCCTCAAATTCCATTCATGTCTTCACAAATGGCAGGATGTTGTACATATCTTTCACCTCTAGGTTAAAGATATTCCTATATGTTTTGATGCTATTGTAAATGGAATTATGTTTCTATCTCAGCTAGAGATATAAACTACTCTATATACTTGTATAAACTACTTGTATAAACACAACTAATCTTTTTATATGAATTTCATATCCTGCAACTTTACTTAATTTGTTGGTTGGTTCTAATGGTGTTTTGGTAGTCTTCAGGGAGTTTCTCTGTATAAGATCTTATCTTCTGTAAACAGAGATAGTTTTACTTCTCTCTTTCCAATCTGGATATCTTTTATTTATTTATTCTGCCTGACTGCTCTAGTAGGACTTCCAGTGCTATCATGAATAGGAGTTGAGAGTGACTACCTTGGTCTTGTTCCTGATCTTAGCAGGAAAGTTTTCAGTCTTACACCATTGTGTTCTTTATATACGGCCTTTGTTATGTTGACATGCATTCTTTTATACCGAATTTCTTGACTGTTTTTAAAGTGCATCATTATTGAATCTTGTCAAATGCTTCTTTTCCATTTATTGAGATGCTCACAAGATTTTTACCTGTTACTTTTTTATTACATTTAATAATTTACATATGTTGGTCTAACCTTGTATCCCAGGGATATATCCCACTTGATTTGGGTGTATGATCCTTTTAATGTACTGTTGAATTTGGTTTGCTAGTATTTTGTTGAGAACTTTTGCATCTCTATTTATCTGTAGGGATATTTACCTGTAATTTTCTAGAGTGTCCTAATGTGGCTTTGGTATCAGGGTAATACTGTCCTCACAAAATGAAGTTTAGTTTTGGAGTATTACCTCCTGTTTCTAAGTTTGAGGAGAACTGGTATTAATTTTTTTAATGTTTGGTAGAATTCACCTGTGAAGTCATCTGCTCCTGGTGTTTCCTATGTTGGAAAGTTTTCCATTACTGTTTCAATCCCCTCATTCATCATTGGTCTGTTCAGATTTTCTGTTTCTTCATGATTCAGTCTTGGTAGATTCTATGTTTCTAAGAAATTATTATTATTTTTCTTCTCATTTCATTGGCCTAAAATTGTTCATAGTAGTATATGGTCCTTGTATTTCTGTGTTACTATAATGTCTACTCTTTTACTTCTAAATTTTTTTTAATGTTTATATATTTTTGAGAGAGAGAAAATGTGAGTGGGGGAAGAGACAAGGAATCCGAAGCAGGATCTAGGCTCCAAGCAGTCAGCACAGAACCCGACGCAGGGCTTAAACTCACGGAACGGCAAGATCATGACCTGAGCTGAAGTTGGTCACTTAATTGATTGAGCCACCCAGAGACCCCTCTTTCACTTCTAATTCTTCTTTTTCTTAGTCTAGTTAAGGATTTGTCAACCTTTTTATATATTTTAAAAAAAACACCTTTTGGCTGTAATCATCTTTTCTATTATCTTCTTAATCTCTATTTTTGCTCTGATTTTTTCATGTTTTTTCTTCTACTAACTTTGGACTTAAGTTCTTCTTTTTCTTGTTCCTTGAGGCTGAAGTATAAATGTAGGCTGCTTTCTTTTCTTTGAAGGTAGGCATTAATTTCTCTTTTAGAACCTTTACTCTACATCACATTAATTTTGATATATCGTGTTTCCATTTTCACTTGTTTCAAGTTATTTTTTACTTCTGTTTTTATTTCTTTGATGCATTGTTTGCTCAGGAGCATATTTAATTTCCATACATTTGTGAATTTTCCTTTTTTCTTTATTATTGATTTCACTTTTCATAGCATTGTGGTCAGAAAAGACAATTGGTATAATTTCAGTCTTCTTATATTTGCCAAGATGTGTTTTATGATTTAACATATGGCATATCATGGAAAATGTTCTGTGCATGCTTGAAAAGGATACATATTTTGCTACTGTTGGGTGCAATTATCTGAATGTGTTTAGGCCCATTTGGTGTAGTTCACGTCCAGTGTTTCTGTACTGATTTTTTGTCTAGATGATACATCAATTGTTTAAGTGGGGTATTCAAGTCCCTTACTATTATTGTATTATGTTTTTCCCTAAAGATATATTACTATTTGCTTAGTATATTTACATGCTCCAATATTGGATGAATATTTATGATTGTTACAGCCTATTGATAAATTGACCTATTTATTGAAAAATGATTTTTGTTACAATTTTCAACTTAATATTTTATATATATTTTTTCTTACATAAGTATACGTACCCCTGTTCTCCTTTCATTTCTATTCCATAGAAAGTCTTTTTCCCTTTATTCACTTTGAGCCTAGGTGTGTCCTTAAAGCTGAAGTAAGTCAATTGTAGGCAGTATGTAACTAAGTTATTTTTTAATCCATTTAGCAACAGTGTCTCTTGATTGGAGAATTTAGTCCTTTTACCTTTAAAGTAATTTTTAATAGGTAAAGACTTTCTAATGCCATCTTACTGTTTTCTGGCTGGAGCCCTGCCAAGGAAGCCACTTTGGACCATGGAATGTGCCTGAGGCCTCCAAAGCCTACAGGGAGTGACCTAGAGAGATAGATGTAAGCCTGGTATTGGGAAAGGCTGACTCTGGAGTCTTCCCTGAAATGAGACAATTTACCATCCATTTCCCATGGGGGAACATCTCTCTCTTTCTCTCTGGAATAGGCTGCTTAGAATTAGAGAATGTGTAATGGGGGATATGTGAATCCATTCTTCCTACTGTTACTGAAGCCACATTTCGCTGCCCCTTGCCTGAGAGGCCAATACTCAAGAGATGAGGGGTTTTTTTAAGTTTGTTTTTTTTTTTTATCAAGAGATGAGTTTTGATTGGAAAGCAATTTGAGTTTTATTCGAGAGACTGGCAACCTGGGGAGAAAGTGGTTTCTTGTGCAAAAGCCAAATCCAAGCTTTCTAAGCCTGTCCCTAAAGGGCTTTAGGGTAGTTAATCAGCAAAGAGTGCAGTGGCCTGCAACATTTCTTGATGATGTGTAGACCTGATGATACCAGCTACAAACATTATCTCAGTGGGAGGGGTTTGTTGCAGAGGGGGTGTGGTTCTTGTTTTGTGAGGTGTAGAAGTACTCTGTTCTTTCTGCAGAGGAGGGAAGGTCTACAGATCCCCAAAACCATTTGTGTGACTTAAAAAAATAAAAACATTTTGCTAAAAAACTGTGAAGCTAATCAGAAAGCCAAGGCAGCTTCAAACAGACTTGCTGGAGTCTGTGGTCGGGAAAATTGTGGTGTTTCTCTCCTCGAGGTCAGTGGTCTGAAAATGTCAAAGAAAGTAATTTCATTCTGTTACAGATCAAGGGTCTTCGGTCACCAGGTAAGGAGTGTGTTATCTTGAAGCAGCCTAACCCTTAAAATAAACTGTAGTGCTCTTATACTGCCCTCCTGAATGTGTCTTTTTTTTTTTTTTTTTTTTTTTCCTTCTGTGCTTCACACATAGGCTTCACCCATACAGGCCCTGACCTGGATCTTTGGTTCTGTGTGCAGAATAGTTGTTCAGATTGATGTCCGAGACTCTGGGTCTAAAGTTATTTCTTGTCTAGCAAGAAAGCAGGATGCAGGATTAAATGTGCAAGATGACTAATGTCCAGGAAAAGACAAGAGCCCTGAATAAGGGTTCTTGCCCCATTTTTATTAGGATCAGAAGGCTTACAAACATGGTGGTGGATGTGCACAAAGAGGCAATGAAACTGTGAACATTAACTCATGGACATGAGGGAAAGGGGGATTTTAGATATTCGAGGTTATGGGTTTGGGTTAATACAAAACAAAATCCTGGCTCGGGGCAGCAGGGCAGAAGGTTGTTTACAGCAGATATGAAGCACCATTTCTGTTTATCTAAGCTAGCTTAGGGGATAATACAGATAGGGCAAGTAACCTCAGGGTTAACAAGGCACCTTTCTTTTGTTAATTATCTCCCCTCCTGGCAACTTCGCCCTGCAGCTGTTCTATAGCCCTATTTACCTGTTTACCTAATTTGGTCCTTCCTTCCTGTGAAAGCAGCTTTCTGCTCTCGTACTAAGTTGGAGGCGCTTTCACCCTGAATACCTAATCTTGTTGATTTCATATATCTTTGTTCTATATTGGGGTCTCTGCCCCACCGTCTTTATACTTATTTACCTCATCTTGCTTACGCAAACTTGGGTGAGAGCATCCTATGGCTTTGTAATTCTTTATGCCTTGTTAATCTATTGTTGCAAGCCCAGGGAATTTCTAAGCTTATTTCCCACGGATGTTTGTGTGTGTGGTGGTGTGGAGGCGTATTGCTATGCCACCATTTTGTCTATTGGTTCATTTTAAGTTTAACATAAGATTTACATGTTCCATAGTCATTTAGACATCTTTTATGTGTTGCTGGACCATATTATTCAGAATTCATTTAAACTTATATAATTGTATAAATGAGTCAGCGCCTAATATTGACATTTAACTCACTAATCCATACATTAATTTCTTAAATTTATTTAGGCTATTTTTTTATTTCTGCCATTTTGATAAACATTCAAGGAAATTCTAAGGACTTTCTAAATTTTAAAAGGATTATTTTTTATTCTAAACCATCTGATGAATATAATACCTGTAATTTGGCTACAAGTATTGAGAATTGGAACCAAAATGTATTGTTCCAAGTCAGTTAAATAATAGCAAATACTCAGTTTGTTCATATATTAGTATATTTTTGAATTGATAATTTTCCCAGTTGTTAACAAAGATAATTAAACCAAAATGTAATTTGCTTTATAGGTATCCATGAAAGATGCTACATGAATATACTGAATATGCATCCATTCTTTAAAGATATTCCTGTATACATACAATTCATGGTTCTTCAGGATTTCCAATTAATAAACAATATAACTATATTGAAATGCAAATCAGTATAATGATAGCCAATAAGTGAGTTTGTATAACTGAATTCAGAAAAACATTTTTAATGGTTTCTAAACATTTTCCAGTAGAAGTAACCATATTGTGGTAGTTCATAAAAGTAAACCCATTTTTAAAGCCTGATTGTCTGTTGCTAAATTATGTTTTTGTGATGGCACCTTGTAAACCTTTGTAGGTATTTTTTTTTTTGGCAAGAAATCCAGTTATCCAGTAGAGTAGCTTCAAACTGTGAGGTTTTATATTTTCAGAACCCATTATCAGTAACATAATAAATACTACTGGAGTAGGAATGCACTTTAGGCTGAAAACAGAAATACTATTTCCACCAACACTTATGCTCTTCTACTCCAAGGTCAATGAATTGGCAAAGTATACACATATAAGAATATCGACAGATATAGATATATAAAGATAGATATCCAGAAATGGAGGGGAACTGAAAATATTGGTGAATAGAAATAAAATCAATGACTCAATCCACTAAACCAACACAGTGAACTGTCTAAATTGTATAACAAATTGCTAATTTAATTTTTTTGCATAATAGCATGAATATATGGGTAGTATTTGGCAAAAAATCTGTTTAACACAGAGAAAACTGTTTTGTTTTCTTGGACTATATATGTATGTTTTCTGAACATTTTTTAAAAAATATTCTAAGACCTGGGGCGCCTGCGTGGTTCTTCCAGTTAAGCGTCTGAACCTTGATTTTGGCTCAGGTCATGATCTTACATAAGTGTCCCCCTTAATGTCCATCACCCCTTAAGCCCTTCCCCCCACCCAACATCACACAAGCAACCCTAAGGTTGTTCTCTGTATTTAAAAGTCAGGGTTTTTCTACCCCTCTGTTTTTATATTATTTTTGCTCCCTTTCCTTTTGTTCATCTCTTTTGTATCTTAAATTCCACATATTAGTGAAATCATATGATATTTGTCTTTCTCTGAGTAATTTTGCTTAGCATCATACCCTCCAGTTCCATCCACATTGTTGCAAATGGCAAAATTTCTTTTGATCGCTAATATTCCATTGTATATATATACACCACATCCTCCTTATCCATTCATCAGTCAAGGGACATTTGGCTCTTTCCATAACTTGGCTATTGTCGAGAGTGCTACTATAAACATTGGGGTGCATGTATCCCTTCAAATCAGCACTTCTGTATCCTTTGAATAAATACCTAGTAGTGTAATTGCTGGGTCATACAGTAATTCTATTTTTAATTTTTTGAGGAACTTTCAGAGTGGCTGTACCGGTTTGCATTCCCACCAGCAGTGCAAAAGAGATGCTCTTTCTCCACACCCTTGCCAACATCTATTGTTACCTGAGTTGTTAATGTTAGCCATTCTGATAGGTGTGAGGTGGTCTCTCATTGTGGTTTTGATTTGTATTTTCCTGATGACGAGTGATGCTGAACTTCTTTTCATGTGTCTGTTAGCCATCTGGATGTCTTCTTTGGAAAAGTGCCTATTCCTGTCTTTTGGCCTTTTCTTTGCTGGATTATTGGTTTTGGGGTTATTGAGTTTGATAAGTTACATAGATTTTGGATACTAACCCTTTATCAGATATGTCATTTGTAAACATCTTCTCCCATTCTGTTGGTTGCCTTTTAGTTTTGCTAGTTGTTTCCTTTACTGTGCAGAAACTTTTTATCTTGATGAGGTCCCAATAGTTCATTCTTGCTTTTGTTTCCCTTGCCTCCAGAGGCATGTCAAGTAAGAAGTTGCTGAGGCCAAGGTCAAAGAGGTTGTTGTTTCTTTTCTCCTCTAGGATTTTGATGGCTTCCTGTCATATGTTTAGGGCTTTCATCCATTTTGAGTTTATTTTTGTGTATGGTGTAAGAAAGTGATCCAGGGTCATTCTTCTGCATGTCACTGTCCAGTTTTCCTAACACCATTTGCTGAAGAAACTTTTTTTCCATTGGATACTCTTTCCTGCTTTGTCAGATTATTTGGCCATGTTTGCGGGTCCATTATCTGGGTTCTCTATTCTGTTCCATTGATCTCAGATGGGGTTGTGTTTCAAAACCCTATGCTTCAATAATACCCCTGTGGCTTGAACCTGCACCAACTCTCTGGGGAAGGGTCTTGCTGAGCCATGGATGGTTTCTGGTCTGCCCCAGAAAATGTTTGTGTGATTGCCCAGCAGCAGAGGTTCAGAGATTATGGCAAGCCCCAACACAAAGCCCCAGGTTTCACCACCCTATGGTGTCTTTGTCCCAATACCAGCAAATGTGGCTGGTCTCCAGGGTCTGCTGGGGAGACTTTTGCCTGTGGGGAGACCATATGGCCGTTACCAAATGCCCTCCTGGCCGGGAACCACTTCTCCCCACATGGCACTCGTACTCCTCAGACCCTGCTGCCTGCTCCTGGGGATTCTCCCTACTTCCCCACAGAGCACCGCCAGGCACTGAGCTTTAGAACTTCAGACTGTGTGTCTTACTGATTATAGAATCCTTGCGATATTGAAACCCTCTCCTTTTGGGGAGCCTGGGTGGCTCAGTCGGTTGAGCGTCTGACTTTGGCTCAGGTCATGATCTCATGGTTTGTGGGTTTGAGCCCCTCATCTGAGCTCTGTGCTGACTGCTAGCTCAGAGCCTGGAGCCCGCTTCGGATTCTGTGTCTCTTTCTCTCTCTGCCCCTCCCCTGTTCATGCTCTGTCTCTCTCTGTCTCTCAAAAATAAATAAATATAAAAAATTTTAAAAAATAGAAGCTCTCTCCTTTCTTCCCATCAATGGTTTTGGGAAACATTTCTCACACTCCCCTTGGAGTGTTTTCACTCTTTCTCTCCAGTTACTTCTGGGGGAGTGTTTTTCTTGCACAATGCTAGTACACTGCACTCTCCTCCTTTCCCTTTCTCTGTTCTCTTTCTGCGAAGATAGTTCCCTACCCTCTGCGGATTTCATCTCCCCTAGTTCACCTCTCCACACCGCATACCTGCTGAGTTCTGTGGCTCAGATTATGCAGATTGTTGTGTGAGTCCTCAGATCAATTTCTTAGGTGTTCAAAATGGTTTGGTGCTGATCTAGCTGCGTTTCAGGGACTAGATGAGCTTAAGGTCTCCATGCCACTTTGCCATCTTAACTCCTGTCTCCAGCCTTTTCCACTCTTAAGTGTCCTAACACCGAGTAGAATGCTTGATTTCCACACCAAATATCTGCTCTGCTTTCTCAATATAAATGAAAAATCCACCTCTTCGGGTGCTCTCATTGTTTTTTTTTTTTTCCAATAAGACTTTATTTTTAAAGCGGTTTTAGATTGACAGCAAACCTGAGTTGAAGGTACAGAGATTTTCCGTCTGCTTGCTGCCCTCATCTTACAAAGCCTTTCCTATTATCAAAAACCTATGCCAACATGCTTTCATATAACTGATCACTGACACATCATTGACCCAAGGTCTATAGTTTACCATAACATTTAGTCTTGGTGTTGTACCGTCTGTGTGTTTGGACAAATGTATCATGACATGTATTCACCATTATAGCATCATACATAGTGATTTCACTACCTTAAAATTTCACCATGCTTGACCTATTCATTCTTCCACCTCCCCAATCCCAGGAAACCAATGATTTTTTCTCCTGTCTACAAAGTTTTGCCTTTTTCCGAATGCAATATACTGATTATCACATATAGTATGTGGCCTTTCATTTAGTAACTTGTATTTAAGTTTCCTCCGTATCTTTTCATGTCTTGATAGCTCATTTTTATTTAGCACTAAATTTATTCCATTGTCTGGATGTAACATAGTTTGTTTATAAATTGAATTACTAAAAGTCTTCTTGGATGCTTCCAAATTTTTGCAATTATGAGTAAAGCTACTAAAAACATCCCCGTACAGGTGACTGTATGGACGTAAGTGCTCATTGCCTCTGGATAAATGAGCAGCAGCGTAATTGCTGGATCACATGGTAAGAATATATTTTGTATTTTAATAAACTACCAAAATGTTTTCTAAAGTGGCTGTATCATTGTGTATTTTCACCAGCAACAAATGAAAGTTCCAGTGGCATCCCCTCATCCCTGCATTTGGTGTTATCAGTGTTGTAGATTTTGACCACTCAAATAGGTGTGTGGTGGTTCCTCACTGCTGTTTTAATTTTCCTTTTGTGTTTATTTGCCCTCTGTATATCTTCTTTGGTCAAGCATCTGTTAAGGTCATTGGCTCATTTTCTGATTAAGTTTTCTTACTCTTGAGTTTTAAGCCTTTTTATCATAGAATAACAATCATATATCAGATATGTCATTTGCAAGTTTTTTTTTTTTTTTATCATTCCATGGAATGTCTTGTCATTCTTTTCACATTTTCTTTCATGGAGTAGTGTTTGTAATGTTAATGAAGTCCACCTTATCAGTTACTTCTTTCATGCCTAGTGCCTTTGGTGTTGTATCCAAAAACATCATTACAATACACAAGGCCTTCCAGTTTTTTGCTTTGTTGCCTTCTAGGAGTTTTGTGTCTTCTTCAATTTCTTTCATCATTATCTCATAGTTTTCAGTGTTCAGTTCTTTTACCTCCTTGGTTAAATTTATTTCTAGATATTTTATTATTTCTGATGCAACTATAAATGAGCTTTTTTTCTTAATTTCTGTTTATAATAGTTATTAGTGTACAGAAATCCAAAAGATTTTCATATAGTCTTTATCCTGCAACTTTATCGAATTCATGCATTAGCTCTGAAAGTTTTGTTGGCAGAGTCTTTAAGGTTTTTTATATATGTCACCTCCAAATACTGACAGTTTATATTTCTCCCTTTCTGATTTGCTAGTTGTTCCAGCTAGGGTTACCAATACTATGTTGAATAAAAGTGGGTAGAGTGGACATCCTGTCTTCTTCCTAATCTTGAAGGAGATGATTTCAGCCTTTCACCATCGTATGATGTTAGCTGTGGGTTTGTGATGAACGACTATTAGGATGTTGAGGTATGTTCTTTCCAAACCCACTTCTTTGAGAGTTTTTATCATAAATGGATGTTGAACTTTTGAAATGGCTTTAGTACATTTACTGAGATGAACATAAGATTTTAGCCTTTTATTTTGTTAATGTGGTATTTGACGTGGATTGATTTACACAGGTGGAAACATTCTTACATCCTCATGCTGTGTGTTCTCTTTAATGTGTTACTGAATTCATCTTGTTAATATTTTGTTGGGGGTTTTGGCATCTGTGTTCATTAGGGTTACTGGCCTCTAAGTTTCTTTTCTTGTGCTCTCCTTTCCTGGTTTTAATAGAGCATTTTATGATTCCACATTCTTTCCTTTTTTTAGCATATTGTCACAATTGTTTCAGGGTTTGTATTCTTAATTTTTTTAGTGGTTGCTTAGAGTTTTTAATATATGTCTGTGACTAATCCATATATACTTTTAAATAATACTATAACACTTCACAGGTAAGGCAAGTACCTATAAGTACAAGTAATCCTAATCCCTCCCTCTCATTCCTTGTATTATTTGTATCATTCATTTCACTTATGCATAAGCAAACATAAAAACATTTGACAACATTTGAATTTGTGTGTATAACATTGTCTTTTGAAGAGAAGTTTTTAATTTTGATGATATCCAACTTATAGATTTTTTTCATTTATGAATTATTCTTTTGGTATAATTAGAAAATGTTTTCTTCAAAAAGATTTATAATTTTAATTTTACACCAGGTCTGTAATCCATTATAATTTAATTTTTCTATATGATGTGAGGTATGAAAGATTTTTGGGGGGGTACACTAGGGATATAGAATTATTCCAATATATGTATGTCAATATCTGCAAACTGGCTAAGATTTTCATTGGGATTTTGTTGAATCTACTCACCAATTTTTAGAGAATTCATAACAACATTGAGTCTTCTAAATCATAAAAATGAGTTAACTTTCTACATATTTTATCTTAATTTCTTTAGCTATTTTGTCATGTTCAGAGTATACGTCTTTCACATTTTGTGTTGGGTTGTACCCCTATAGATTTCATAATTTTATACAGTTTTAAATGGTATTTTAAAATTTCATTTTCCATTGGTTTCATGTAGAAATACAATGATTTTGTATCATAATTTATAATACATAGTGTTGATAGACTAGCTTATTAACTTCTAGTAGTAATTTTGTAGATTCATCAAATTTTCATCATGGACCTTCATATCATCTGTGAATAAAGACATTTTGAATTCTTATTCTTTTATTTCCATGCCTAGTCTTCTATTTCCATGCCTAGATCTTCTGTGTAATGTGGAAATAAAAGCGCTGAGAGCCATACCTTTGCCTTTTTCCTGATTTTTTTTTTTTTTTTGGAGAGCATACATTTCTTTGACATTAATATTATTAGCTGTTTGTTTTGTAGAGGTAGTTAATCATGTTGAGGTAGTTCCCTTCCGTTCCTGGTATCATAAGAAGAATGTATTTTGGGTTATGTAACACATTTGTCATATATCAATTGAGATACATTAATTTATTAATATTGTGAATTACTTCATTGATATTATGAAGTTAAACCAACTCTGCCATCTTGGGATAAACCCCATTTAGTTATGATGTATTATCTTTTTAATATATTGTTGAATTAGCTGTGCTAATTTCCATTTAGAAGTTTTGCATCTATATTTATGAAGAATATGGCCTCTATGTTTTATATTCCCCTATTGTCATTCTTTAGTATTGGTATCACTAAAATGCTAATCTCAAAGAATTAGTTGGAAAACATTCACTTTTTTTCAGGTTTTTGAAGAAGTTTCTATACATATTTCATTATTTCTTCTTTAAATGTTCAGTGTAATTCCTCAGTGAAGCTGTTTGGCTGTAGGGTTTAATTTGTTGACAGTTTTAAAACTACAAATTAATTTTTTTAAGAATAGGTATATTCAAGCTATTTCTTTTTGAGAATACTTTGATAGTTTTTTTCAAATATTTTGCCCAATCCAGTTTATTCATTTTTTCATGAATGCATTTCGATATTCTGTGTCTTTGATGATGTCCATGTCAGCTAACTTCTTGACAAATTGGCATGAACTAGTTCATAATATTCTGATTTTTTCTTGAAATAATTATAGATTCTGCAATGTGACATCATGTGTCTCATTCTGATACTGGTTAATTTTTAACTTCTCATTTTATCCTGAATGGTTAGTTTAGGGTCTTATGAGTCCTGTTAATCTTCTCAAACAACTACGTTTTGAGTTACTCATTAAGCACTTTGTATCAAGTGCAAAAATATTTAGGATTTTTATGTATTTTTCAATTAATTAGCCAGTGTGTCATTATGAAATCACCTTGTTTAGCCCTGCCAATATGTTTTGCTTTGAAACCTACTTTTTTTCTGTTACCAGCTTTGGCTTGATTAGTGTTAATATAATATGTATTTTACTACCCTTTTACTTTACCCATTTTGTTTATGTTTACAGTATGTTTCTTATAGGCAGTATATAGTTCTCATTTTTTATCCAATCCAGTAAATTATTTCCTTTAATGGTGGTGTTTAGACCATTTCCATGTAATGTCATTATTATTAAGGTTAAGTTTAACCATACAATTTTCTGTTTGTGTTCTCTTGCTTTCATCTGTTCTTTGCTACCTTTTTCTGTCACTTTCCTCCTGTGTTCATATCTAGTATAATTTTTAAAGTTTATTTATTTTTGAAAGAGAGAGAGAGAGCATGCACACAAGTGGAAGAGGGGCAGAGAGGGAGAGAGAGGATCCCAAACAGGCTCCATGGGGTCAGCTCAGAGCCTAATGGGGGCCTCCATCTCACAAACTGTGAAATCATGACCTGAACTGAAGTAAAGAGTCATCCCCTTAACCGACAGAGCCACATAGGTGTCCCAAGATCTAGTATAATTTTTTAATGATCCACCTTATGAGTTTTGTTGACATACTGACAGCAATTTTTATTGTTGAAATTTTAGGGTTACTTTAGGGCTTAAAGTAAAAATATTTAATATGTCACAATATAACTTAAAGGGATATTATACAAACTTAGAAATAGTGTAAGAATAGCACAGTAGTATACTAATCTAACTCTTTTACCAAATTTTGTTTTATTTTTGTTATACAATGTGTAAATATTATATAAACACCATGTGGTGTCACTCTGGTTTTTTCAAAGTCAGTAATGTCTTAAAAATTTTTAAATGGTCCCAGAAAAATGTCATATTTACCCATGTATTTACCTGGTCTAGTACTCTTCATTCCTTTGTGTAGATTCATGTTTAAATTGAATATCATTTTTTCCATCTTAAAAACCACTTTTTTATTGAAGTATAGTGAACACAATTTTACATTAGTTTTAGGTGTACGCATGTTTTGATAACTCAATAACTTATGCTATGTTCACCTATGTGTAGCTACCGTCTGTCACCATCAATGCCATTTCAGAGCCATTAACTATATTTGCTATGCTGTACCTTTTTTTTTTCTTTTTAAAATTTACTTTAATTGTGATGTAATTAACATATAAATTCACATGTTTACAATGCACAGCGTGTAGACTTGGTACATTTATATATTGCAATAAGATTACCACTGTAGCACTAGCTAACACCTCTATCCCATCACTTAATTATTTCTTTTTTGTACCAGGAACAATTAAGATCTAGTCTCTCAGCAACTTTAAAATGTAGCCTTGTTGGGTATAATCATTATGCTGTGCATTAGACTTCCATATCATATTTCTCTACTACTTGCAAGTTTGTACCCTTAGACATCTCCCCAACTCCCCTACCCAAGTCCCTGACAACCAACATTCTACTATGTTTTACTAGCTCAGCTTTTTTAGATTCCACGTATAAGTGAGATACATACTTAGCATTTATCCTTCTCTGTTCAAGCCAGATTCCTGGCTCATTGGTATGCTTTATAACCAAAAAGGCAGGTGTTACACATAAAAATATGCCAAGAACAGCTATGGTCATGTTAATTGGAAAATAATCCTGATCCTCCTCTGCTATTTCAGAAGCAAAGTTAAAACTGACTTCAAAAGAAACCGAGATTCGGATTAATTCCAAGAACATGAGAATTTTTTTTTCTTTTATAGTTTATTGTCAAGTTGGTTTCCATATAACACCCAGTGCTCATCCCAACAAGTGCCCTCCTCCATGCCCATCACCCCCTTCCCCTCTCTCCCACCCCCATCAACCCTGTCTGTTCTCAGTATTTAAGAGTCTCTTATGGTTTGCCTCCCTCCCTCTCCTTAACTATGTTTCCCCTTCCCCTCCCGCATGGTCCTCTGTTAAGTTTCTCCTGTTTCACATATGAGTGAAAACATATGGTGTCTATCCTTCTCTGCCTGACTTATTTCACTTAGCATGACACCCTCGAGTTCCATGTATGTTGCTACAAATGGCCAGATTTCATTCTTTCTCCTTGCCATGTAGTATTCCATTGTATAGATAAACCACATCTTGATCCATTCGTCAGTTGATGGACATTTAGGCTCTTTCCATGATTTAGCTATTGTTTATGCCTTTTATCCCTATGACTTAATCATTCCATAGCTGGAAAGCTGTACCTTACATTCCCTTCACCCATTTTGCCCATCCCCCAACCTTACTCCCTTCTGGCAACCATAAGTTTGTTCTCTGTATTTATGGGTCTATTTCTGCTTTTTGTTTGTTTGTTCATTTATGCCTTTGTTTTGCTTTCTAGACTGTACATAAAAGTGAAATCATATGACATTTGTCTTTTTCAGTCTTATTTCATTTAGCATCATACCCTCTAGGCCCATCCATGTGATCACAGATGCCAAGATCTCATTCATTCTTTTTAGTGGCCGAGTAATATTCTAGTGTGTGTGTGTGTGTGTGTGTGTGTGTTCCACATCTTCTTTATCCATCTATTGATGAATACTTGGATTGCTTCCCTATCTTGGCTATTGTAGAAAATTGCTGCAAAAAATATAGGTTTTTTGATCACCTCTCTATATTTTATGTATATGTTGCCATATTTTATACCTTTTATGCATAGTTTTCTTCTAATTATGGCATTTTTCCACTTAAAGAAGTTCCTTTAACATTTCTTATATAGTTATTTTAATGGTGATAAACTTCTTTGACTTTTGTTTTTGGAAAACCTCTATTTCTCCTTCAAATCTGAATGATAATGTTCACAGGTAGGGTTATCTTGGTTGTAGGATTGTTCATTCAGCCCTGTGAATTAAATCATGTAATTCCTCTCTGGCCTGCAAAGTATCTGCTGAAAAATCAGGTAATAGCCTTACGGGATTTCCATTGTACGTAACTTTTTGTTTCTCTCTTGCTGGTTTTAAAATTCTTTAACTTTGACAGTTTATTTTTTTGTCATGTTGTGGACCTCCTTGGGTTTATTTTGTGGGAAATTCCTTGTGATTCCTGAACCTGGATGTTTGCTTCCTTCCTCAAATTAGGGAAATTGTCAGCCCCTTTCTGTCTCTTTTTCTTTTTGCACCTGTAGAATGCCAATATTTATTTACTTGGTATTGGCCAAGATATCCCTTAAACTATCTTCATCTTAAAAATATTTGTTCTTTTTGCTGCTCAGCTTGGATGTATTCCATTATCCTGTCTTCTAAGTCATTCATCCTTTCTTCTAAATCCTTCAATTTGCTGTTGATTCCTTTTATCATACTCTTTATTTCAATTATTGTACACTGATTTCAATGCTGATGGGTTCTTTTTTATATTTTCTGTCCCTTTATTGAAGGTCTCACTGAATTCTTCCACTCTTACCTCCAGCCCTGTAAGCATCATTACAGTCATTACCTTCAATGTTTTATCAGGCAGATCGCATATAGTTCTTTTTCTGAAATTTTTTTCTTGTTCTGTCCTTGGAACATATTCTTCTGTCTCCTCAGTGTGCTTGACTGTCTGCATTTGTTTCTATGAATTAGGTGGAACGGATACCTCTTCTCAACTTGAGTAATGGTCTTATGTATGGTTATCCCCTGTATAGACTCTATGTCTCTGGTGACTTTGGCTAGCTGGTAGGAGCAGGGCACTTGTGCTGGTGCTGCGCTGATAGGATGGTAGAGTTCAAGTGTACATGGGCTAGGGTGGTCCCAGGGCTCTCTGTACAGAGGGTGCTCTGGCGAGATAGTTGAAGATGAAATGGAAGTCTGTGTGTCCTGGGACTCTCTGTGCAGAGAGCACCCTGAAAGGCTAATGAAACTGTGCCAGAGTTTGGACAAAGGAGTCCTGAGGCATTCTGTGCAGGAGGCAGCTGAGGTTCAAGCTGGGAGTCCCAGGTCACTCTGCACAGAGGTTGCTATGACAGGAAAGCTGTAGCTGAAGTGGGCACAGGCTGGGGTAGTGCGAGGGGTCTCCACACAGAGGGTTTCCTGGCAGGACAGGTGATGCTCAAGTGAAGCAAGCCAGGGTGTTGTGGGGTGTTCACCACAGGGGGTCTCATGGCCAGGAGGCTGGAGCCAGCATGGGCACAGGCAGGAAGTTCCCTGAGTACTCTGGGACAGTGGCAGTAGCAGAAGAAAGTATAAGCCAGGACTTCACAGAGCTCTCTGCATAAAGAGCGCCCTAGCAGGCTTTTAGAAGCCACAGTCGTGTGGGTCCAGAGTACTCCGTGGTGCTCTGTTGTTGATGGTTGGGTCAATGGCTGGAGTTACAGTGAGTGCTGATCAGGGGTGTCCTGGTGTACACCACACTGGGGCTGCCTTGATGGGACTCTCTGAGGCTACAGGCCAGCTATGTTGTCCACTTCCTGGCTGCACTATCAAGGTGGATAGGGAATATGAACCATAGCACTTGTCAGCCCCTCAGACCAAAAGAAAATTCTAGAAGCTCCCTTGCCGTTTGGCAGGGTTCTAGGGCTAGTTCCTTCATATTGTATTCTTTTAAATTACACCTTTTTGTGCATCAAGATATTTGGGACTCGTGAGGGCTAGGGCTCTGGGACTCATTGAGGCTGCAGGCTGCCTGTGACATGTGGGAGCCTGCTCCTGGCTACTCTACCAAGATGGATTGAGAATGTACACAGTGGTTCTCACCAGTCCCTCCTGCCACGGCAGAGTCTCAGCAGCTATCCCATCATTTGATGGAGTTCTAGGGCTGGGTCTTTTGCCCTTTAAAATGGCAGTTTTGGGATGCACTAGGACAGTCAAATATGCTCCCTGTCCCTTGGTACTATTCGTCCTTGCTGCCGTTTGCATTGCTGGAAGTAGGAGTTCCCTTCATTACCAAGTCTCTTTCTCTTTTTCTCTTCCCTCTGCGGTTTACCTTTTGTGGATGAGTTGGTCCGTCTGCCCTCAGCTCTTCCTTCAGGAGGAATTGCCCTGTAAATAGATGTCAATTTGGAATGTCTGTACAGGTGAGTTCAGGGTTTTCCCTGTTTGCCATATGGGACCAGAACTCTGAAGGACGACTTTTAACTGATTTTATAGTACAGGTCTTCTCGTATATCCATTCACTCAGGTTGTATTTGAAAAAAAAAGTATTTGTTTTGCCTTCATATTTAGAAGATCATTCTCCATTTATCAAATTCGTGGTTGACAACTTTTTGTTCAATACTTTTAAGATGTTGATCAACTGTCTTCTCTCTTGCTTTGATCTGACAATAAAATCTGCTTTCATCCCTAATTTTCTCTGTACATATGTATATTTTTCCTCATGATGTCTTTAATATTTTATATTTATAACTGATTTGGAGCCATGTAATTAAGATATTCTTTGGTATCGTTTTCCTCGTGTTATCAGGGTTTGATGTTCCTTGAGTATCTTGAATACCTGGGTTTAGTTTTTACCAAACTGCCAAACTGTTGGCTAATTCTGTCTTCAGCTCTCTCTTTCAGGGGCTCTAATTATATGTATAACAGACTGCAGGCTGTGGTGTGTTGCACCACAAATCCTATTGGGTTTTCCCCCATTCTTGTACTTTGTGTTTTAAACAGTATTGTTAAGTGTCCATGTTTATTGATTTTTTTCCTGCAATGTCTAATAGTAATTAATTGTATCCAATGTATTTATTTTATGCTAAACATAACTTTTGCTTCAAGAAGGTTGAATGGATTCTTGGGGCACCTGCTTGGCTCAGTCAGTTGGGCATCTGACTCTTGATTTTAGCTCAAATCATGATCTCACAATTTGGTGGTTTGTGAGGTCGAGCCCTGTCAGACTCTGCACTGACAGGGCAGAGCCTTCTTGAGATTCTCTTTTTCCCTCTCTGCCCTTCTCACATTTGCTCTCACTCTCTTAGAAAAAATAAACTTTAAAAAAATGTCAAATGGATTCTTTCCATATCTTTATGTTTAAAATGTTCCAATTCTGTTTAGCTTTATGAACACATAAACTATAGCTTTAATAACTTATGAGCTATTTTTAGCATCTGTGTCACTACTGAGGTTTGTTTCATTTCATTTCCTCATTTGGAGTATGTTTTCTGCTTTTCATGCTTGGTAACACTAAATTGGATAAAACATACTGTGAATTTTACTATTTTAGAAGTTAGATCATTTTCTAAAGTTACTTGAAAACAGTTTGGTTTCTTGTTTGAATATGTGTTTACTCCAAACAATAAGACAAGACCTTTTGACGTTCTCGACTCACGGCTTTTCCACTCTGGCTGGTGCAAACAGGCAATAGCACAGCCCTGTGGGAACCTGGGATACTATTTCTTCAAACCCTTTAGTTCCCCCCCCACCACCACCATCGGGTAGTTTCTTCATGTGTGTGCACCAGTTCATATGCTATCATTGTTCTAGGGCTGAAATCAATGAGTTTTCTTTCTGTTCTGCAAAACCTATCTTTTCTTTTTAATTTTTAAACATTTTAATTGCAGTATAGCTAACATACAGTGTTGGGTTATGTTAGTTTCCAGTGCCCATTATAGCTATTCAACAGTTGTGTACATTACTCAGTGCTCTTCATGAAAAGTGTACTCTTAATCCCCTTCACCTATTTTACCCCCTCCCCCACCTCTCCTTGCTAACCATCTGTTCTCTATAGTTAAGAGTCTGTTTTTTCGTTTTCCTCTCTCATTTTTCCCCCTATTCACTGTTTGTTTGTTTCTTAAGTTCCACATGTAAGTGAAGTCATACGGTATTTACCTTTCCCTGTCTAACTTATTTCACTCAGAATTATATTCTATATTGTCTAGATCCACCCATATTGTGGCAAATGGGAAGATTTCATTCTTTTTAATGGCTTATTAGTATCCCATTATATATGCACACATGCACCACATCTTCTTTATCCATTCAGTTATCAGTAGATACTTGGACTGCTTCCATCATTTGTCTATTGTAAGCAATGCTGCACTAAACATAGGGGTGCATACTACCCAAAACAATTAACAGATATAATGCAATCCCTATCAGAATACCAACAGCATTTTTTTTACTGAACTAGAATAAACAATCCTATAATTTGTATGGAATGAAAAAAGAACCAAATAGCCAAAACAATCTTGAAAGAGAAGAACAAAGCTAGAGGTATTACAGTTCCAGACTTTAAGTCATATTACAAAACTGTAGTAATCAAAACAATTTGGTACTGGCCCAAAATTACACATAAAGATATATGGAACAGAATAGAAAGCCCAGAAATAAGCCTATAATTAAATGGTCAATTAACCTTTGAAAAGGGGGGCAAGAATATATAATGGAAAAAAAAAACACTCTCTTAAACAAATGATGTTGGGAAAACTGGACCACTTTCTTATATCATACACACAAACTCAAAATGGATTAACAACATAAATATAAGACCTGAAACCATAAAATTATGAGCACTGGCAGTAATTTATCTTACTTTCTAGATATATCTACTAGGACAAGGGAAATAAAAGCAAAAGTCAAGTCTTAGAACTCCACCAAAATAAAAAGCTTTTGCACAGCAGAGGAAAAAACAAAACTAAAAGACAACATGCTGAATGGGATAAGACATTTGCAAATGACCTGATAGTGGGTTAGTACCAAAACATACAGAAAATTTACACAACACCCAAGAAAACCAAATAATCCAATTAACAAATGGACAGAAGACATGAACAGACATTCCTCCAAAGAAGATCTACAAATGATCAATAGACACATGAAAAGATGCATAACAGCCCTTATCATCAGGGAAATAAAAATCAAAACCATAAGAGACGAGTGTTGGTGAGGATGTGGAGAAAAAGAACCCTCATGCACTGTTGATGGGAATGTACTGGTGCAGCCACTGTGGAAATAGTAGGAAGGTTCCTCAAAAAATTAAAAAATGTCCAGTAATTTGCAAACTCTCTAGATCTCTGTAGACTTTCAGCAACATACGCTCAACTCTGGGAGTCCACACCCTCTGCCTGAGTTACTCTTTGTGCATTAGGGACTCAAAACCCTAAGTGTAGTAAGCTGGGTGATTGCAGGGCTCACTTTCTTTCCCATCACTCAAGGATTATTTTCCTTCTTTGTAGGACTTCCAATTTCTTGAAAGTCATGATTGTAAGGGGGAACATAAATCTATTCCCTGTTATTCCACCATTAGAAGCACAAGTCCCTTCTTTTTATAATCACTAAACATTAACAAAATGTTCTCATCTTTCTTTTCACTAGGGTTTCTGGTATTTTTTTAAACCTTCTTTTAACCAAATACAAATATTTTACTGTAATTTCAGTAAGATTTTTACATTATTCTAAAAACATATTCCCTCATTTAATTCTCCTTCATTGTGTTAAATTATGCTATCTCCTCCACCCATGAGTGCTTTTAAACTCTACAATTAGCTTTTTCCCCATCAGTTCTCCCTTACTTTCCTGACTTACTGTCCAACATCCTTTCTCAAAGTTGTTTTAAAGTCAAATCGTTTTTTTCTGTACATGAAATGACATCTGTAAGTATTTTGTTTATCACATTCCTATATTCTCAAGTTGGCAAATACCCAATACTTCTGGGTATTTGGATGAAACATTGGTTTTTTTGTTCCACCCACACTCATGGGTGCAGAGAATCAATTGAATTATTCAACATGCAAATCAGATATTTCAGATAGGTTACTATGCCTCTAGCACTAAAAATAATGAAATCCCTGCATAGGAAAGAAAGAAAACAATATTCAAGTGAGGGTAAGTAGGACACAAAAGCTGATAATCCTCTGTTTGTGGGGATGGGAGAATAAAATGAGCAATTGTCAGGATTTGGGAGTATCGATAGCCATACCTTCTTTTTGGAAAAAGTCCACAATTATCCCTTCAAGACCCGATAGACTTTGCTGTGGCTCAAAATCTGTCTAAGCATGTACTAGCACATTGTTAGCTAAAATAGCTTTGCAGTGATAAATGTTTGCTTTTCACTTTGTACCCATAGAAGAAACATTAAATGTCTGTCAGTGATAAATAAACACACTCTCCTGAACCTTGCAGAATATTTCACTGATCTGAGCTATTTCTACTTATTGTTGTTCTCTCCTCTGCATGAACAAATGGTTTTACTTACACTCCATTTATAAAACTGCTATGGACAAAAAATTTAAAATGACAGCCCTAGATACAACTAATAGCAACTATATTCCAACAAAGTGGTCTTAAGATGCTAGTGAAAATCTTTTGTAACTAAGGATATTTAACTGGTCTAAGCGCCATTCAAAATGAATTAATAGAGTATGAAAATGGATACATTCTGCAAAGGAATTTTAACACATTATCAAATCAATGAATATATTTAAAGAGCTGAAGAAAGTTTATTACCCTGAGATCATCTCCTTCACTTATTTTTTCCCTCTTTTCTTCTCACCCTATCATTGTCTGCATTTCCTTCCATGCTGTTTTCTTCTTCTTCACTTCCGACAAAATAGTATTATATGGCTTTGAAATTCAAGGATTAAAATTTTAAAAAGTGGTGTCTATTTGTTGATAACTTTCTTGAACTCCAGACTCCCTTTGTAATTAATTTGAGTATCAATTAGAGTTGGAATTGTCTTTCATGTTGTTCATTCACAGTCATAAGATTCCATTAAAAAGTCTAAAGAACTTTTCTGTATTACTTAAAATAGCATTTTCATATTAACACAATCAATATTTAGTACATGCACAAAGTAAACCTCACCAATTGCTAACTTATTTTGTTTTCATAGCACATAGAGAACAATCTTTATCCCACAATACTGTGTAAAAAAGAAAAAAATATATTCCAGTAGAGTTAAAGAAATATGTATATATCTAAACTTCTCCAGGAAAGAGTAGATTCTGGACATGTCTTTCCCACCGTATGTATATGTATTTTCTTGAGTGAGGTCCCTAGCATTCCTGTAGGCTATGATTAGAGCAGAAACAGGGGTGGAAGTAAAGGATTTTTTTTTAAGTCTGTTATACTACTGCCTTATCTTCTGAAATAAAGAGTTGAAATGTTAATACTACAGACAATTGAAAAATTTGCAGAGAGAGGTGAGAAGTACAATTTAGATGATTTGTAAACTGAAAAGTTGAAATATAAATGTTTCAAATCATTTTGACTATTTTGTTTCCAAGCATGGATAAAACATTTGGATATTCATGTTCCTTCAAGCTCAACACTTAAATAACAACATCATATTCAGTGATTTTGTTTCATGCAGTATGATGCTATTTGTAGTAAACTGATCCTTGAAATAATTTTAAAGCTAATTCATCATTTTTAAAAAAAGTAATCTTTTGGTTTCAAGTCCAACTTGTAAAGATGTCATAAGTTGGCACTCTTTTTTTTTTTTTTCTTTTTAGATTGCTGAGCTTTTCTTACTGTAGGGAAACACAACTTTCTTAGAATCATCAGAACACTAGGGTCACAGGGCATATATGGAGAGGCAGGAACCACACCAAGTGGAAGCCAGAAGTGGGTTTAAGACTCACTTTACTGAAAAATTAGGTATTACTGCCAGCTAAGTGTGGACTGGAGTGAGAAACTTTTGAGGGTCACTATTCCTTCCAGAAACTACACGAGGCTTTCATGGAGAAAATCTGAGAAAAACATCCTCGTGACTCTTTCAGGAATAAAGGAAGAGAAACCACTGTAATACCTTTCATAAGTCCTCATAGTAAAGCCCAACTCTCAGGGAAATCCTTAGCCAGAGTGTGCTTTCCATAGTGGAAAGGAATTACACAGCACTGTATCCTCTCCAGTTTTCCTAATTCATAAAAAGGGACAAGCCTTCAAAAAAATGAGGGGACAAAGAAGATAAAAGTGTATCAATGGAAAAGAACCAGAAAAACTTGAGAAAGGCAAACCCCAACAGAAGGGAGAACTATTAACCTGAGATTTATTCCAAACAATCTGGCATGTTTCCCTTCTCTCATATCCAACTATCATCCCAAAAACCCCAAGTAATGTAACAGTGGACTACTCCCAAAATATAATCTTTCTGAGGAACAGTGTAAAGAGTAATCCTGATGCCAAGAGAAAATGTAAAAACAAGAACAGTAGAGGTGTTTGAAGCCTATCACTAAACAAAGTCCAAATCCTGAGCAGAATACTATAAATTCTCACATTACAACAGGGATAACTCAGCACCTACTACAGATACAATGTCCAACTTTGTACAAAAATTACACAATCTAAAGAGACAAAACAATCATCAGAAACAAATTCAGATGTGACACAAATGTAAGAATTATCAGACAAGTATTTTAAAATACTCTGTCAGCTGGGAGATGACAACAATGGAAAAGAATCAAAAGGAAATGCTAGAAATCAAGAAGCAAATAACAGAAATGAAGAATGCCTTTGATCAGCTCATCACATTTAACACACCAAGGATAGAGTCTATGAACTTCAAGAGAGTCAATAGAAACTTTGCAAACTGACGTGAGAACATGAAAAGAAAATGAAAAAGACATCACATCTAAGAACTGTTGAACGATACTGAAAGTTTCAACGCAAGCATAATTGCAAAACTGAAGAAAGAGAATGGGGCAGAAGAAAGACTTACAATAGTAATAGAGAAACTTCTAAATTATTTAGACAAAAAAAAAATCAATGACTAAAGAATTTCAAAGATCATCAACAACCACTTGTAATTAGGGAAATGAAAATCAAAACAACAAGATACTACATGCCTTTTAGTAGAAGTAAGAAATAAAAAAATTAAATCCTAAGAGTAGCAATTTTGGCAAGGAATTGGAGAAACAGGAAATAATTTCTGTTTACTGGAAAGAATGAAAATGGAACAGCCCCTTTGGAAGATTCATTGACAGTTTCTTACAAAGCTAACCAGAGATTTATCTTTGATCTAGCAATCACATTCTTAGTATCTGTCCACCTCTTTTGAAAACTCAGGTCCACACATCCATGTGAACTTTTATAGCAGCACTATTTATATATACCCAAAACTGAAAGCACTTGAGATATCCTTCAATATTTTAAAGGACAAACTGTGATGCATGCCTACTATTTACTATTAAGAGGTAACAGAGAATGAGCTATTAATATGGATGAATGTTAATTGCATATTGTTAAGTGAAAGGAGGCATCCTGAACAGGTTACATATTGAATTATTAAGTTTATATGACATTTGGAAAAATTAAAACCTGTAGGACAGACAGCAGAGAAGTAATAACCTTTGGGTGCTAGGGGAGATGAAAGTTTAGTAGGTGAAATAGAGAGATTTTTTAGGGGATAAACAATTCTCTATAATAGAGTAGTGGTGAGTACATTAGACCATGAACTTGTCAAAGCCATTAGAACTTTATAGCACAAAGAGTGAAACTTAATGTAAAAAAAATTTTTTTAATCAATTAGGAGGTTAGGGGTTCCAAGGACATAGAGGCAAACTAGAAGAAAAGAATCTAATTGTATTAAAATGTAGGACATAACCTCACTAAAGGGAAAACTACAAGGTACCCATCTAAGGAACTTTGGAAATGAGGAAAGTGTCTGAGGCGGTAGGTAAAAGAAACTATAAAAACACTGAATTAGTTGGTAAAGCTTTTTTTTTTTTTATCAGAGTACATTAACAATTATGAAAGCAGTATACTTGTATACTAGAATTGAACTATTATGTAAATAGATGAAAGATGGTGGCACTCAGGTTCTAGCTGTAGGAGCGGAAGATTAGAGGTAAGCAAATAGGGAAAGAAGTAGAATGAATATGTGATAGTACATTAGAGGTAGAGCCATGAGTGTGAACTTCTGTTTACTTAGAAAAGACATAGATGGATAAATGTAGAAATAATTTTAGGAGTGACATCATCATAATGGTGAAGTAAGTGTTTTATACCATCTTTCCCCTAGAGAATACTGAGACAACCATCCGTGGATAAGGAACCCTTTCTACAAGTCCAGGGATCTAGTGGGGAAGTTCCTGCACATTGTTAGAACAAAAAAAAAAATCCAAGATGCAAGCATGGAAATAGGGAACAGTTCACTTTACCCACAGCACCCACTTCCTAAGCCCACACAGCTCAGTGTTAAGAGAACCGTTTTCAGCCCATGCTTTCTCCCCTAGGGAAAAGTAAGAGTATATGAATAAGTGCACAGCTTCTCCATCAGGGAAAGACCTTGCTAAAGAGTCTTATTTCTCTTTAGCCCTATCCAGAACACTGAGTACTGAACTTCCTGACTTGGGAGGAGTGAGTGATTAAGAGGATGACAGCCAGGATATGGTGGATGTACCAGAGGGATGCAGATTCTACGCACCGTGTCACAGACACCATCAGGAAGCCTGAGTGAGCCACAGGGGACCTCTAGAATTCAGATCCCCAAAGGGCCATGGACACTTCCAACAGCAGCAAAAGAGTCTCACTAAGGACTACTGAGCATGTTCACAAAGCCAGACCAAATCTCTGGACCTTGAAGAGTACCACAAACTTGAGCAATTATCACTACTGTAGAGAAAGCAAAATTAAAACCATCAGCAAGAGGGCTGGCTTTACAGTATTGAGAAATATTGTTACAAAAGGACTAAGAGAAGACACATGTAAGAATTCTGTCACGGGGTGGCTGCGTGGCTCAATTGATCAAGCGTTCAACTCTTGATCTCTGCTCAGGTTATGGTCTCGTGGTTCCTGTGTTCCCACCCTGCATCAGGCTATGTGCTGATAGTGCAACGCCTGCTTTGGATTCTCTCTCTCCTTCTCTCTACCCCTCCCCTACATGTGTGCTCTCTCTCTCTCTCTCTCTCAAAATAAATGAAAAAATTTTTAAAAAGAATTCAAAATGTAGTCAGCAGATGTATGCATAGAAAGGAGTCCCTAACAGGACTTAACAAAGTCTTTCTCTTATCTAGTTAGTGAAGGACGGAGGAGGTGACTTCTTCAGCTGTGAACACAGAAATTCAAGACTATGAGTACAAATCAAAGAAACATGACAACACCAGAAGAACACAATTTTTCAGGAATCGGTCACAAAGAAATGAAAACCAGTGATTTATCTGATAAAAGAATTCAAAATAGCTGTTTTAAGGCATCTGAATGAGCTACAAGAAAACATTTAAATATAACTCAGTGAAATCAGGAAAACAACATACACACAAAATGCAAAGTTTAACACACAAATAATTTAAAAAGAACCAGTCAGAATTTCTGGGAATGAAGAAGGCAGTGAAAGAAATGAATAGGGAGTATCAAAAACATAATGGAGCAAGGGAAAAAACGATTCTGTGAAGTAGAAGACAAAACCTTTGTAACTGTTCAGAAGAGATCAAAGAAAGAATGAAAAGAGTGAGCAAAGACAACATGAACACCCATGGAATATCATTACAGAACAGTTGGAATCTCAGAAGAAACAGTGGGAGAAGAGAGCAGAAATCTTAATTAATGGCTGAGGACTTCTCAAATGTGGGGAGAGACTTGGACATCCAAATTCATTAAGATAACAGATTTCCCCCAAGTTTCAGTCTAAAATGACTGTCTCCAAAACACATTATAGTACAACTGTCTAAAATCAAAGACAGAGAGAGTACTTTAAAAGTCTCAAGAGAAAAAAATCTCTTATAGAAGGGAGTCCACATAAGGCTACCACTGGACTTCTAACCTTACAGGTTAAGAGAGAGTGGGATGATATATTCAAAGTACTGGGGCAGGGCATGTGGGGGACTCTGCCAACCAAATTAGTTGACCCTGCCAAGTTGTCCTTCAGAAATGAAGGGAAGGTAAAGACATTCCCAAACACTAGCTAAGGGAGGTAATTACCACTGGACCTGCTCCACAAGAAATGCTGAAAGAAAATTGTCAAGCATTAATCAGAAATATGAAGACGTATGAAAGTATAAAACACACTGGTAAAGTATATAATCAATTCAGAATGTTCTAATAATGCAATGTGTTAACTTGTGGTGTGTCCATCAGGTAACCCTAGTATAAAGGTTAAAGGAAAATATAGGACAAATGACTATAGTTATAATAGTTTAATGTATACACAATATAAAAATATATAAAATGCAACATTACAAACATAAAATGTGCAAGGAGGAGTAAATGACTAGAGTTTTTAAATGTAATTGAAGCTGTTAGCCTAACACAGACTATTATATCTGTGTTTTCTAGTAACCACAATACTAAAATTTAGATTTTTGTAAAGATTAAGAGAAGTGAATCAAAGCATATCCCTATGGAAAATCTTAAATTCTCAAAGGAGGACAATAAGAGGAAGAAAGGAACAGAGAAGTATACCACCACCAGAAAACCTATCAATAATTATTTTGGATTAAATTCTCCACTAAGAAGACAAAGAGTGACTGAATGCTTTAAAAAATCAAGGGCAAGCTATGTGCTGCCTAAAAGAAATGGACTTCAGCCTTAAGGAGACATAGAGGCTCGAAGTGAATATATGGAGAAAGATATTCCATGCAGATGGAAACCAAAAGAAAGCAGGAAGAACTGTACTTATTTGAGGGAAAAAATAGACTTTAAGTCAAAACCTGTAACAAGAAAAAAAAACTTTAACAAGAGATGAGAAAGGTATTTTAAATAAAGGAATCAGTCATCAAAGGTATATGCCAATCATAAATATACCTGAACTCAACATCAGAGTACCTAAATATATTTTAAAAATACAAATAGTTATTAAGACAGAAATAACAATACAGTCATGGTAGAAGACTTGATTACCTCACTTTCAAAATGGATAGATTAGCCTAAAAAATGAGTATGGAAATTTGTTTGCACTATACTTTAGAACAAATGGACCTAACAGAGAACATTTCTACCAACAGCAGTTGACACATAATCTTCTCAAGTGAACAGAAAACTAATGGATGCAAAGTCTGTTTTCCTACCACAGCAATAGCAGGAGAAAGGCTGGCAAATTCACAAATGTGTGGAAAGTAAACACATTATTTGAACAACCAGTGAGTCAAAGAAAAAAATAAAGACTAATTAAAAAATATCTTGAGACAAAAGAAAATAGATACACAACATACCATAACTTAGGGGATGCAGGAAAACCATTTCTATAAGGGAAGTTTATAGAGATAAAGATCTCAAATAGACAACCTGTATACTTCAAGGAGCTAGAAAAGGACCAAGATAAGCCCAAAGTTAACAGAAGGAAGGAAATAACAAAATCAGAGCAGAAATAAATAAGGACCAGAAAAATAATAGAATACAGAGTTGTGAAAAGATAAAATTGACAAACATTTAGCTAGACTTAATAAAAAAAGAAGGGAAACTTGAATTCAGAAGTAAAAGAGATTACAACTGACATACTACAAATACAAAAGACCATGAGAGATTATCATCAGCAATTATAGGCTAATAAATATATAACCTATGAAGATTAAATCATTAAGAAATAGAAAATCTGAGGAGACCAGTAAGGAGACTAAAGCAGTAATCAAAAACCTTGCAACAATGAAAGCCCAGGACCAGATGGTTTCTTTGGTGCATTCCTCTAACAATTGAAGAATTACCACCAACCATTTAAATTCTTAGAAAATGAGTTTGGGAGTGTTCTCTTTCTTATTTCTTAGTGTATTTGAGGCCACCATTACACTGATACCAAAACCAAATACAGGCACTACAAGAAACTGCAGACCAATATCCATACTAAATGTAAATGCGAAATGTTAACAAAATACTATCAAATAAAACTTAACAGCACACTAAAAGGATTATACCCCACAATGGAGTAGGATTTATCCGTGGGATGCAAAGATGACTCAGCACATGCAAATCAATAAATACGATAAACCATTTGACAAAATCCAACATCCTTTTATAATAACAATGCTAAACATATTAGGTGTAAAAGGAACATACCTTCATAAAGATCATAAAAGACAAGTCCGTAGCTAACATATACTCACATGAAAATTTGAAAGCTTTTCTTCTAAGATCATGAACAAGACAAGGATATTCATTCTCATCATTCCTATTCAACACGGTACTGAAAGTCCTAGCAAAAATGTCCAGGCAAGAAAAAGAAATTAGAATGGGAGAAGAAAAATTGTTTCTATTTGCAGATGACATGATCTATGTACAGAAATGTCTAAAGACTCCACTTAAAATTGTTAGAATTAAACAATGTATTTAATAAAGTTTCAGGATATAAAACATATATAAAGCTGTTACATTTCTATAACAAAAAGAAGAACAGTCTTTTTTAAAATTGCATCAAAAACAGAAAAAAAAATACACAACCAAGGGGATGAAAGATCTGTATACTGAAAATGACAAAGATACAAATGAATATCCTGTGTTCCTGGATAGAAAGAACTAATGTTAAAATGTCCACTCCCCGAAGCCATTTATAGATTTAATAGAATTTCTAACTAAATTCTAATGACATATTTTCAAAGAAATATTTTTTCAAGTTCTAGAAGTTGTATGGAACCATAAATGACCCTGAATGGCCAAAGAAATCCTAAGAAAAAACAAAGCTGAAGGCATCACACTTCCTGTTTTCAACCTGTATTAAAGTCATATAAATAAACACATAGACCCCAGGAAACATATTTCTCTCAATAAATAAAACATAAATAAACCCTTGTATATATAGTCAACTCATATTTAATAAGAAACCCAAGAATATTTACCAGGGCAAGAATAGTCTCTTCCATAAATGGTGTTTGGAAAATTAAATAATCACATTCTTCCACCACTCACAAAAATTAACTTGAAACGGATTCAAGATTTAAGTCTGACCTGAAACTATTAAACTCCTAGAAGAAAGCAAAATTCCTTGAGACTGATCTTAGCAATTATTTTAATGTGACACCGAAAACACAAGCAAGAAGAGCTTAGTTTAGCTTGACAAATGGAAAAAGTTTCTGTACAACCAAAAACAAAAATAAATTAAAAACACAATAATTAGGGATGCCTGGGTGGCTCAGGTGGTTAAACATGACTTCGGTTCAGGTCATGACCTCGTAGTTGATGGGTTTGAGCCCCATGTTGGGCTCTGTGCTGACAGCTGGAAGCCTGGAGTCTGCTTCTGATTCTGCGTATGCCCCTCTCTGTCCTTCCCCCTCTCATGTACTGTCTCTCTCTCAAAAATAAACATTAAAAAAAACATAATAAAAAGGGAACTGATGGATGGAATGGGAAAAAATATTTGCAATCATCTATTGGCTAGGGGGTATATATCCAAAATATATCAAGAACTCATACAACTCAGCCAAAAAACAAAAAAAGCTGATTTAAAAATGAGGAGAAGAGCTCAGTAGACATTTTCCCAGAGAAAACACACCGATGGCCAATAAGCATATGAAAAGTGATGCTCAACATCAGTAATCATCAGGGAAGGGCAAGTAAAAACCACAATGAGAAATCACATCACACCTGTTAGAATGGCTTTTCTCAAAAACACATTAGTTAAGAAGTGTTGGCAAGCAATGTGGAAGAAAGGAATTCTGTGCACTGTTAGAATGCAAATTGATCCAGCCACTATGGAAACTAGTATGGGTTTGTCAAAAAAATTAAAAATAGAACTACTCTATAATCCAGCAGTCCCACTTCTGGATATACATCATAAGGAAATGAAATCAGTATCTTAAAAAGATACCTGTATCTCCATGTTCATCAAAACATTATTCGCAAAAGTTAAGACATGGTAAGGACCTAAGTGTCCATTGATGGATATCCCCTGATGAATAAAGAAAATGTGGCTTGTCTATGTATATATGTCTATTTTCTCTCTCACATGTATATATGTGTGACAACATGGGTGAAAAATGAGGACATGATGCTAAGTGAAGTAAGTCAGATGAAGACAAATACTGTATGATCTATCTTAAATGTAGAATTTTAAATATTTTATTTACATTAAAAAATTTAAATATCCAAACTCCTAGAAACCGAGATTGGAATCGCGGTGGCCAGGGACTGGATGTGTTGGGGAGAGGGAGGACAAGTTCGTTAAAGGTATAAAGTTCCAGTTATGAGGAAGTTCCTTGAATTGAATGTATGGGATGGAGAGTACAGTGAATATATGCGGTTGATGTTGCTAAGAGATAAGAACTTATGTAGTCTCACCACAAAAAAAAAAAAAAAGGTAATTATATAAGGTAATAGAAGTGTTAGCTAACCCTAGTGTGGTAATCATTTTGCAATATATAAATGTATCAAATCATCACATTGTACAAATTTAATTTACACAATTTTATGTCAATTATATATTAATAAAGTTGGAAAAAAGAATTATAGGTAGTTTCATACATTTATTGCTATATATACATGTTTCTTTACTCTGCTAAGTCTCTAGCAAAACACCACTGCTTAACAACAAGCAAACACTGTATTCTAATTTTTCTAACAAAAGGAATCTGGGCTCCTTAGAGAAATGATAATGCAGGGAATTTGCAAGATGAGCCTCAAATACCTTTTAGTGTTAGAAACTAATGAGGTACTTAAAAAAATAACTGAAATATGTTAAAGGGACATAGGAGCCAACTGATAGAACTCTCAACGGTCAAAAATGAAAATTAAGCAACACAAAATAATATTTGATTACAACCCAAGGTAGAAAATTAATATCCTTTAGCCCATACTGATTAAGTAAACAGATTATAGGTAGGTAATAGTAGACAAATATCCTGAGCAAGAGAATTCCAATTAATGCACATAGTGTAGCATAATTCCCCAACCCTTAAAACTGGGCTATGCATAGTGATCTCCTTCAAAACAATACAATATGGAAAGAGGGAAAAAATAAATATGTAAAAATCTGACACACATGATCAAACTACACGATCAAACTTAACATCCATCATGACAAATTGTGTTGATAACATGCATCCATTAATATGATGTGATGAGAACTCTATTTTACCTCTATATTCTTCTTTCCAAAAACCCTCCATCCAAGTCTGAGCATAGTAACAACATGAGAAAATTCCCAGTTGATCAAAACTATATAAAATACCTGACAGGTGGGACTTCTGGGCTCTGTTGATTAAGCATCCAACTCTTAGTTTTGGCTCAGGTCATGATCTCCTAGTTTGTGAGGTTGAGCCCTATGTAGGGCTCCATGCTGACAGCACGGAGCCTGCTTGGGACTTTCTCTGCCCCTGCCCTGCTCGTGCTCTCTTTCTCTCAAAATAAACTTTTAAAAATTATTTAAGAAAACAATAAAATAAAATACCTGACCTGTACTCCTGAGAACTAACACAGTAGGTAAAAACTAAGTCACTCAAGATGAGGGATGGATTTAGTTGCTGATTGTGTTTATACACTGGTTCATCAGGTGTGTCAAGTATCCACAGTAGTGTAAGATCTTAACAGCAGGGAAAACTAGGCATGAAGATTATAAAAACTATTAAATTTGCACCCTTTCTGTTCCTCTAAAACTATTCTTGAAAAGCCATTTAAAAATAATTATGTAGTGAGAAAACAAATACTATGAATAAAAGTCTCGGACAATGTCATCGAATTCCTGTTTGGGTTTTTGCTTGCAAAAATATAGTTTGAACATTATTTTCTATGATTAAGCCATCTATATCTAAACATTCATTCTTATAGGTCTAGGGATAAAGAGTGACACATGATCACAAAGTGATAATCATAGTATGGAAATGGTAGTGATATAAATACACAGAGTGTACTATGAATACCTACATGAGAGTCCATACACTCTGGGAGAAGATAACCCATGAATTATCCTTTCACTGATAAATCAGAATTAACCACATGTAGAAAAGAGAAGGAAGTTATGTATTTTAAATAGCATATCCAAATGTAAAATAATAAGAATCACTAAGTTAGGTGTGGGAAACCTAAGCACTATAGACTGGATAGGATAATGGGTGAAAGAAGCAATATGGAACAAGCATAATCAGTGGTCTCCCTGATACTGTCCTGTGTCATCTGGGAATAAATCTTGTTCATTTGCTCACTCTTATCGCAGAGAAGCCATGGATACATTCCTATGAGAACAACCCAGATAGTAATCCTCTCCGTCTTACCAGTTGTCAGTTTCAAGACAACACTTTCCAATTTTTGCCAATGAGATTTGAGATTTATGGCAATGAGAATTGAGATTTCCACTCTATGGTTGAAGACTTCCTCACTCATAAAAGTGACAGTCACAAAGAAATGATCTCTTCTACTTTTGAACATTCCAAGTGATTTCTGTTGTTATTGTAACCTTTTTGCAGCTAGGAGTAGATAAAATCTGATGTCCATATAAACACCCTTAGAGCAATAGAGTAAAAACCAGAGAGAATCAGTGTTTTGGTTATGTCACTACACCACTAAAGTAATTTAAGTAATGATTTACAGAGCCCTATAAGTTCTTGTTAGTGAGACAATAAATTTGACTCTTCTTTAATCCAATTAAGTTTCCAAATCATGCCCCTAAATTGTGATTATGTCTTTCCCACCAGAATTGTAAGATCAACAAATTATGCATGTAAATGAAATAATAACTAAGTGAATGAATGAATATATTAATACAGGTTAAATTCCCTGAGACTTACTGAATACAGTTTAATGGAATAAGATGAAGCTGAAAATAAAGACAACTATCAGAGCACAGAAGGTGTAACGTACCTTATGAAGAACCTTAAGCTTTATGTCAGTACCAATGCCATGAAATGATAATAGGTATTGCATAAAAAACAATCCTTAAGTAAACAAACATTATGATTTTATTAACTGGGTTTTTTTTTTCCAGGAATTTAATACATAATCACATGAGATAGATATATTAAAGTCGATACTAGAGAAGACATAGTTTTCTATCTTTAGTATTCTTTGAAATGCCTTCTGGGAGTTCTGGTCCAGTGGCAACATAGAAAGACCCTAAACTCACCATCTGTATATAGAGAAATCCCCCCTGAAGAACTGAGGTCTTACTGAACATTTTCTGCACATACAGAATAGCAAGAAAGATGGAGACATGGTAACAGAGGGAATCCCCACCCCAGACCCTGTGAATGCAATGGGGGAGGAATACAACCTACAGACCATGAGCAGTTTCCTCTGCCCTCAGGCAGAGACAAAAAACTAAGGTTTAAAAAGGGCATCTAGTATATTAAAACCAGTTCTAGAAACCTGCCACATTGTGGGAAAACTGCTGGAACTGTCTCTAGTCCAAGAGGCTGGTGAGCACCGGTTTATACCACCCCACCACAGGAGTAGGATTCCAGGAACCGTCACCAACCTGCCACCTCTGCGAGCCCCAGGCCCCTCGCCTACACCAGCCCCAGACATTCTGAGACATAGAGAAAAAAAAAGAACTTTGGTTTAAAAGGACAGCTAGAATATAAAGGAATGAGCCCTAGAATCTTGACAAATGGCAGGGTCGTTGCTGGTACTCTCTGAGTCAAAGGATCCAATGAGCACCGTGGTTTATGTTTCCCCTCCACCTTCATAGCATGCCTGGGAGTAGGGTCCAGGCACTGTAGCAAACCTAGGACCTCACTGAGCCCCAGGTCTTTAGCCCACACCTGCCCCAGCCAAACAACCAATGCCACTTCATTGTGGTACACACTATACACCCTCGTCAGCACTCATTACAACTCCAGCTGTTGTCCCAGGATGCTTTGTCTCTGTGTAAGCTTGGAACACTCCAGGTACAAACAACTTTGACTCAAGATGACTTGCTAGGGCACGCCTAACTCAGAGCACTTGGGAACCTCTTGGCTTACATCTGCTTTGTTTCTGCCACCTCACTAGGTGCCAACTGCCTAGGCTTTCTCTGGTCCCCTGGCCCACACCCTGCATTGGCTTGAGCCACCCTGCCAGAGTACCCACTCTTCTGAACATCCAGGGACACCCTGGCTTTCTCTTACTAAAACTTCAGTTGTCTTGCCTTCTGTATGGAGAGAACTAGGACACCCCCACTCCAAGCCTGCACCGCACCTCAGTTCTAGCAGCCCCACCGGGGTGCCCCCTGTGTGGAACACCACAAGAATCTGAGGCCCATGCTCTGTCCCAGCTCTAGCCACTGAAACAAAGTAGGAGTTGCATTGAGGGCCCCAGGAAATTTTGGTTTGCACTCACTTTAGCCATAGTTGTCCCACCAGGGTTTTTCTTGTGCTGAGAGCCTTGAGACAACATCCCCCCCCACCCCGCAACACACACACACACAGCTTTTAGTTTCTTGGGGTTTGGCTGCTCTGCCAGAGTCCTCACCACATGGAGAGCCCTTAGACCCCTCTCACCTATGGCCACTTCAGTTCCAGACATCTCACCAGGGCAGCCCCAGAACATGGCCCTAGAACACCCAGGCAACACCAGACACAGCTCCTGCCTTCACCCCAAGTTACCAGACACACACAGCCTATATGGGGGATGACCGTATGCAAGACCATTCCTTCAAGTTTCAGAGAAGGGTTCTGTCAAATTCATAAAAACAAACACAGAAAAGTCAAGCAAAGTGAGTGACCATTAATTTAATACAGACTGCTTTATACTGAGGATGTTATATATGAACCTTGTAGTAACCATAAACCCTACACCTCTGATACACAAAACATAGAAAGAAAGCCAAGCATAACAAATACTAGAAAGTATTCAATTTCAGGAAAAAGACCAAGAGAAGAAGTAAAAAAAAAATAGGTAAGAATGATAAAACTACCAGAAAACAATCACCAAAATGGCAATAGTACATACCTATCAATAATTACTTTAAATATAAATGGTCTAAATGCTCTAATCAAAAGACATAGGGTGGTAAAGTGTATTAAAAAAGCAAGACCCACCTGTATGTGCCTACAGGAGACTCATTTCAGACCTAAGACACATGTAGGCTTAAAGCACACTCTGTCTTTCCTTCTCTCTCTCTCTCAAATTAAAATAAATAAGTAAATATAACAAAGACTATAAGAAGAGGCAAAAGAAGGGCATTACATAATGATAAAAGGATCAGTAAAACAAGAGGACCTAAAATTGTAATTTAAATGCACCCAACATTGTAGCACCTCAATACATAAAGCAAATATTAACAGATAACAAAGGAAGAAATTGACAGTTCTATGATAAGAGTGGTAGACTTTAACACCTTACTTACATCAATGGATAGATCTTGTAAGCAGAAAATCATTAAGAAAACAGTATCCTCTAATGACACAGTAGACCTGATGACTTAAGAGATACATATAGAATACTCCACCCCAAAATAACAAGATACGTATTCTTTTCAAATGTACATGGCACACTCTTTAGGATAGATCACAACAAGTCTCCATATATTTAAAGAGATAAAATCCTATCATGCAACTTTTCTGACAATGAGATAATGGAACTAGAAAACGAGTACAAAGAAAAACTGAAAAAAACAAAAGTAAATGGAGGCTAAACATTATGCTTCTAAGAAACCAATGGATCAATGAAAAAAAGAGTTAATTTAAAAATACATGGAGATGAATGAAAATGAAAACTCAGTGGTTCAAAATCTGGGATAGCAAAAACACTTCTATCAGAAAAACTTAACAGCCTACCTCAGAAATAAGAAATATCTCAAATAATCAATATGAACTTAAACCTAAAGAAACTAGAAAAAGAACAAAGTCCAATGTTAGTAAAAGGAAAGAAATAATAAAGATCAGAGAAGAAATAAATGAAATTGAGACCAAAAAACCCATAAGCCTAGAATAGAAAAGATCTAATCAAAAGCTGGTTCTCTGAAAAGAAAACAAAATTGATAAAACATAGCCAGACTCATAAGACAAAGAGGACTCAAATAATATCAGAACGGAAACAGGAGTAACAACTGACACCACAGAAATACACAAGATTTATAACAATACTATGAAAAATTACATCCCAAAAATTTGACAACTTAGAAGAAATCTGGATCAATTCCTATATTCAGACTGAATGTTCCAAACTTAATCAGAAAGAAAGAGAAAATCTGAACAGACCAGTTACTAATAATGAAATTCAATCAATAATCAAGGATTTCCCAATAAACAAATGTAAAAGACCAGATGTATTCACAAATCAATTCTATCCAATATTTGAAGTGTTTGTACTGGTGGGGTGCCTGGGTGGCTTAGTTGGTTAAGCATCTGACATCATGATCTCATGGTACTTGGGTTCGAGCCCTGCATAGGACTCTGTGCTGACAGCTCAGAGCCTGGATCCTGCTTCGGATTCTATGTCTCCTTCTCCCTCCGTCCCTACCTCTCCCTCTCCCTCTCTGCCCCTCCCCTGCTAGCTCTCTCTTTCTAAAATAAACATTAAAAAATAATAATTTATAAAATAAAGTGTTTATACTTATTCTCCTGAAAGCATTTCAAAAAATAAAAGAGGAAAAGATTTCCAGGGAAGATGACAGAGTAGGAGGATCCTAGACTCACTTGTCCCAAGGATATAACTAGAGAACACTCAAAGCAATGCAAATAACTCAGAAAACAACCTGAAGACTGGCAGAATAAATTCCACAACTAAATGTAGAGAAGAGACCACATAGGAAAAGGGTAGGAAGGATGGAGACATGAAGGACATAGGACTATCCCTGGTGGTGGGAAGGGGATGCCATGGGTATGGAAAGGGGAGAGAAACACCCCCAAAGTGGGGGCATTTTCAAAGGAAAGATGGATCCCCCTAACATGTGACTTTGAAAAAACAAAACACAACAAAGAGGCCAAATTTTATCAATTCTTACAACCACAGAACTTAAAACCTGACATTAAAATAAAAATGGGTTTGGCTCTGGGAGGGTCAGGAGGGCTAGAAGAAACTAAGCCCCACCCCTGTTCTTAAAGAGACAACACAACAGCCCATGCAGCTATAGCATATAAGCAGTAGTTTCAAAGGTGCCTGGGGCATATGGGAGGTAAAATTATTTCCTCATCTCAGAGCCTGTTCCAGAAAGACAAAAATCTCTAGTGAACACCTCCTAAAAGAAAGGAACTAGTAGGCACCATTTCTGTCCCCCACCCCCCAGCACACACAGGAACCTGCTGAGATTGGCTACCCAACTTGCTAGCACTGCTGCCCAGTATTCACATGCTGTGCTTCCCCTAATCTAGCCCTCCAGATGGCCCACCTCAGTCCAGTGTGGCAGGATCCCTCCTGCAGAAGAAGCTCAGTGCAGGAAGGTTCCTAGCACTGCCACCTGGATGCCCTACACTCCCCACAGGGTGCTTGCACAGAATCAGAAAGGGCCCTTCAGTCATGGCAATGCAGGGTGCCTCCTGTAGAGGACCTGAGCCTTGCAAACCTTGCTAGTGCCTCTGCCACAAACTACATGCTTTGCTTTCACAGGGCTGGATGGAAGCACAGAATAATTAAAATGGCAAAATGTAGGGTTGAAGAAAAAAATGTTTAAAGCAGCAAGAGAAAAAGAGCTAGTTACATACAAGGAAATTCTATAAGGCTATAAGCATATTTTTCAACAGAAACATTACAGGCCAAGGAAATGACAGGATATATTTTAAGCACTAAGGGAAAAATCTGTATCCAAGGATATTTTATCCAGCAAGGCTATCATACAGGATAGAAGGAGAGATAAGGCATTTCTTAGACAAACAAAAAATAACGGAATTCATGACAATTAAGATAACCCTATAATATAAAGGGAACTCTTTGAGTGGAAAGGAAAGACCAAAAGTGACAAAGACAAAAAAGCATCAGAGAAAAATTCCAGAAACAATGGCAAAACAAATAATAAAATGCCAATAAATAAATGCACAGGTAAGTTCTCACAAACATTTAAAGAAAAGTTAATATCTATTCTTCTCCAACTATTCTAAAAAAATAGAAGAAAGAAAACTTCTAAATTCATTCTATGAGGCCAGTATTATCTTGACTACCAAAACCAGATAAAGATACCACAAAAAAAGAAAGGAAGGAAGGAAGGAAGAAAGAACTACAGGACAGTATCTCTGATGAACAAACATGGAAAACTCATCCACAAAATACTAGCAAACAAAATCCAACAATACATTTGCAAATAAAATGGGACTTATGCCTGGGGTATAAGGTTAGTTCAATGTTCACAAATCAATCAACATGAAATATCACAACAGTAAGAATAAAAATCATATAACTTCAGTAGGTGCAGAAAAAACATTTGACAAAATACAACATTCATTCACAATATAAGCCCTCAACAAAGTAGATTTAAAGAAAACATACCTCAACATAATAAAGGCCTTACATGAAAAACCCACAGTGATCATCATACTCAATGGGAAAAAACAGAGAGCTTTCCCCCTAAGGTCTGGAACAAGACCAAGGATGCCCACTCTCACCACCTTTATTCAACATACTCCTGTAAGCCCTAGACCCACCAATTAGAAAACAAAAAGAAGTATAAGTATCCAAGTTGATAAGTAAAACTTTCACTATTTGCAGATAACTTGATACTATCTATAGAAAACCCTAAATATTCTACCACCAAAATTATTAGAACTGATAAATGAATTCAGTAAAGTCACAGGATAAAACCAACATATAGAAATCTGTTGCATATCTATATACTAATAATGAAGCAGCAAAAGGGAAATTAACAGTCCCATTCACAACTGCACCAAAATAATGAAGTACCTAGGAATACAATTAACAAAGGGGTGAAAGATCTGTACTCTCTCATCACTGATGAAAGATTGAACAACACACAAAGAAATAGAAAGACATTCATGCACATGGATTCGAAGAACAAAAAAATTTTAAATGTCTGTACTGTTCAAAGCAATCTACAGGTTTAATGTCTATTAAATCAATCAAAATACCAACCTATCAAAATACCAAAAGCATTTTTCACAGAAGTAGAACAAACAATCCTAAAATTTGTATAGCACAATAAAAGACCTCTAATAGCCAAAGCAATCTTGATAAAGAAAAGCAAAGTTGGAGACACCACAATTCCAGACTTTAAGTTATACTAAAAAACTGTAGTAATCAAAAAGTATGGTACTGGCACAAACACAAAAAAAATAGATCAATAGAACACAATAGAAAACCCAGAAATAAACCCATAATAATGTCAATTAATCTTCAACAAAGGAGGAAAGAATATGCAATGTGAGAAACACTGTCTCTTCAACAAATGATGTTGGAAAACTGGACAGCTACATACTAGAGAATGAGGCTGAACCACTTTTTTACATCATACACAAAAACAAACCCAAAGTGGATTAAGTCCTAACTGGGATACCTGAAACCATAAAAATCCTAGAGGAGAACACAAGCAGTATTGTCTCCAACATTGGCCATAGCAACATTTTTCTACATAGGTCTCCTGAGGCAAGGGAAATAAAAGCAAAAATAAACTATTAGGATTACATCAAAGTAAAAAGCTTCTGTACAACAAAGGAAACAATCAACAAAACTAAAAGACACTCTACTGAATGGGAGAAACTAGTTGCAAATGAAACATCTGATAAAGAGTTAGTATCCAAAATATATAAAGAACTTCTACAACCCAGCACCCTCCAAAAACAAAGAATCCAATTAAAAATGGACATAAGATGTGGACATTTCTCCAAATACATACAAATGGCCAACAGACACATGAAAATACATTGAACATCACTGATCATCAGGGTAATACAAACCAAAACTACAATGAGGTATCATCCCACACCTGTTGGAATGGCTAAAAGCAAAACTCAAGAAACTACAAGTGTTGACAAGGATTTAGAGAAAAAGGAACACTCTTGCATTGTTGGTGGGAATACATAATGGTATAGCCACTCTGGAAAACAGCATGGAAGTTCTTCAAAAAGTTAAAAACAGAACTATTCTACAATCCAGTAATCTTATTACTGGGTATTTAACCAACAAATACAAAAACACTAATTCAAAGGATACATGCACCCCTATGTTTGTTGCAGAATTATTTATAGTAACCAAATTGTGGATATCAGTCCAGCATTCATCAATAAATGAATGAATGAAAGAGATGTGGTATATATATAATGGAATATTAGCCACAAAAAAAAGAATGAAAGCTTGCTATTTCCAAGGAAATGGACAGAGCTAGAGATTATTATTCTAAGTGAAATAAGTCAGAGAAAGACAAATACCATAAGATTTCATTCACATGTGGAATTTAAGAAACAAATCAAACAACCAAAGGAAAATAGACAAACCAAGAAACAGACTCCTAACTAAAAAGTACAAACTAATGGTTACCAGAGGGGAGATGGGGGGGGGGGGAATGGGGAAATGCATGATGGGAATTAAGGACTATGTTGTAATGAGCACTAGGAGATGTATGAAATTAACAAACCAGTATATTGTACACCTGAAACAACAAATTAAAAAATTAAAAAAAAAAAACAACAGAAGATGAAGGAAAGATTTCAAACATTCTACAAGGCCAGCATCACCCTGATTCCAAAACTAGACAAAGACACTTCAAAACCAAAACCAAATTAAAAACAAAACAAAAAGACTACAGGCCAATTTCCCTGATGGACATAGATGCAAAAATCCTCAACAACATATTAGCAAGTTCCATTCAACAATAAAGTTAAAGAATCTTTCAACACAATCGAGGAAGATTTATTCCAGGGATCCAAGGATGATTCATAATTTGCAGGTCCATTAACCCGATAAACCATATTAATAAAATAAAGATTAAAAATAATATGAGCATCTTAATAGACACAGAAGGTGACAAAATTCAACACATGTTAATGATAAAAAAAATCTCGACAATGTACATTTAGAGGAATATATCTCAACATAATAAAAGCCATATATGAAAAATCCACAGGAAAAACATAGAGCTTTTCCATTAAGATCAGAAATAAAGAAAAGAATGTCCACTCTCACCACTTTTATTCAACATTGTACTTTAAGTCCTAACTACAGCAATCAGATGAGAAATAAAAGGCATCCCAGCTGTTAAGAAGTTAAGACTATCACTTTTCAGATGACATAATACCATATACAGAAGACCTTAAAGACCCCACTAAAAAGCTTTTAGAAGCAGTAACATGAACTCAGTAAAGTTGCAGAATACCAAATTATTACACATAAATTAGTTGTGTATTTTTACACTAATAACGAAGTAGCTGAAAGACAAATTGAGAAAACAATTTTATTTACAACTGCACCAAAAAGAATAAAATACCTAGGAATAAACTTGAGATGAACGACATGTACTCAGAAAAATATAAAAGATTGATAAACAAAATTGAAAATGACACAAAATATTCTTCTTGTTCGTGGATTAGAAGAATTAATATTGTTAATATGAACATACTACCTAAACCAACCTACAGATTCTACCAATTTCTATGAAAATACCATCAGCATTTGTCATAACACTAGAACAAATAATACTAAAATTTATTTGGAACTGCAAAAGGTCATCTGAGCCAAAGTCATCTTAAGAAAAAACTGGAGATATCACAATTCCAGATTTCAAAATAAATACAATACTGTACTAATCAAAACAGTGTGGTACTAGAACAAAAAATAAACACATCATTCAACAGAACAGAATAAAAAGCTCAGAAATAAATTCATGCTTCTATGGTCCATTAGTCTATGACAAAGGAGGCAAGAATATACAATGGGGAAAAGACAGACTCTTCAACAAATGGTGCTGAGAAAACTGGGCAGATATGTGCCAAAGAATGAAATTGGGCCATATGCAAGAATAAACTCAGAATGGAATAAAAACCAACATGTGAGACCTGAAACCTTAAAACTCCTAGAAGAAAATATAAATTTCTTTGACATCAACCTTACCAACATTTTTCTAGATGGACAAGGAAAACAAATACAAAAATAATGAGACTACATGAAAATAAAAGCTTTTGGTCAGCAAGGGAAACCATCAACAAAACAAAACAAGGCAACCTACTGAATAGGAGAAGATATTTGCCAATTATGTATCCAATAAGCAATTAATATCCAAAATCCAAAAAGAACTTAAACAATTCAACCCCAAACAAAAACAAAAAACAAACAAACAAAAAAAAAACAAATCAGTCTATTAAAAAGATGAGCAGAGGACCTGATAATCATCCAGATACCAACAGACACAATAAAAGTTGCTCAGCATCACTAATCATCAGGGAAATTCAAATCAAAACCAAATGAGATATCACCTTAAACCTGTCAAAAACAAAAGGGCAAGATATAATAAGTGTTGGTGATGGTGTAGAGAAAAGAGAGCCCTCTGGCACTGTTTATGGATTTTTTGGCGGGGGGAGGAGAGAGAGCATGAGAGCACGAGTGGGAGAAGAGCAGAAGGAGAGGGAGAGAATCTTAAGCAGGGTCCATGCTCAGCATGGAGCCCAAAAGTGGGCTTGATCTCATGACTGTGGGATCATGACCTGAGCAGAAATCAAGAGTTGGATACATAACTGAGCCACCCAGGCATCCCCTGTTTGTGGAACAAATTTAAATTTAAAAATTAAAAATAGAAATACCATATGATCCTGTAATTCTGCTACTGGGTATTTACCCAAAGAAAATGAAAGCACTAATTTGAAAAAGATACATGCACCCTCGTGTTTACAGTGACGTTATTCACAATAGCCACGCTATGGTAGGAATGTAAGTATCCACTGATGAATGGATAAAGAAAATGTTATCTATATACACATACACACAATGGAATATTACTTAGCCATAAAAGGATAAAGTCTTATCTTTTGCAACAACATGGGTGGATCTAGAGAATATTACACTAAATGAAATAAGTCAGAGAAAGACAAATATATATGATTTCACTTATATGTAGAATCTATAAAACAAAACAAGTAAAGAAACAAAGAGCAGAAATAGACCCACAAATCAGAAAACAAACTGAGGCTTGCCAGAGGGGAGAGGATGGGGAGACAGGCAAAATGGATGAAGGGGAGTGGGAGATATAGTCTTCCAGTTATAAAATGAGTACAGTCTCAGGGATGAAAAGTACAGCAGAGGGAATATCGTTAATGACACTATAATAGTGTTAGATGGTGACAGATGGTAGTCACACTTGAGGTGAGCATAGCATTACATACAGAGTTGTCAAATTACTAAGCTGTACATATGAAACTAATAAAACATTGTGTCAACTTTAATAAAAATAAAATGAATTTTGGAAAACACTAAACAAAGCAATGCATTGAGGAATTTTTTTTTAAGATTTTATTTCTAAGTAATCTCTACACCCAATGTGGGGCTTAAACTCACAACCCGGAGATCAAGAGTCTCATGCTCTACTGACTGAGCCAGGCAAGTGTCCCTGTACTGAGGAATATTTGAATGAAAACATAATTATTTTTGCCTTTCTTATTTTTAATTGTAACAGCAATATTGAAGATAAATTTTGGAGAAATAGATCCATGGCAGAAAGATCATTTAGGAGTCTCTTGCAGTGGTCCAAGAGAAAAATTATATAAACCTTAAAATGATACTAGATATGAAGGATCAGGAACACAGTTGAGACCTACTTACTTATTAAAAATCAGTAATTAATAGGATTTGTTCAAGTGTGTGCTCTTGGGTACAGTTTAAGAAGAAAATTAATAACTTGGAATGATATTGGTGCTCTCACAGAAGACATGAAAAAGTTGGAGTACCTGTCTCATTAAAAATTAAACACATTAAAAAAAATTAGGCAGTGGGAACACAGCCCAAGACTATCACAGGATCAATCTAGCTAGCATGCTGTTGTTGGTGGCACCACAGAATCTCATAACTAGCATCTCATAACTACTACTTTGGGTTCTACTCCACCTGAGTCCTAAGACCAAAGACTTGGTCATTTGGTAGGAGAAGGGAACTAACTCTAAAGGCTTCCTCTGGATCCATCCTACCATTGCAGTCTCAGGGACTCAAGCCAGAGATTCTGTCAAATTTGCGGCATAGATCTCTTTCATCAGAAACTGGACAGGTAACTAGAAGGTAAGTCAAAAGTTGCACGGAACCTTCCATGAGCAGACATGGATAAAGTTTCACTAATCCTATCACTGCTATGACCATCCTAGTGATCTATAGGGATTTTCTAGGTCTCTAGAAATTACTGTTCCCTCAAAGCTTCCAACTCTTGAGGTCTAGGTTTTCTGTCTACCCTTACAAACAGCAATAATGAATGACCCAATGGTTAATTTCAAAGTTCTAGAAAAAATATTGCTATTACCTATTTAGAATAATCTTTCTCAAGAGTACCCACTTTCCTATTCACACAATGACCATTGGGTCTATGAATGGAATTACATCTGGAAATTGGATGAGAAGCCATGACTTTCCACTTTCTGTGGCTTACGTCAGGGTTCTGTCTACTTAAGCAGATTTATATATGTTTAAGTCTTATGGATTCCATGATTATTTATCATCTACAAGTTTTTCTGACGGTCAAAACCTTTCTGATTGCTCCTCTCACCCTGATAGTAATAGGAACCCACTCTGCTCCTAATACTTAAATGAAGCTTCTTGGTTTCTACAACCATTGATGCCAGCAGGCCTTTGAAACTCCAAAATATTCCATTAGTATATCCTGACTACAGAAACAAGCAACAGGAACATGTTTCAAGGAGCTGGCATTCCTCTCCAGACTGTATTTCTTAGGGTGTTAGAAAAAGAGAATTCATTTCTTACCAATTGTGGTGAGCAGGTACCATATCACATTGTTCATCTTAAATAGTTTTGGGAGTCCTCCCTCTACATTGAATGGGGTAATTAGGGGCATTTACCATGGGCAATATTTGAGTCCAAATGCAGCAAGTTCCATCTACATAGTTAAGAAAATTCATCTTTAAATCCAAGACCTCTTACACTATCAGTATTTCTGTCTGAAGACTTTTCTAGCTGCAGGATGTAGGTAATTAATGTCCCAGAAATAGCTCTCAACCAGTAATGGGCAATCAGACACTGCATACAATATACCTTGCATCTCAGCTAGGATCATTGTGACATGGACCATAGTACCCACAGTTGTTTATTTTGTTAGCCTGCTCAATTATTCATCTATTGAACTGGAAATTTTTCCATTATAGAAAAAAAAAGTTTAAAATTATGAAGATTTGAAATTAAAAATTAAAAACAGATTTATTGGAATATAATATAATACTGTAGTTAGAAAACTCTCTAGAATCTTAAACCATGATGATAGAATAGGATAGAATAATAATAATAAATACATTTAGCATGGTTGTAAGTTACAAGATAAAATATAAATTGTGACAAAAATCAACTGTACTGTTGCAAAAATAAAATGTGTTAATAGAGTTTCATTCACAGTACACTCAAACTCAAAAATAGCAATAAATAAATTCTATTACAGAAAAAATGAAACTGAAAACTACAAAACATCACCAGGAAGAATTTAAATCTAATAAAGAGAGATACACCATGTTCATAGATTGGAAGATTCAGTATTGTTAAGACGGCATTTATTCCTGGAAAACCCAGGAGGATCAACCTCTCAGATCCAACTTTATGAACCATAATTGATCTAGGGCCATAGCTGTGTGCTCTGCAATCCATGGTTGCATTTGTACTATGGCCATGCATATTGCAGGTTATTCACAGCCAGTTACTCAGCACAGTAGAGAAGTTAAGGCTGGATTATTCCTAGTAGACCCAGAATGCTCTTATGAATTAATGTGACTCAAACACTCAACAAATGTCTTCCAAATTTCCCTCAGAACTGCCCAAAGTCGGGTGCCTGGGTGGCTCAGTCGGTTAAGGATCTGACTTCCGCTCAAGTCATGGTCTCACAGTTCGTGAGTTTGAGCCCCAGACTGGCTCTCTGCTGTCAGGGCAGAGCCTGCATAGGATCCCCAGTCTTCCTCTCTCTGTCTGCCCCTACCCCCATAAAAAATAAAGTTTAAAAAATAATAAATAAAAGTGAACTTTAAATGCATCATAGAACTAAATATAAAAGCAAATACTGTTAAAGTAAATATTAGAAGAATATTGTGTGAGATGTACTAGGCAAATATTTTTAAACAAGATGTAAAAAGCATAAAGTATAAAATAAAAAATTATAAAAAATGGGACTAGATCACAATTAAAATTATCTGCTCTTCAAAAGAAACGCTTAAAAATGTGTGAAAAAGATGACCTTTTCCCACTGTTGTTACTGTGGAAATGCGCACTGGTTCAGCCACTATGGAAATGAGCATGGAAGGTACACAAAAAATTTAAGTTAGAATCAGCATATGATCCAAAAATCCCACTTCTGTCTATATATCCAAAGAAAATTAAAACATGATATTAAAAAAAGATAAATGAACAGTCAAGCTATAAACTGAAAATATTTCCAAAATAAGTATTTTACAAATGACTGATCCAGAATATATAATGAACTCTTGCAACTCACCAATAAGAAGACAAATAACCTCCTTCAGAAAACATGGGCAAATTTTTTTAATAGTTATCTCACCAAAAAAGACAAAAAGATGAATTGCTAATAAAGCACACTCAAATATACTCAATATCACTACTGAGTGACTGAATATACAAAAAAAATATCCACCAAACCAGATATGAAAACTAGAACTCTGACCCACTATCTGCAGAAACCAGTCCAGAAGCAAAAGCTGTAACAATCAACCCAAAGGATCAGGATTTAATTAGTAACTGCCAGCTTCCCTAATTTTTGCCTCCATTTCCAACTCACAACCAACAGAGAAAGCCAAATACACTTTTAATCAACCACATAGAACACTCTGCCAAATATGGCATCTCTAACTTCCCCATGCCAATCAGGGACTACCTGAAGCCTTTCTTTTCTTCCACCTCCATCTGCCCTGAGTCTCTGCCAAATTCAAGTAATGATGGCTTACTCCTTGCTATAGCAAGCCCTGAATACACAGCCTTTGGTTGTGTACATTTGAGTAGTCTTAGTTTATTTCTACATGAGTCATTAGGGAAATGCAAATTAACATCATGAGATACTACCACAAACATACTAAAACGATAAAGTTAAATGGCTGACGATTCCAAGTGTTAGGATATAGAGCAGTGGTTCTCAACAGGAGGTGATTTTTGCCCCCAGGGAATATTTGGCATTATCTAGTTTGGGTTATCACAGCTGGGGGACAATATGCTACCAGAATCAAATGAAGGTGGTGGCCAGGATACTATTAAATATCGAAAATGCGTGGGAAAATCCCCCAAAACAAATTATTCAGCCCAAAATGTCCATAGTGCTTCTGTTGAGAAATCCTGATACAGAGCAAATGGAACTTACATATATGTATATATATATCATACGACCCAGCAATCCAACTTATATTTACCCAAGAAAAATGAAAACATCTTTTCACACAAACACTTGTAGAAGAATATTTATAGCAGCATTATTTGCAATAATAAACTGGAAACAAAAAGATAAACAGATAAACAAAATTTTCTATCTTTCCTATGGAATTCTACTCAGCAATGAAAAGGAACAAAATGTTAATATGTCCACAGATGGTGAATCTCAAAAACATTACACTAAGTAAAACCAATCAACACAAAAAACTTATAGTATATGATCCCATTTATATAAAATTCTAGAAAAAGTAAAACTATAGTGACAGAAATTAGCTCAGTAGATGCCTGGGACCAAGGTCAGAAAAGTGCAAGGAATGCAAAAGGGGAAGATATCTTAGAGGGCAATATAATTTTTTCCTTATTTTCACTTGTGGTTTTGGTTAACCTTACAGAATTACTAAAATTCATTAAACTGTTAGGTAGAAGGTACATATGATCAGTGGAAGGAATGCTCCGAGGCAGAGTCCTAAGTCCTTGAAGAGGAATTAGAGAGACATGAGCAGGAGGCAAGGACAGTGATAAATAGGTTACACATTAGAAGCCCAGGGTCACAACATCCTGACCTTGTGGATTTCAAGACCTTGGGGATAACAAACCAAGAGCCACAGATGCAGAACATGCACTCTCCTCTTCCACCTACGCCCCAAGGTAACCCCTAGACTCATTATAATGCATTTTACATTGCACTTACAACCCCACCATGGAGAACGGCTGCCTTGAACTTTCCAATACAAACCCTGAAGGGGCAAAAACTCCTCCTCCCAACCTGTGGGCGGAGTCTCCCACGTTTGGAAGCTGCCTCCCACGTTTGGAAGCTGCCTCCATTAGTGACCACTCCAGTGTAGAGGTCAGCTCTTCCCAGCCCAGGAAGACACAACAAACATCCATCCAATACCAAAAGAGCCTAGCAGCGAACCCTCGGAACCTGCCCACTGTCTTGCTTGAGAGTCTGTGTAACTTTAATAAACTGCTTTGTGCTTGTTGCTTTCCTTCTGGCTGTCTTTACTGGAGTGTGGATCCTCACAGAAATCTTTTCATGGGGAATCCAGGAACAAAGACTTCCCTTCACACAATGTAAACTCTCCCACAGAAAACAAAACTACACACCTAAAATGAGCGAAAACTATTCTGTGAAATCGTTACATATAAATGTATTAGTTTTTAAAAATTAAAAGAACTAGAAAGTGTTCATTTAAGAATTATTAACTGTTTAATGCTCCCACAGAGATCAGTAAGATAGGAATGAAAACATGAGGTGGCCATAGATGACCTTATCAAGAGCAGTTTGAGGGAAGTGGTGGGTTCAAAAGTCAGATTTTAGTAGGCTCTACTTAAATGGAAAGTAAAGGAAGAGGACATTAAGTACACACTTCATGAGTAGGAATTGAACGAGAAGAGAAACAGACACAAAGGCTATGGGGAGACTTTTTTAATAGAATAGACTGAGAGACCCAGTGAAGATGCAAAACGGAAAAAATAATAATGAGAAGGGATTAGCCTGAAAATGATATTGAAGTGGTTGTCCTTGGTTAGGATAGAGGATGCTCTCTCATCCACACTAGAAAAAAAAAAGAATTTAAGCCAGATGTGGTCATAAACACATTCATAGGAAGGGCAGGAGGCTCAGCGAAAGGGTGGTTTTCTCCTTTTTCTCAGTAAACAAGGAAGCAAGAAAATTTGCTTAAAGTGAGGGTTAATAGTGACTTTAAGGAAAGAAGTCATGCTTTGTGGCCAGAACAGAGGAAATCAGTATGATCTATCACTAGGTCAAGAAAAGGATTTGACAGTGGTATTGGTGCTAACAAAGCAGACCGTTAACTGATTGTGGTTTATATTTATAAAGTTGATGGATACCTTCAGCAAATATAGTCTTGGGTGTTAACTCGACATCTTGTAGTGATCATTTTGCAATATAATTAAATACTGAATCATTATGTTGTATAATTGAAACTACCGTTTTGTTCTATTATACCTCAATTTTTTAAAAGTGTAGTCTTACACATTTTTTACACACAAGACAGTTTAATTTTAGAATTGATGTATGGATGTTTTGCCTGGCAGATGTGACTGAAAGGAAAGAGATATAAAAGTATCAAGGATGTTGGTGAAAATATTGTTTGAAATGATCAGTTGTGGAATTCAGAACAAGTTAGACTGAGATCAGGAAGTAACTATTCAATTTCTCAGGATTACCTGGCCTTCAGCAAAACATCCCTGTGTCTATAAAACACATATACACACACACTGTTAGGCCACGACAGTTAGTTTCAAAGGAAACACCTTCTTCAGCATATGCTAAAGGGGGCAAATCCATAAAGATAGACCAGATTATTATCATTTTTTTTCCAAGGACTGTTTGTATAAAACTGATAAATAGTTTTGGTTTTTTCCTTTAATTATCAGTCGTTTAAGTCAGAAGTAAAAATGTTTCAAGTCTTGTACCCAGTTCTTAGCTGGATTTCAATGAAAGCTGTAAATAACAATTTGCAAATGATAGATCCCTTAGGTGATCTGGTTTATACTAATTTATCATCACTGTGACATAACAATTGATAAAATGTGTCTGGCTTCATAATTATACATAATTCTTTCATGTTAGACATGAAAAATATCTGTTAGGAGTAGGAAAATATTATGATCAAGTCTTTTTTGTACATTTCAACTATTTAAACTAAAAGGCAAAACAACAAAAAATAGCCCCATCCTGTCAAATCAACCCTTTATGGTTTCATCTATATGCAGAAAAGAACTGTATACCTTGCTTGGCTTTTAGTTATATAAAGCAGTTTAAGTATTGTGGTTTTGAACACATATATTTACATATTAATATATATCTTTTATATTAAGGATACCTAAAATAGAAATATACTGGTAAGAATTTTAAAAGTTATGGTTTTGAAATTCTCATGGAACAAAAAGGTACATCAAAAGACATATTTCTTATCCATTTCGATCTTTAAACATTATCCACAGGCCATTCACAATTCATTTTGCAGTTGAAATTACTAAGCCTATAAATGAGTGTGTCTGTGTATATGTGTGCCTGCTTCACCCAAAAGAGCCACATGTAACAGTGACTTCAAATACACACCTTGAAAACCCATTCAGCAATTTATGGAACTATAGGAGTCTTTTTTTTTTTAATTTTTTTATGATGTGCTTCATTTTAGATGTATTGTGATCCATGGTACTGAAACTTTCCAAGTGAAGCACAAGGTCGTTTACAAGAAAGTATTGATTATTTTAGAAAATAAGCAGTTAGAGAAAAGCCTACACATCTATACAAGCTGGGTTAAGTACCACTTTTGAAGGCAAGGAGAATTGCATTTGTCTGGACTGTAAAACCTAAGTTTAGATAAAGAATCTGGCAATAAAGCTGAAAGGCAGAAGGGATAAAAGGAACAGGGTATTATTAATGCTTATCACTCCTTGGGTTCATGCCGTTCAATGACAGTTTCAAAGGGATGTGCTGATAAAGGATTTGCCTGTAGTCTGACACAGTGTGCGTTGGTTCCAGTAAGCCTCTTGCGGAACAAAGAAAGCTAAGACACTTCTGAAGCTTGAATAGATGAATGACAGCTCTGAACCCAAGTGGCAGCCAGCCTTTCTCTCAGGTTTTGTTATGTATCATATATATATATATATGATATATAACAGTTGAGATATACTTACTGGGCTAGTACCAAAACAGTAACTGAAATTTCCATCTTAGTCCCAAAAATCTCAGGAGAGCATATTGCAAAACCTTAAACATTCAGGAAAATATCATTGTTTTTGCTGTATTACAAATCTTAAATTTGCTAGATGTTTCTAAACCCTATCACTGAAAATGCCCTGGCATTAGTAGCAATGACAAAAAACAAGCCTGAAGATACAGAATATATGAATTTCTTTGTTCTACCGAATGAAATACATTTTGAATTTAAAGTCAGATTCCAGCTAAATGTTAGCACATCACCTTGATGTATATATAAGATTAAGGAAAATATGTAAGTAATAGTTGAAATTTAATATATTATTCATATTGTTTGACTGAGGGTGAATGAATTTACCTACAGACTTCTAAATGTCCTGTATACAAGCCCTAATCTGCATATGACAGAATAAAAGTTCTGAAAATATGTCAAGACTTTTAGTTCCTTTATCTTTGTAGAAATTGAGTCCTTTGTTTTATAAAACATAAAAATTACGTCAGTTTGCTTTATATAATATGGAAAACATTAAAAGTATAAATCTTCCATAATAAAAATATAACCACCATTAATACTGTGATCTACTTAATTTTATTTTTTCCTGCAGAATTTAGTTGAAATTGTCCATAATATGCATTCTGAGACTTTCTCATTTGTATTTTTATGTGGAATCAAAAACTCATGAGAAAAAAATAGTCCAGTACATATTTATGCTTTCTCATAAAAAATTTTTTACTAAATCATCTCAAACACTAGGATCAAGTGCTTTTGAAATGGATTTCTAAATTTAAAAATAGTAAAGTTCAGCAGGTAAAAGAGTCATATGTATTAGTAGAGATGATAAAAGTTAAAATGAGCTGTCTTTCCACAAAACTGTAATAATCCACCTAAGAGACAACCATTTTATCTTTTTTTCCCCCTTTTCTATTCTTCTGGACATGTTATCTTTTCGGGAAAAAAGCCCTCTTTCTCTGCTCCCCCTCCTTTCTACCCCTCCCCCCTTCTTAACATCCTCTTCTCTCCCACCTCTACCCCCAGGTCTCCTCTTTCTTGAGACCCTTTGTTCTCTCTGTGTACGTGTGTGAGTGTCTGTAAGATACACATATGTACTTGGTAACATTTCCATGTCTGGACACAGGGACCTAAATGCAGTGTTAATACAAGTATTTCCCACTTTTCTAAAGTTCATGTTTCACCACTTTGCTTTTATGAAAGACCTACATTAGTACTCGTTTTGAGTAACCGAAAGAAATCTGTATTGGATTTTCATTCTTAGAGAAAAAGACAAAAGTGAAAATAGTGTTTGTTTTGCAGAGAGCAGTTACAGAGGCATCACACACCCGGAGTGGGGGAGTGACCCCACCAAGTTCCTTCCCCACTCAGCATCTCAGCACCACTCCAGCAGAGCTCTGAACTTTATCTGTGAGCATCTATGCTTTAGCCTGGTTTATTTTGTGCATCTGGCATCAAGATATGCTCTGAGGTATCAGAAAAGCCTAAGAAAGGTTAGTTTGAGGGGTCTGAGAACTCTCCCCAGTTCCCATACAAATGAATGATAATTCCTTCTTCGTCTTACATCATTTCAGCTTATAAAAGACTTCATAGAAAACCCTACTTTCAGGGTGGAGGAAGCCTGTAGTTTTAAAGGGACCTAGCACATATAACCACAATTTTTATACTTGTTACCTTTGAGGTCACTGAAGTCGACTTCAGACCTTTAGTTTTAAAACAATGGTGCAGTGTACGTAGGACTGGATAGATGTGTAGGAGCGTATCTGTAGAAAAAACTCCTAGAAGTGGAGAGTCTGATGAAACTTATGTCCAGTGTTAATTCGGTATGTATTGCTAAATGGTTTTCCAAGTAAGTTGCACAAATTCTTATTCTGATAATGTCTTCATATCCTGTTGACCAACTGTCCAAATGTTTGCTTTCAATTTAATAGGTGAAGACAATCACCTGTCAGTGTTTAGTTTGTATTTCCTTACCTATGAGTGTACACGATAGTTATACTTGTCACTTGTTACATTTTAGTATTTGTATTCTGTGTAGGATTTTTAAAAAATTATTCATACTAGTATATATAATAATATAAAAAAGTACACAAATCTCAAGTGTAAACCAATTACTTCAAAGGGAGTTTCACATATTAGAACATTCCAGCATTTCAGAAGAGCCCATTTTGCTTCCCAACCACTGTCACCCCTTCTCAGGAAGTAACCACTATCCTCAGTTTCAACAGTACAGATTTATTTTGCCACTTTTTGAACTTTCTCAGGGAAAAAAAACGTAGAACACAAATTCTTTTGTGTCTGTGTTTTGTTTCTCAAAATTGTGTTTGTGAGATTTACTCCTGTGTTGAGAATAATTGTGTTAGGTTTCCTTTGATTTGCTGCACAGTATTTGCCTAATTATGTTACCGTGTATGTATCCATTTGCTGTTGAACATTTGGAATGTGTCCAAAATGCTGCTTGTTATAATTATTAGTATTTCCATACATATCTGGGGTTTTTAATGTTCCATGTATTTTCTGGTGTGTGTGTAGCAACTATGTATCTTCTTACTAATTTGTATGACTTCATTATATGTGCCTCGAACAAGCCTTTGTAGCTTGTACATGGTGTTACTATCTCCTCCCACTGTAGGTCTTACGTTTTTAATCCCTTAGGAACATTTTCATAAACAGAAGTACTTAATGTTAACTTATCAATATTTTCTTTTAGTTAGAACTTTTTCTCTTAAATGTAAGAAACCTGTTCTTGCACCAAGTTCATGAAGTTATTCTCTTGTGTTCTAAAGGCTACAGTTTTTTCATTCGGATAATTTACCTGAATTTGATTTTGAGTGTGGGGAAAGGAAGAGGATCAAGTTACATTTTTTCCCCATATAAATATCCACTTGATATTAAATAGCTTGGTAAACCCCTCTTTCTCCATTTCTCTGAAATAACCCTTTTTATAACCCTTTCATGCATAAATCCATTGTCCCTGTGTGTGGAAGTCTATCCAGACACTCTGTCTTGTCTTGTAGTACATCGTAGCATGAAGAGCACATGATTTAATACTAAACACCATAATAATTCTTGATATCCATTAGAATAAGTCCTTTCATTTTTTTCTTCTTCGAGATTGTATTTGCTACTTTTGCCCTTTAAATTTATTTCATACATGAATTAAATAGAAGAATATTGCTCGCTTTTCAAATATAAAGAGACATTTAAATTAACTTTATTTTTTACTTCTACATTAACTTCATGGCGACTAGAGACAGAATCTTTAAGATTATCTGTATAATTGGTATAATTCTTTGAAATTATTTGAGAGCTCTCGTGTAAATATGTTATCTTCACTTGGAAAGAATGAATGTTTTGCACTTTGGCAGGAAGGGGTGGAGTCGGGAGCATGTTCTATATATGTTAATTTTGTTAACTGTATACATCTTTTTCAAAGTTCTTATCCATCCTTGTTTTCTGATTTCTTCTTCAAACATTGAAAGAATCACAAAAAAATCTCTTTATGATTTGTGATTTGTCATTTCTCCTCTTAAATTCAATTAAATGTTTTTTTTTATTATCTTTTGAGTCTATGTTATTAAGAGCTCAAACGTTTTCAAGTTTTGTCTTCCTGGAAATTAACCCTGTAATTGCTATCAAAGAGCTATACCCACTTTCCTGTTTAATATTAATACAATCTATCTTGATTTAAAACATTACTTTTATATTTCCTGTATTTATTTTTCAACTGTAATTCTTATAAGCTGCATATATTTGTTTTTTGATTCAGTGTGAAAATGTTTTTTAAATGGAACATTTTTTCAATTGAATGTGATTATTTGAGTTTATATCAGCTGTGTCTTTGTCTCAGTTCAGCTTACTCTGTAATTATTATTACCTTCTTCTTTGCCATTTTTGTCATTTCCCTCTTTCTAAAAGCATTCCTTGAACTATTCTTTTACTGGCACTTTAGAAATTAGAAACAATTTCTAATAAAACCAGCATTTGACCTTAACCAGGACAGTAGCAGAAACTTCAAACATTAGTCTCTCTAGGGTTTGATCCCCCGCTGCATGTTGCCATCATTTTGACCTTCTTCACCCCCATTTAGTTGGCTATTTTTAACTTCATAAACATAGAAATATACCCATATTTTTCTGTGTGTTTGTTTTAAACTCAGTATTTTGCCTGTGAAATTTAACCATGTTGTTGCATATATCAATTTTTTATAGCTCAGTAATATTCTATTTTATGAATATGCCATCATATATTTAGTATATCAGTATATTTTTGACTGATTTCTGGACATTGTAAAAATATCCATACGATTTGAAGGTTAAGATGATGCTAACTTCTTATAAGTAGGATTTACATTTACATTTGCTTTTACACTTGGTATCTGGTAGCCAAAATCACTTTAAACAAGTTTTTGAGACTTTTTGAAATAGGGAATTTAGGACAGTGTATTTCCAATTCACCTTTATTTTGGGGGTGTATCCCTTAGAAAAACAACCTAATGTATGGGTAATGATTCACACATTCTAATCATGACTGGGTGTTGATGATCAGTTTTTGTCCACTAATCCCAGTAAAATTGCCAAAATTTCTGTGGTGCTCTCAGTTTCCCAACCTCCCCTTTGAGAAACAGAAAGTATCTCAAGGATCTGTATGACACTGAATGCATTTTGCCCATTTTGCAATGGGACACAAGTATTTTTAAAGGCAGGGGGGATGGGTGCCTGGGTGGTTCAGTTGGTTGAATGTCTGACTCATGATTTTGGCTCAAGTCATGATCCTAGGGGTCATGAGATCACCCTCAGTGTGGAACCTGCTTAATATTCTGTCTCTCTCTCTCTCTCTCTCACAGCCCTTCTCCCCCAGCTCTCTAAAGGAAAAAGGTTTCTTTACCTGTGCTTTAAAATACAGAAGAATTATTTAATGTTGTCATACTTTCTTCTTAACACTAACCACCTTTTCAAGTTGCCTATGTTCAACTTAAGTCATTTTATGTGTTTCATTCTGTATTTATATAAAGTTCCAGGTTCTCTATTTTGACATCATCTTTTCATCAATCTCTGCCAAATGAATTTAATTTTTTTCTGTTACATTTCAATTTCTTTTCCATTGTTAATAGTATTTGATTAATGTTGAAAAAATCTACTTCACTTTAGCATTTTTAAACTTTTTAAACCATTTTCATTAGTTATCTTTCTTGATCTAAGAGAGTGCATTATTCAGTTTAAGATTCAAGTTTGATTGAAAATTTTAAAAATTAGATAAAAGAGATTTAACAGAAAAAGTAAAGCTAGACTGCTAAGAGTGAGAGATGAAATGAAATGCATAAGGTTCTGAAAGGGACCCTTTGAATGGGATACTAAAGCAGGTGTTATGTGGTCTAAAAGTGAACATAATGCCTATTGGTGATTATTTAACAGACCAATCCTAAATAAGAGTAGTTCACAAAATTACTTGAAAACAGACATAAGACTAATTCTAGACCCTAAAGTAACTCACATCAATTCACAAATAGTTATAAATGTAGAAATATATAGACAGAAATACAGAGATGTATTCCTATCAAATGCCTTTTGCAACTATGTCATAAATCAAAACAACAACAAAAAGGTGTATTTATTTTTCAATTTTCTCCAGCTGGTGGTTTAAATATAAAGGACAGAGTTTGATTTCCATAAACTGCAGCCACAAATCAGTCTTATTGCGTTAGTGCAATTATGTCACATATAATGCAAAAATTAGAGGTTTACATAAACATGCAATCAGATATATTTCAAGAATCAAGAAAACTTTAAAAAAAGATTGCATTTCTTCTTATATGTAAGATACTTAGAAATTATTTATCCTCTCTACATTTCTTAATATGCAAAATCAGATTCTAATAATTCTTAACTCACGTTAACTATGATAAGCATTATTTGAAATAGATTACATAGTGTAATACAGTGACAATCTCTTATCTGCTCAGTAAATATTATGTGAATTTGATTATAAAATTGTTCTAAATTCCTAATTTATGTGTTTCATTTTTTCTATCTGTACCACTTAAAATGTGAAGCTCTATCACATCTATAGAAAAATTGGTTTTTATTTTAACATTGTTATGTTAAAACATTATATAACATATAACCTATATATATATTTCATATAACATAAGAGTTCCTGTCAGATTTTTTGTTTTGTTATCTAAATTAAAGTAGGAAGTAAAACTGGGAGTAAATGACAAATCATACTATAAAATGATAAATAATAAAGAAAATAATAAAAGATGTGCAAGATGATGTATTAGATTTTAAAATGCATTCTAACATATATTTATTAGAAATGCTGTTTCCTGCTACTACTATTGATGTGTCTACAGGTTTTCTACAAGGAACAACAATGCTTGGCTATTTGCTATTGTTTCCATAAAATGTACAAGGACTCAAGCAGACAAAGTAAATAAATTGAGGAAAAAATTCGGAAAATTAAAAAAAAATAAATGTAAAAATAAATTCTGTAATATACAGCATAGCATTTTTGTGGTTGTTTTTGTTGTTGTTGTTGTTGTTGTTGTTGTTTTAAATGGCCAGCCTGATTTTCCAGCCCTTTGAGTGTCTGTATTTCTAAAAAAAGATCAAACTAAAAGGCAGCCATTGGAATGGAAGAAGATATTTGGTATCCAAAATCTATAAACAACTTACCAAACTCAACACTAAAAAGCAAACAACCCAGTTATGAAATGGGAAGAAGACATGAATAGACATTTTTCCAAAGAAGACATCGAGATGGCTAACAGACACATGAAAAGATGCTCAACACCACTCATCATCAGGGAAATACAAATCAAAACCACAATGAGATACCATCTCACACCTGTCAGAATGGCTAAAATTAATAACACAAGAAACAACAGATGTGGGCAAGGACGTGGAGAAAAGTATACCCCCTTGCAGTGTTGGTGGGAATGCAAATTGGTTCAGCCACTCTGGAGAACAGTATGGAGGTACCTCAAAAAACTGAAAATAGAACTGCCCTATGATCCAGCAATTGCACTGTTAGGTATTTACCCAAAGGATAAAAAAGGACTGATGCTAAGGGGTACATGCACCCCAATGTTTATAGCAGCATTATCAACAATAGCCAAACTATGGAGAGAGCCCAAATGTCCACTGACTGATCAATGGACAAAGAAGAGGTGGTCTGTGTGTGTGTATATGTATTTATATATATATTTATATATATATAAATATATATATTTATATGAATGTTACTCAGCCATCAAAATGAATGAAATCTTGGGGCGCCTGGATGACTCAGTCAGTTAAGCTCAGGTCATGATCTCACAGTTTGTAAGTTCAAGCCCCACATCAGGCTCTCTGCTGTAAGCACAATGCCTACTTCAGATCCTCTGTCTCCCTCTTTCTGCTCATCCTCCACCTCACAGACGTGCTCTCTCAAAAACAAAAATTTTAAAAAGTTAAAAAAATTAAAAGTGGAAGAATGAAATCTTGCCATTTGCAATGACATGGATAGAGCTAGAATGTGTTATGCTAAGTAAAATAAATCAGAGAAAGACAAATACCTTATAATTTCACTCATATATGGAATTTAAGAAAAAAAAAACAGAGGAACAAATAGAAAGGGGGCAAGCAAAGGGAGGGGAACAAACCACAGGAGACTCTTAATGATACCGAACAAAAGGTGGGTAGGGGATGGGCTAGATGAGCTGAGCAATGTGTACTAAGGAGGGCACTTGTTATGAACACTGGGTGTTGTATGTAAGTGATGAATCACTAAATTCTACTCCTGAAACCAATGTTGCACTATATGTTGGCTAACTAAAATTTAAATTTGAAAAAATGCGAGAAAATAAAATAATATAAAAATTCAAATACTATAAAAGAAAATCTACTGAAAGAAATAACAAGTAATTAAATGTATATCATTAAAAGATTTATAAAACAATTGGACAGAAATATTTGGAAAGTCGTCTTTTAGTTTTTAAATGAATTTGGGTTTTTGGTTAAGACACATTTTATGTGCTATACTTGCTGTGTGTGTTTCACCATTATAGACTTCTCTGTTTTTCATATAAAAGAAGAATTCAGAGAGAGCCTATATTATGCATTAATACGTATTTAGTTTTGTTCCTTTGGGCTAAATGTTAAACATTTTAAACATTTTCCCATTTATAGCCCCGTTCTATTTATTAATCACTATTTTTAATCTACTGGCTTTTAGAAATCAATTAATAAAGAAAAATCCACTTATTTTTTGTTATAATTTAATTTCTAAAAATTATATTCAATCTCTTTTTCCAAATATGCCTAAGATCCTTATTTAGTTAAAATTATAATGAAAAATAAGGCTTTGGTCACTGAGCTTATTTGCATTTTTTCAAGAATAGAAGGTATTTTTATTATCACAACTTTAATGTGATATTTTGTTATTTTAATGTGCATATTATTTTTTGAAATAATTTAGAGTAACAGAAAGTTGCAGAGACAGTACAGAAATATCCTCTGTAAATCTCACCCAACATCGTTTCTTTGTGACATGTTATATAAATAGAATCAAAGGGTAACATACTGTATGATTCTTTTTTATAATAATCACAAAATGACCTAAGTATTGGGATGGAGAATATATTTGTAGTGATTCCAAGGGTTAGGAATGGTTCTTAGAAGGAAGTTGGTGTGGTTTGAAAGAGGTGGCCTGAAAGAGACCACTGTGGTAATAAATAACTCCATATCTTCATTTCAGTGGTGGTCATATGGATCTACACATGTGATAAAGCTACATTAAACTACACAGACACCAATGCCAATGTCAGTCCTTTGGGTTTGAGATTACACTGTAGATACCTAAGATGTAGTCAGCAAGAAACAGCATGGGCCTATCTGCCACACCTATCTAGCTAGGCCACTGATAAAAAGTTCAACTTGCCAGATAAAGAGCCCCCTTAATGTGGTACCATCTTTTGAGGGTGGTTGTTGATTACATGGGACTTGTTCTCCAGTGGAAGAAGCAATGATTCTTGCTGAAAAAATATTTTGGGTATGAGTTCAACATTTCTGCACAAAGAGCTTCTCAGCCTGTACCTCTATCCAAGGGCATACAGAGTATCTTTGTCCATGAACCTGGTATACTACCTAAATCAAACATGAGGCACCTGCTTTATATTTAAAAATGTGCAGATCATGGGATACACTGGTGCTTTCACATACTGTAGCACTAGAAGCTGCTGGCTTGTTAAAGGAATGCAGGGCCTGTTTAAGGTGCAGCTGAAGGCAGACGTACTGCCTGTGATCTTCACTATCCTCCTTAGTTCACCATTATCCAATATGCAATCTGAACTCTAACTCAAAAACCATTGTTCTACCCATATGGTGCTAATAGGTAGAATACATAATTCAGGGAACCAAAGTTTAGAAGTAGGAGTGTCCTGCTTATAATCATTCCCTGTGTCCCACTTGAAGAATATGTGCTTTCTGTTTCTTATTCCCAGAAAGAAAATTACTTCTACCAGAATTTCTGTAAATATTATGTTAAATTGTGTTGCCTAATGACTGGTCACTTTGATCTACTCATGCAAGACAAGAAGTCAAGGAAAGGAGTCGCCATTTAGGCAAGGGTAATTGACTTTGAACATCAGGAGATAAAGCTTCTGTAACATGCTGGGGCTGGGAGTAAAGTATTTAGCACCAGGTCATCATACACGGACCCTCTATCTCTTGTAACTTTCCTAACCAGTTCTTGCTCTGGAGAAGACAAAGATATTCTCATTTTTTCTCCTGTAAATAAACCACCTCTTTTTTTTCTTGAATATTCATATCTTTCCATTTCCTTGATGTCCAAAAAAAATAGAATATATTCCAATATGGACCATTCTTTAAAAATGGGTGCTGACAGCCTGAAGGGTGCTGGTAACTTGTTATATTTGCTTGCTGCAAAGAACCCAACATCTGAAGTGAGATGAAACATTAAAAATGTGGATATGCATTACTTGATATTTATTAGTTAAATTGACTTGGAAAGAAGCAACACAAAAAAGCCCTCTCCAACAGGTAAGCTCTCAATACTTTACTCATAATTATATTCTTCTTCATGTTGTCATCATTTTAGTCTAGCACACCTCTGGATCTTCCCTGAAAGAATTAATTAGATCAGTGCTTCTCAGACTATGTGTACATGAATCATCAGATCTTAGGTGGAGCCTCATAATCCTTATTCTCAAGAGGGTGCTTGGAAATGTCATTGTTGCTTGTCTATGGACCACACTTGGAAGAACAAAAAAAACTAACTTTATATGGCATGCCACTAATGTTTATTTAAGCTCCATATATTTTTCTCAATATTCCATTACCATAATTTGAAGGTCCATTTACCTCGGCAATAGGGATTTGAGCCATAACTAAAACCCATGAATCTTACTATGTATTGAAAACCCCAAAGATTCTACCAAAAAGCAGCTAGAACTCATAAATGAATTCAGTAAAGTTGCAGGATACAAAATCAATGTATGCCAATCTGTTGCATTTCTATGCACCAATAATGAAGCAGCAGAAAGAGAAATCAAGGAATCAATCCCGTTTACGATTGCACCAAAACCCATAAGATACCTAGGAATAGACCTATTCCTAGGGGTTAAAGACCTGTACTCTGAAAACTATGAAACTGAAGATGACACAGAGAAAAAAGAAAGACATTCTATGTTCATGGATTATAAGAACAAATATTGTTAAAATGCCTATAGTATGCAAAGCAATCTACATTTTTAATGTAATCTCTATCAAAATACCAATAGCACTTTTCACAGCACTAGAACAAACAATCCTAAAATTTGTGTGGAACCACAAAAGTCCCTGATAAGCAAAGCAACCTTGAAAAAGAAAAACAAAGGTGGAGACATCACAATTCCAGACTTAAAGTTACTTTACAAACCTGTAATGATGAAAACAGTATGGTACTGGCACAAAAATAGGTACATAGATCAATAGATTAGAAAACTCAGAAATGAACTCATAAGTATACAGTCAACTCATGTTCGAGAAAGCAAGAAAGAATATCCAATGGGAAAAAGAAGTTCTCTTTAATAAATGACGCTGAGAAAATTGGACAGTAACATGCAGAAGAATGAAACTGGACAACTTTCTTACACCATACACACACAAAAAATAAAATCAAAATTGATTGAAGACCCAAATGTGAGACTGGAAACCATAAAAATCCTAGAAGAGAACACAGGCAATACTGTTTTTTTTTTTTTTACATCAGCCACAGCAACTTCTTTCTAGATATATCACCTGAGACAAGAGAAACAGAAGCAGAAATAAACTATTGAGATTGTATCGAAATAAAAATCTTATGCACTGCAAAGGAAACAACCAACAAAAAGACAATCTACGGAATGGGAGAATATATTTGCAAATGACATATCTGATGAAGGGTTAGTATCCAAAATATATAAACAACTCGTAAAACTCAAAACAAATAATCCAATTAAAAAATGGACAGGGGCATTTACCTTTTAATGCCCCCTTTCTGCAAAGAGAGACTTCTTACTATTCTTCCTTTCTAATCTTATACTCTAATCAACACGCCTGCTGCTCGTTTTGTGTCCACCTCTTCATTCTTTGAAATGGCAAGATAACAAACCCTAGTATTGAGGTAATAATCCTCCAACATTTCTTTGGGAACTTGTTCCAGGATATCAACATCTTCTAACCTTAAGTAAAGAGCAGCAGGCACCTCTTATCTTTCTATCCTAAATAAAACTCTCAAACCAAACAATGGCACCCATCAGCCAGTTAACAGAGAATACCACAGCTGGAATTCTCTAGTCTCCAGTGACAGGCTCCTTGGGTCTCCTCCCAGGGATTCCTCAACATAGTTGGGAAAGTCAGTATGGTGGAGTCCCAATTTCATTTGGAGAAAAACCTCTGTATGCATGGGACTCAGGGGAACTCAAACAACAACTGATGGTTCCTGACCAAGGCTACACTTTGGTGGATGCCTGCAGGTCATCAGCAAAACCTGATCCTTGACCTCCCCATTTGGGTATCCAGTGGAACTGTCCTGTTTCTGTCTTTTCCAGTCTCTCCTTTTGGGAAATGAGTGGAAAGGCCCAGGACTGATCCCTCCTAGGAGTGATCCAGGTGACTTCCAAGGGGTCCTACTCACAGGTTTCCCAACTACAGAGGAAGGTGGTCCTCTACTTGCTTCCATTTCTGACACTCTGGCATGGATCACCTCTCAGGTCCCCATTTTTTGGACCTTTCATTTTCAAATGTGCTCTTGCAGAGCACAGAGCAGGACTTACTTCAGTCCCCTCTGGGCTCACCACCTTCCTCCTGCCCTTGATGCTTACAGCTGGGATTGGAGAGAAGACATTTGGCAGACTCCCACAAGCTGAGGATGATAATTAGAACCAACTGTGTCTGTTTAGTATCAAGATGGAGACTTTAAGGAATATTCCTAAGCACCTGCCAAAACTTGTTTTGTTTCGGGGAACTTCCCTATCTTCTATGGCCAGTCATGGACTGCCCAGTCCCACTTGTTGGTAGAAAAAAAGAAAGATAGATAGACAGATGGATAGATAGACAGATAGATAGATGTAGATACAGATATAGATATAGATATCTATCTTCATCTGCTTATTTCTCTGAGCTGACAGGCTTTAGAACCAGGAGACCTCTTTTTCTGCCCTCTGGGCTTATATCTGCTTTCAGACTTCTTGGCAGTACTCACGTCTTCAGCCTTCCCCTCTCTCCCATGTCTGCTGCCTACAAACTGATTCCTATACCATCCTCAGTGCCTCAGGCACCACTGGCTCCTCCTCCCACCTCTAGGTCAAGGAGCAAATAGGACCTCACTTGGACTTCCCCCTTCAGATTTCCACACTGGTGCCCCAGGTAAAAATTGACAATGGGGAACAAATTGATTGACTTTTATGTGGACATAGGTAGAACATAAACTAAGTTTGTTGGTTTAATTAAGATAGACATGTCTTTAGAGTTATCAGCATTAAATCTATGAAACTTTTTCTACCTAAGTTTACTGAAGGTCAAATAAGATTTGTTATCTGGTGCAATTTGTTAGCAAAAAGGTTGACTTAGTATGATGGTTAATTTTGTCTGTCTCAGAGTTTTCATGGTAATGAAATTGTTAAAAAGCTCTCAGCATCCTTGATAACCTAAAACCTTAGAGTTTTGCTTGGAAGATAAACTGGATTAAATTTGTTGAATATTTAGGCCTTTTCCAATTTGGATGGAAGGCTCAGGCATTATTTACTAAACACAGGTTTGTGCTTTTGACTTACTGCAGAAAAACTAAGGATATTTGGGTCTGTTGGAAAACATGCTTTGTGCTTAATTAATTTATAAGTTTGCCAGGAATTATGATGTAATAGTTCACAATTGGTTTCTACTTAGTTTTCACTAGAGACTAAGGTTTCTAAGAGTTAAAATTCTGATAAATGTAGTTAAGACTGATGGAAAAAAAGGAAAGCAACTCTGTATGTAGAAAGGATATGTAAAATATACATATAAGAAATGGAAATGTATTTTTGTTGAAGGTCAAAGAAAATAATGTTGTCCTAAATAGGACTGATTGTTTGGAGAGGAATGGCTTGGGACAAAATCTAAATGCAAAGGAAAGTTGCAGAAGATTTGTGAAGGGAAATCTTTGGAAAGGATTTTTTTCTGTGGTCAGGATAGGCTAAGCTTATAATGAATGGATTATATATATAATATATATATATATATATAATATATATTCATTATATATATAATGAATGAATAAATGAATGAATGGATTTTAAAAGTACACTGGTATAAGATTAAAATTCCCCCTCTTTTGATCCAAAAGTTGGGGAAATGGTGGCAATACCCTTGCTGTTGGCTTCCAAATGTTTCACATTTGTGTGGTTTCTGTTTAACAGAGAAATGGATGCCTGTGCCATATGAGGGATGGGTGATAAATGAAGGGCTTTTACTGGGATACATGGGAGGCATTTTGCTACACTTACCCCTCTGTATGCTGACTTGTAAAAACCTAGATACTCTAAAATGGGCACCCACATGGCTGCAACGTATTTATGTGGGCATTGCTGATTAAGGCAGGGGAACAGACCCCGACTTTGGCCCTTTTAGCCTCCAATTTTATCCTTACAAAAAATGGTTTTTTTAATGGATAAATTACTGTTGGGCCAAAATAAAATGAGTGCATCCTTCTACGACCAGGGGAGTCTTGCTTGGTCAGTCGATACCCCCAAGATCTCACAGGCAGGAAACGGAGAGGGAGGAGAAATCGGGCAAGACAAGGTCAGCTCTCAGAGGTGGGGTCAAGCCTGGGTAAGAGCAACCAATCCCAGCACATCGAAAGGCTGACAGGACTTTCTGCTGCCAGTCCCATAGCCAGGCAAAATGCAGGGCCAGGAGAGGAGGATTCTCCTGAGCAACTGTAGGAAACTGAGATAAGGGACATTTTCCTCCTTTCTCCTATAAATTGGCAATTCCCCAACCAAGGCCAGTATTCCTTTATGACGGATTCTGAAAAATTGGGATGATTTTGATCCACAAGCCCTGAAGAAAAAGCAACTCATTTTCTTTTTCACTGAGGCTTGGTCCCATTACAAATTGGAAGAGGAGACCTGGCCGCCAGAGGGAAGTCTCAATTATAATACTATCCTACAACTGGACTTGTTTTGCAAACATGAGGGGAAATGGGGGAGTCCCCTATGTTCAGTGTTTTGGGTCTTAAGAAAAAATTGGGACTTGCGTATGCTATGCAAGGTCAACACTGGCTTACTGGCAGCCCTTGCCAAGATCCAGCAATGAGGAGGGAAAACAATTAAGGGCCCCTTGCCTGTACCCAAGGCCAACCTAGAGAAGGAGGAAGGGAAGTCTTCCACCTCAACGTTTTCCTCCTCCTCGGGTCCTCAATCTATATATCCAGACTTAAAAATCGTGCACTCTGCTCCCTGCTGCCCACTTCATCCAGGCCGTCCCTGTAATGTAACAGGCCAGGAGGAGGGATGTAGGGAGGTACCACTATGATAAGATTACAAGATAAGATTACCTTTTTCATTACAAGATGTAAGATAGATACAAAAAGATCTAGGTAAATTTTCTGATGATCCAGATAAGTACATAGAGGCTTTTCAGAATATTACTTATGTTTTTGAGTTGGCCTAGGAAGATATAATGCTTTTGTTGAATCAGACTCTTAATGAGAAAGAGAAGTGTGGGGTTCTGGCAGAGGCTGAGAGATACGGGTACAAGGAGCTCATTGTTTATTAGGGACCTGGAGGTCCTAAAGAGAACTCCCAGTTCCCTACTAGAGTTCAGGCAGTCCCATCCCAAGATCCTAATTGGGACTATGACCATCCCATTGGGGAATTAAATATCGTCACCACTTACAAACTTGTGTCCTGGAGGGATTAAGGAGGTCTAAGCTTAAACCTTTAAATTTTGCTAAATTAGCCACTATCTTAGATACAGGAGGAAACCCTGGTGGCCTTCCTGGAAAGGTTAAGGGAGGCTTTCATTAATCTTCCCTGATACCTCTAAGGCAAGGCCAATTCTGAAGGAGAAATTTGTCACTCAGTTGGCCTGGGATATTCAGAGAAAACTGAAAAAATTGGCTGTTGGCCTGGAAGGGACCCTGAAGAAGGTCTTACAAGCTGACAACCAAGCATATTACAACCTAGATCAAGAGGAAAATAATGAACAGGAAAGGAGGCTTAAGAAAAAAATCTGAGGCTGTAGTTGCAGCCTTATGTACTGTGTCAGATCAGACTTCCTGAGGTCCTGGCACCAAGTGCCACTTATGTGACCATTCAGGGCGCTGGAAACGAGACAGCCCTCAGAGGAGACAACCAAAGTGAACCCCTGTAAACCACGCCCCTTGTGTGGAGACCATCCATGGAAATCTAAATGCCCTTGGGGACCACAATCCTTGAGGGCTCTGATAACCAATGTCCCTGAAAGAGACTGACAGGCCCAGGGTTCTTCATGGTGGCTCCTTTAAATCAACTACCTATCAGAAACCCAGACCTTCAGGCAACTCTGGGTATATAAGGAAAACCAGGTAATTTCCTTCTTGACATTGAAACCATCTTTTCTGTCCTCCTTTCCCCTCTAGGCCAACTACCCAAATACAGCATGACAATTAGAGTCACTGGAAAACCTAGGACAAAATTTTTCTGTCAGTCACTGGCGTGTACTGGGGAGACTTGATTTTTTCACACTATTTTCTGATAATGCCAGAGAGCCCCACTGCCTTGCTAGAAAGAGACATTATGACTAAATTAGGGACTACAGTGCTACTACCTCCAGGATAGATAAACACTTGCCTAAATTTATAGTAATCTGGATAGTGAAGATCAGTTTTTCCTTGAGGTAAAATTAAATACACCTCATGGAGTTATTCCTATGGAAAGTAGATGACCAAAGGAGAAATTGAGGATTGAGGACCATAAACTAATTCAGGTGCTTAAATACTCCAACCAACAATATCACAAGATCCAAATAACTATGGAAGAGGGAGGGAAAACTATAGTTAAATTGATTTTTAAAAAATGACCAGACATATCAGGACTTTTTGGATGGCTACAGTGCATCTTTCCTTCCTATGATGTGACCTCTTCCCTAGGAGGTATTGCATTTGGAGTATTAATGGTTGGTGGTCTAATATTCTTTTTGTATGTCATTTGGAGAAGCCGTCGCATATGCCAGAAAACTGACATCCAAGAAAATTTTGCTAGCCTGATGTTCCAAACCCCCTCCCATTATATCAGACTTCTGACTTCTCCACCTCTAAACCTACCCTGACTGCTGTTCCCGTTATTGCCCCCCTTAGGCAGGAAGCAGGTAAGATCGGTTGTGTTCCCAATTCCTAACAGCAATTAGGAGTCACATGTTGGGGGGGGGGCGGAATACGGTAGGGAAAAGATAGGATAAAATAGGCAGAGAGGGAAAGGATGGGACCTGAGGTCCCAGCGTGAGGACAAATATTTTATTTTTGTAACAATGCTGGGAGTGTCTGACCACAGCAAACCCCCTCAGACATAAGGTTCCTCTTAAAAATCTAACAGCCACCATCTACTCCCCCTCCCCCTTAGGTTCCCCTCAGGAATTTGACCAAAGACCTGACTAAAAATACGTAGATCATAAAATGTGTGGCCCATATGGAATGGGATAGCTATAGACCATGCCTCATATGATGGAAATGAGTCAATCAGGAACAGACAGTCCAGCATCTAGAGTTATCAAGCCAGTAAGGGTAGGACCTGAGAAGGAACAAGGGGGAAAGGAAGTGAGGTGGGGGGTGACCAGAATCTTATAAAACAAGGACCCCTTGCCTATCATCATGGGCATTCACTTTCCAAAATCCCCTCTCTACAAAGAGAGCTTTCCTGCTATTCTTACTTTCTAATCTTATATTCTAATAAAGCTTTGCCTGCTGCTAAAAAAATAAATAAATAATGGGGCACCTGGGTGGCTCAGTCGGTTAAGCATCTAACTTTAGCTCAGGTCATCATCTTGCTGGTCATAGTTTCAAGCTCAGAGTTGGACTCTGTGTTGACAGCTCAGAACCTGGAGCCTGCTTCAGATTCTGCACCTCCCTCCCTCTCTCTCTGCCTCTCCCCTGCTCTCTCTCTCTCAAAAATAAATAAGGATTTAAATTTTTTAAAAATATAAACAGAAGACATGTAAAGACATTTTTCCAACAAAGACATGTATATGGTTAATAGACACCTGAAAAAAGTGCTCAATATCACTCATCATCAGGGAAATGAAAATCAAAACTACAACGAACTATCACCTGACACCTGTCTGAGTGGCTAAAATCAACAACACAAGAAACAACAGGTGCTGGCAAGAATGTGGACAAAAAGGATCTCTCTTGCACTGTTGGTGGGAATGCAAACTGGTGCAGCCACTGTGGAAAAGGGTATGGAGGTTCCTCAAAAAGTTAAAAATAGAACGATCCCATGATCCAGAAATTGCACTACTAGATATTTAACCAAAGAATACAAAAATATTAATTCAAATGGATACATGCACTGTGATGTTTATAGCAGTATTATCTACAATACCCAAATTATGGAAGCAGCCCACGTGTCCATGGATTAATGAATGAATAAAGAAGTGGTATGTATGTTTGTGTGTGTGTGTGTGTGTGTGTGTGTGTATACATATATGCATGCATTGGAATATTATTCAGCCATTAAAAATGAAATCTTGCTATTTGCAAGGACATGGATGGAGCCAGAGAGTATTATACTAAGCAGATAGTCAGAGAAAGACAAATGCCATATGACTTCACTCATATGTGGAATTTAGGAAACAAAGCAAGCGAGCAAAGGGGAAAAAAATAGGGAGGCAAACCAAGAAACAGACTCTTCACTACACAGAACAAAATGATGGTTACCAGAGGGAAGATGGGGGTGGGGGGGAATGGGTGAAACAATTGATGGGGATTAAGGAGTATACTTGTGATGAGCACCTGGTGTTGTATGGAATTGTTGAATCAATATATTGTGCACCTGAAAAGTATACTACACTGTAAGTTAACTGGAAGTAAAAATCTTGAAAAAAAAGTAAGTATCTTAGATTCTTCATATCATAGTCCATTCTTTCTGATATCTGACTTCATTTTCAAGTTTCAGGTTCTTTCCTGATCTATATGGCCCCTCTTCTAATCTGTCTCATGGGTTTGATTTCTTATGCTACCACAGTCAAGATATTAACAGAGGTACTCAAGATACAGAACATTTCCATTACCTCAGAGGTGTCTTATGTTGTCTTTTATTGTCATGCGCACTTCCCTTCTACCCTCCAGCTCTTAGCCCCTGCCAACAACTAATACATCTTATATTTCTGAGTTTTTTATTTCAAGAAGTGAAATTTTATTATTTCTAGGGGCGCCTGGGTGGCTCAGTGGGTTAAGCGACCCATTTTGGCTTAGGTCACGATCTCATGGTTCGTGAGTTCAAGCCCCATTGAGCTCCGTGCTGACAACTCAGAGCCTGGAACCTGCTTCAGATTCTGTGTCTCCCTCTCTCTACTCCTGCACCACTCACACTCTGTCTCTGTCTCAAAAATTAAAAAATCATTAAAAAAAAAGAAATTATAGTATTTCTAACCTTTTGAGAATGGCTTTTTTACTGCTTGGCATAATTCTCCAGACATCTACCTAGGTTGGTGCATATATCAATATTTGTTTTTCGTTTATTGATGAGTAATATTTCATGATATGGATATGCCATAGCTTCCTTAACCATTCAACCAATGAAGGACATTTGTATCATTTCTAGTTAGGGGCTATCACAAATAAAGTGGCCACAAACATTCAGGCATGTGTTTTGTATCACCACAGGCTTTTATTTCTCTAGGATAAATACCCAGGAAGGAAATTATGAGTAGCATTGCAATCCCTGTCTGTCTCAGAACAGAGTCTCAGCTCCCTGCAAGATCTCCAGTGATATGTAGTTTCGCCATGTTGCTTCTTGGGCCCAATGTTCCTAGCTTGACTGACTTTGTTCTACTTTTCATTCTTTTCTGTGTTTGTTTTATATATAATATCTAGGATTTTCAGTTTTAATTAGCCGAAAGATTAAGGGAAAGAACATCTGTATCTTTTCAGAAGCAAAATGCCTTGTTTATTTAGTTTAGATTTTGTTGTAACTACACACTTATCTTAGTTTCAGGCATGTTTAGTCTTTTGACCAATTATGTGCTCTCACAATCCTTATGTTTTCTAGTGCATCCTGGGTCCACTATAGTCTGGCTATCCCAAATCTCCATTTCCCTCAGGAAAAAATTAATCATCTGGAGTTATTCTGTTTTATTGATTTCATCCACATTCACAGAGAAGTAGGTGGTGAGTTGGCCTAATAGTAACAGTACTTGGTAATTCCTTCCACGCTATATACAACATAGGCCGCAGGCTGCTAGAAAAGTTCCTGTGGGTCCTGGTAGGCAGCTTTATATCATCAGTTCAGCTACTTAGCCTCGTGATTTATTTAGAGAAGCCGCAGAGACCTGAGGCATTCATGAGAGAGGAATATTGTTTCTATACACGTTTACTCCTAGTCTTAAATCCATTTCTCAAAATGCTGTACTTCCATATCTGGTTTTGAATATTCATTCTGCACATATATAGAGCATAGATATTTCTAGACTTTCCTATTATTTCTCCCTATTGAATCAATATTTTTCTCAACAGAAATGTACCTCATATGTTGACATAAAACTTCCATTTTTTGAAGGAAACCTGGTCATAAAAATTCAAGTATCATGTTGACTTATCTGCACTTTTTGTGTTTTCAATGCATATATAGAAATCTCTGACTGTGAAGTCATAGACTGAGTTTCTTAGTAGTGGGCTTTCCATTTTCCTGTGACTTGCCCTTACTCCCCACCTCCCACTGTACAGAGCCAGGTCAACCACATTTGTGATGGCCTCTTTTGTGGTTTTATATCCCTGCTGCCACAGTCTTTAAACCTTCTGCCCCACAGCAATGAAATGGGCTCCATCTGCAGTGACCATCTTCCCCACTGTTCATCTCTATCTCTAGTCTTCACTCTTTCAGATCTGGGGACCCTAGTAGGATTTTTCTGGGATTTTCATTTCTTTTCTATTTTGCATCATTTCCTCAAATCTATCCCTATGTTACTTTCATCAGCTGCCCATATCTTCAGTCAGAGGTACAGAGGTCCAGGACCCCCATGCTGAAGTTCTCTTAGCTAATTTATATTTGCTGAAGCTACTTCACTAAATAATGAAGTTACTCCACGTTTCTAGCTTTCTGAGATTAGGGCTTTTAAAAAAGCACTTCATACCAATGTTTCTAGAAATCTCTTGGTAACCTATTTTTAAATATATAAAATGAAAAAATGTATTATAGGGGCACCTGGGTGGCTCAGTAGGCTAAGCGTCCGGCTTCGGCTCAAGTCTTGATCTGACAGTTTGTGGGCTAAAGCCCTGCATCGGGCTCTGTGTTGACAACTGAGAGCCTGGAGTCTGCTTCTGATTCTGTGTCTCCCTCTCTCTCTCTCTGCCTCTCCCCCACTAGTGCTCTCTGTCTTTCAAAAATAAATAAGTGTTTAAAAAATTTTTTAAAAAAGAAAAAATGTATTATAAAACATAAGGTCTTATTTTGCATACCTAGCTCTTACAAGGTACAAAATTGAGCATTTATTTATTTATTTATTTATTTATTTAGAGAGCAGGGGAGGGACAGAGAGAGAGGGAGAGAATCCCAAGCTGACAGCGCAGAGCCTGACATGGGGCTGGAACCCATGAACCATGAGATCATGATCCCAGGTGAAACCAAGACTTGTAAACTCAACTGACTGAGTCACGCAGTTGGCCCAATATTGAGTTTTAAAACTGAGTTTAGTGATTGTTCTCAGACGATTCTATGACAGACATGATCCTGTGCTGGAGACAATTCTACTATGATGCTGTTCACGGTTTGTCTTACTTTAAGAGTAAGATCAAATGAAAATGAAGACTAGGAAATCTGGCTGGAGCCCTGATATGCCAAGTAGCCAGCAAAGTCTTCTTCAAAGCATATTGTTTGGCCTATTTGTAATTCCACAGAATTATACTTAGGCTAGCTACTGCGGGACCTTTTTAAAGTCAGGGAACAGACTCCAGGATGCC
>CM053559.1:28810289-28909518 GCA_028646485.1 Cryptoprocta ferox | reverse complement strand
GAACTATGGAAGTAGAATTTAAAATTAACTCTGATAACGAGTAGACTAATCATCCTTTAAATTAAATTAGGATTTCACCACTAATGAACAAAAGGCAGACACTCATTTAGATGCTTTTACCCCTCAATTTTCAAGCAGTTGAGAAGAATGCAGAAAATCTTCAAATCAATAGGATCAATTTCCCTGCCATTTTCTCCCCTGTCAGCAATGGAAGTGTAGATAACAAGATAAGCCAGATTTTATTAGTTTTTGCAGGCACTGTAAAAATAATAATATGAATATAGAGGGTGCTTTTCTTAAAAGCCACTCACAGCTTTTTATGAAATCATCCTTATACTGTGCAAGTCAGTTGAATTCTTATCTTTAAGACAGGATATGGCAAATATGTTGCAAATATAACCACTTTGTTTTGATTTAGAACTTCTGTGTCTTATCTGACCACCCACCTGAAAGAAACTACCAATGCTGAGCTTTCAATGAAATTATTATTTGTAAAATTAATACTGATTTATTACTACTACTATGTGATATGACCTCTAATCCTGAAATCATAAAAAAATAAATTGGTAAAATGTAAATTATAGATATCAGAGTATGCATAAACATTTTATCAGTTTTCTCATTAACTTTTAGCAATTGTGATACAGCTGTTTTAGTTTTGTTTATGTTTATTTCATGACTCAGGGACTATATTTACCAAATAGAAATCTATGCATTCTAAGGAACTGTCCGCTCACAAAATTTGACAGAATGCAATACTTAGCCCTATATTGACAAAAATGGTCTTGCTAAGCATTATAACAAAGTGTTCCGGGGAGGGGGCAGGGAGTGACAAAGTGTCACAGGGGAAAACAAAGGTAAGAGTACATTTTTTAATGCAGTAAGTGTTTTGCTTTGTGTGGAGACTATTTTTTTACTGGTATCACTGTTTACTAAGGATATTTTGATTTTAATGTATCCTTTCCCTTAGCAAAGAGTAGTGCGACATCATAAATCAAGACAAGGTCAGTCTTGTCTGGCAGAAAATTAATCTCATCTCACACAGAAGCCAATAAGAATTGAGGGGATATAATTAATATAATGCTAATTCCTCAGTTTTCTCTGCCTGACTTTAGATTAATTAAAGTCCCAAGATCACTGCAACTCTAACAGAGCTCTGTAAATTTGTGATCTCTGAATGGTACAATAAAGGATGAGCTCAACTACACAAGCTGCTTCAAATTGCTCTCTCCTTAAAACAAGTCTCCAATTTTAGTCTACATGGATCCCCAAGCGTGATTCTATTGCCAGAAGAAGAGAAACATTAGGTTGAACTACATGAAATTCTAGTATTCAACCATTTTCCACCTAAGGAAATTGTGTATGTTTTGACCTCATATTGGCTTTAAAAAATTGTTTTTACAACATTTAAAAGGGACATAGAATCAATGCAAAGTATAATCTTCTCTCTACAAATACTCAGGATCATCAGCAATGATGAGAATTAAATAAATTAAAAAACTGAATACCTACAAAAGTAAAACTTTGTTCAGGGTTGGAGGTGCTAGGTTAGTGAAAAGGAACCTAATTTTTTTATGAAATATAATTTTATTTAAACAGGATTTACTCTCATTACATGAAAGGTAGTCTTTTAGGTGAACACTCCTAATTATTAATAATTTTTACATATGCAAAACTATTACATATATGATTTATTCTTTGGTTTCTAGAATCATTTCAAGGGATTGGCCATGAGTTTTCTGTGAGCCCATGTGAGAAGGGAAGCATTGCATATGACTTACATTACAGTGTCCTTGCAATAGATTCCCTCAGGAGATAGAACATTTTCCTTACAAGATCTATTGAGGTAGCGAACAATTACTTACATAAAATTTAGTAAGTGCATCATAACAAAGTGCATTGTAACACTATGAGGAACATGGGGAACATGGCATAGAGAAATGCAAAATTGTAAAAGGCAGATAAATACATTTTGGTAATTTTAGTTGGAACTAGCCAGGGAGAGATAACTGTACTCTAACTGGTGTGACAAAAATAAAATGTGTGGTATTCACCTATTCATTATTAAAGCTCTTCATTTATGTATTTATTCCACATGTATTTACTAAAGGATTCATACAATATAGAAACTATTCTAAGTGCTGGGATGTCTTCTCTTACAGAATGGACACTCAGCCGGTACTAGAGGATTACCTATAAGCTCCGTGTTTTAGAATAAGATACAATATCCTTGTACACAATGTAGTTATAAGACAACAAAGAAAAATCCAGCAACTTCTTTCTTGCTCCACTACAGTTTCCTTAGTAGAAGACCCTATCATCTCTCACACAGACTACTGCAGGCATATCCGAAAGCCTTCCTATGGTATTCACAAAACTGCACAAATATATTTGAAAAATATAAGCCAAATATTTTCCATGCTCTGCTCAAAATGCTGTATTTTTTTTAATTTCCTTTCTCACTGACAGTCAAAAATTTTTACCACGGATTACAATGGGTAATCCTTGCCTTGCCTTGGACCTAATTTATTATCAATCTCTCCTTGATGAAATATCTTTTACTCCAGATGCCTTATTGTTCCATAAACATGACCAACATACTCCTACCTCAGGATCTTTGCCCCTTGTCCTCCTTCTGCCTAGAATACTCTCTCTCCAGGTATATCCAAGATTTGGTCCCTCACTTCCTGCTGAACATGACTCAGAAATACTTTTATTAGAGAAGGGTTTCCTGATTTTTATATAAAATAGCCCTGGTCCCAGTTACACACCACCTCACCCACATTTCTAAATTGTGCTCTATGCTTAACACAAACTAACATGAACACCACTTGTGTTTTTCAGCTTGGAGTGACACAAAGACAATTAAATTCAATATTAATATATGCAACACATATTATGAATGCACTCTGATGTTGAAGTTTAGTTTCTCTCTAGGGGTCTGGTGAGATTCTTTATTCAGCATTAAAAAGAAACCATCACTTTGCCTCTTGCTTCTGGATGCCTCTTTATCCAAGTTCACCCAATGGCCCTCTCTTCCACGGGACCATCATGTTCCTTACATTGTAAATTTTTGTATTTTCTTTGTTTCTGGTCCCCTCACTATTTGCAGAATATCCTTAATTTTCCATCTGTATATATTTGAAACTCCCTTTGAGTACAGTATGTATCAATTTATTTCTATTGCAGTTTGCTTTTCCAATAAATATTCAACAAGAAACATCTGTTACATATCAGACACTGTCCAAATATTGTAGGTATCTAGAATAATTCACATGGACAACACTAAAGTAAATAAAAACTAAGCCCCACCTCCTAAAAGAAAAAAGTATAAAGAATTTGTAGACATTTTAAAACCACTACCCAAATAAACATTTAAAGGAACAGATGAAAGGGGCACCTGGGTACCTCAGTTGACTGAGCATCTTTTTATTTTTAAACGTTGATGTATTTATTTTGAGAGAGAGAAAGAGAGTGGGGGAGGGACAGAAAGAGAATCCCAACCAGGCTTGGCACCGAGCCCCATGTGGGGCTTAATATCAGGAAAATGAGATTATCACCTGAGCTGAAATCAAGAGCCAGATTTTTAACCAACTGAGCCACCCAGGAGCTCCAAGAAACTGACTCTTGATTTCAGCTCAGGTCGTGGTCCCTGGGTCATGGAGCCTGCTTGGGATTCTCTCTCTCTCCTTCTTCCCCTCTCCTCCCACTCACGTGCTCTCTTTCTCTAAAATAAAAAAAAGTAAATTAAAAAATAAAGGCACGGATGATCTCAACATCAAGTATGAGAACTCCTCTGTGACTATAAATAAACTGAAACCTGAAAGCAGAGAGGTGAAGGAGCTGTCCTGTGGCATTTGTCTGTTTAAAAAACAAAAACAAACAAACAAAAAAAACCCCTGAAGAATCATTATGGAATATACGTATAAACTTATCTCCTAGTCTCTTTTGTAATAACCTTGGTCATGAATATCCTGACCAATAAAATATGAATGAAAGCATTTAGTATGTTTCCTATGTCACTATGAATACTTATCCATTATGTCCTCTTCCCTTTTTTCCCTCTTCTGTGTGACTGATAGCAGAAAGTTTCAAAGTGTCAGTCATATGATCAAAAAAATTTCATTCCAAAGTCACCATTTGGAGAATTTCCCAGGAATCTAACGAGCACTGGACTTTATTTTAATGAAAAGAAAAAAATACTTTTATCATGTCAAGGCCCTAACATTTCAGAGTTCATCAGTTACAGTAGACTATTTGGTTCACTCCAAAGAACCCGGAAACTTGTACTTTGAAGTGGTGTCCATTTACACTTTGAAGTAGTGTTTTGTTCTTATGTAACAAAAACATATGTGGCAATGGTCAGTAAACTTCTGCAAAGGGCCAGCTTATAAACATCTCAGGCTTGCGACTCTGTGGTCTCTGCTCTAATTACTCAACAACCTCTATTCAGCATAGACAATACATAAATGAATAAACATGGCTGTCTTCCAATACCACCTTATTTATGAAAAGAGGCCAAAGGCCAGATGTGGCCCTCAAGCAGTAATTTGCTGAACCATGGCTTATAGTATGACCAGGGAATTGATCATGAAGGATGGAAATGTTGTAATCTATGTAATTCAGTAGCCAAAGAATCACTAAAACTCTTGCTGCCATGATATGGGACGCCATCCATGTGACTAGGGAGTTAAGAAATCCAGCAAAAGTGATTTGCCCAGCGCTAGTGTCCACTTGCTAATACTGGCTGAATGGAACAAAATATAGAAAGAAAAGAGCCAAATTAAAAAAAAAAAAAAAAAGAATGGGTCATTCAGTAAGTGAAAAATGAAAATCAGACATTTCAAGACCTGGAAAAGCTAAGTATTTTCAGACCCCAACAGAACAGACTAAATTTTACCCGGCTATAAGCAACAAAGAGCTAGAAAGTTTTCTCACTTTTATAAAATCAGTCAGGGATTATAAAACCAGATTAAGAGAGTGGCCTTCACATTTACATCTCTAGGGACACCAGTGGGTTGAGGAAGGAACAGTGGGACCTAAAAGCAAAACTGAACTGGCTGGAAGCACATGTATTGGTGCTTAGTAAAATTTTTAAAGATGTGTATTGCCAAAGTAATTATCAACTTAGAGCAAAAAGCTTTGGGGTGACGAAAGACAATGCAAACTGTGTAGTAAAAAATCTCTCCAAATCTCCTCCCAGAGACAGAACCAACTAGTGCACTGTGAACCTATAAAAGGCCGTGCAGAATCACACCCTCCGCACTGCTTTAAGACAGAGATTGCAAAGATACTGTGAATAAAGAGCAAAAGCACAGGACCATCAGTGGTATGGTACCATATGCTCTCACCCATCCCCATGCGTCTCAGAGCTTTGCAGCAAGCACAAGCAGGAAAGAAAAGTGCAAGAAATGGAGAGGAGGGCCTCTGGATAAGGAACCTGAGGCTGAGTTAGAGAAATAACCGGAAAGATCAAACCTGCACTAAAGTTGCAGATACTTGAGGCAGGGGAAGTGGAAAAACAGATCACACAACCAACTACAGGGAAGGGATTTCAAAGTATGCTGTTCTTCAAGAGCCAAATACCATAAAAAGGGACATGGATGGAGGATTTAAAGAGATGAATAAACAAACAAACAAAAATCAGAAGTAGACCTATCAATATGGAGAAAAAAGCCCATGGTTGGCAGAGGGAAGGGGATGAAGAGGTGGATGAAATGAGTGAAGGAGAGGTGGAGAGGCAGCCTTCCAGTTACGAAATGAAGAAGTCATGGGGATAAAACATACAGCATAGGGAATATAGTCCATGGTATTGTAATAACGTTGTATGGGGACAGAGGGTATCTACACTTGCAATACAGCAGGAGTAGAGATGTTGAGTCACTATGCTGTACGACTGAACTATGCTGTACCAATTCAACATTGTTTGTGAACCATTCTCAAAAAATAGTAAAAATAAAAACAAAGAGAGGGACTCCATTGCAATCTGAAAGATAAATTATTTTACATTTTTTTAATGTTTTATAATTTATTTTTGGGAGAGAGAGAGACAGAATGTGAGCAGGGGAGGGGGAAACAGAATGAGACACAGAATGTGAAGCAGGCTTCAGGTTCTGAGCTGTCAGCACAGAGTCCGACATGGGACTCGAACTCACTAGCTGTGAGATCATGACCTGAGCAGAAGTCGATGTTAAACCAACTGGGCCACTCAGGCACCACCGAAGAGGTAAATTATTCAGTGGAAGAGGTTTCTTAATCAGGAATTGTGACTTTACTGAGTTACACGGAATAATCAAGGGAACGATATGATAATGGATGTTCATTATGGGATACTCACAAGCTCATTCAGTGATCCTAACTTTTACCTAAACATTGTTGTCTTTGAGGGATATAAAATAATTTGGGTTATCTAGATGTCTTTTCCTACTTCATCCAAGACTTGTCTTGTGAGGGGGAAAAAAGAAGCATGATTTAAAACACACACACACACACACCAGTATTCCAAACATATACCTTCTGGGGTGAAAAGGAATGAAAGGAAGGGAAAAGTGTGTCTGACAGTCAGATGGTAAAAGACAAAACAAGAGTAAGTGAAAATGCAGGGTTTTCCAAGTCAAAAGAGATTCACTTCTCCGTCACCAAAAAAAACAAACATAGGGTAAAAACTTTCAGTTCTAAAATACGTAAGTCATGGGGTGTCTAGGTGGCTCAGTTGGTTGAGCACCCCACTCTTGACTTGGCTCAGGTCACGGCCCCAGGGTCATGAATCAAGCCCCTGCAATAGGCTCTGTGCTGAGCATGGAGCCTGCTTAAGATTCTCTCTCTCTTTCTCTCTCCCTCTTTCCCTCCATCTCTCTCCCCCTCCCCTGCTGGCCCTCACTTTCTCTCTAAAAATAAATAAATAAAATAAAACTTAAATAACACACAAAGATAAAAAACACAAGGCATATAGTGAATAATACTGTAATAATGTATGGTGACAGATGGTAACTGCAATTATGGTAAACATTTCCTAACATAGAGAATTGTTGAATCATTATGTTGTTCACTTGAAACTAATATAACATCATTCGTCAACTATACTTGTTAAAATATTTTAAAAATAAAATTTTAAAAACACTGCTAAGTTTTGAGTTCTTTGCTAGACTAGCCAAAGATAATGCCAATAAAATAAGAATCATACGAAATACCTGGATATCACTCAAGATAAACACAAGAACACTCAAGTCCACAGAGATCACAAAAAAATTAAAAATTTTGCATGCTTCTTAAATGAGGAACATTCTCCCCCCCCACACACCCCAATACCATCAACCTGAAGAAATCGTTAAATCTACACCCCCAACAGATATTAAAATATGGGAACAAGTATTTAAAGATATGAAAAGCTACAATAAATCAGAAATGAAAAACTGAAGGGGCACCTGGGTGGCTTGGTCAGTTAAGCCTCTGATTTTAGCTCAGATCATGGTCTCATGTTCATGGGTTCAAGCCTTGCATTGGGCTCTGTGCTGACAGATCAGAGCCTGGAGCTTGCTTTGAATTCTGTGTCTCCCTCTCTGTCTGCCGTTTTACTGCTTCTACTGTTTCTCTCTCTCTCTCAAAATAAATAAAAACTGAAAAAAACTAAAAAGAAATGAAAAACTGAAAATCAAAATGAATTAAAAAAGGCATCAGCTTCATCCAACCAAATTATGACTATGAAAATTTCAATAAAGGGGGGTTCCTGGGTGGTTCAGTCACTTAAGCGTCCAACATTGGCTCAGGTCATGATCTCACGGTTCATTAGTTCAAGCCCTGCATTGGGCACCATGCTGACAGTTCAGAGTCTGGAGGCTGCTTCATATTCTGTGTGTGTGTGTATGTGTGTGTGTGTGTGTGTGTGTCTCTCTCTCTCTCTCTCTCTGCCCCTCCCACGCTCATGCTCTTTCTCTCTAAAATAAACATTAAAAAATATAACATTTCAAAAAAGGATAGGAGTCATTTTAAAAAATGTGAATATACCCATAAAAGTAGAGATGAGGAGACAACTCTATCAATGTTATATATATTTTAATTGAGATATAATTGACATATAACAATAGTTTCAGGTGTGCAACTGTACACATGGCTAAATGATCATAAGGCTAGTTGCCATCCATCACCATACATAGTTACAAATTGTTTCCATTGTGGAGAGAACTTCTAAGATGTGCTCTCTTAGCAACTTGCAAATAGACAATACAGTATTATCAACTATAGTCACCAACCTATACATCACATCCTCAGGACTTGTTTATTTTTTTAATGAGAAGTTTGTACCTTTTGACCACCTTCGTGTTCATCAATTTTGATGTGAGGAATAATGCAAGTAAAAGTTGGGATGAAAAGGGAGAGGAAACATGAAAAGCTTATTGTTGTATAGGTAGCAGGTAGGTATTAAAGGGTGCCACCCCTCACCCAAACAAAACTGATAGAGCAGGGGCGCCTGGGTGGCTCAGTTGGTTGAGCGTCCAACTTCAGCTCAGGTCATGAATTCATGGTTCAGGAGTACAAGCCGCGGTGTGGGGCTCTGTACTGACAGCTCAGAGCCTGGCGCCTGCTTCAGATTCCGTGTCTCCCTCTCTCTCTGCCCCTCCCCTGCTCACTCGCTCTCTCTCTCTCTCTCTCTCTCAAAAATAAACATTTAAAATTTTTTTAAAAAACTGATAAAGCAGGTAATAAAATGTGAAATAAGCAAACAGGGAACTAAGTCATTAAAGGTGATTTAAGTACCAAGGTAGGCCCTATAATAAAACATTAACCCTTAAATATCCAGTTTTTCTTTAATAAAAGGGCAGAGAATGTGCATTCTATCCATAAAGAAATGTAGCAAATATGACAAAAGGCATATAATTTTAAATTATAATTCAGTTGAAAATAAACAGAAATAAGTCTTTAATAAATAATTAAACAAGTAAAATTCAGTTGAAAATAAATTCAGTTCTAAAATAAATGTCAATCAGCTTAAACCATCTATTAAGAGCCAAAAACATTTTCAATTTGCACACCCACGGGCACGCCAAAACATGGTCATAATACCCGCAATGTTAAAGAGGAAACTAGCGGGGCACCTGGGTGACTCAGTCGGTTAAGCCTCCGACTTCAGCTCAGGTCATGATCTCATGTTCGTGGGTTTGAGCCCCGTGTTGGGCTCTGTACTGACAGCCTGGAGCCTGCTTCAGATTCTGTCTCCCTCTCTCTCTGCCCACCCCCCACCCCCATTGCTCATACTCTGTCTCTCTCTCCTTCAAAAATAAATAGACATTAAAAAAAAAATACATGTAGCTTCACTGAGTGTCACAGAGTAACCAAGAGAACAATAGGATAACGCATGTTCATTATCAGGGTATCCCCAAATTGGTTCAGCAGCCACTATTTTCAACTGAGCACTGGTGTGTCTGGGGGAGACAAAACATTTTTAATTTATTTTGATGTATTTTCCTGTCTCATCCAAGACTTGTGAGATTCCGTCTCCATATGCGTTTTCACCTCCCCTTCTGCACCATGGCCAATCACAAATGTTCTGTTTTTGTTATTTATCTCGCTAACCCAGTTATATATGTCCTTCCATCTGTCATTCAAATAACACAGTTATTTAGCCTTCTTTTTCAATGATGCCTCAGTCATGCTGGCGTTGGTGTTGTGATCATTCTGGTTTTCTTTTCTCATCTGAACTCTTAAAAACAGGCTCACAATATTTCCAATGTTAAAAAGTAAATTAGCACTGTCTCCACACAAAGCACAACAGTTAGTCCACAGTCAAAAAACATCTGCTATCATTCCCTGTTAAAACCCACTCGAGTTGCACACACTTATGTCACAATATTCAAAGTGAGGCAACAATGGATAATCATCAACTGTCCATCATGTTGCCAGTAACAGTCATCAGAGACAGCAGCATCAGAAACTAACGTCAGTGACTCCATTTGTGGATAATCTCAACTGTATCCATTTGTACTAAAATGATGGACAAAATGTTCCTAACAAAGAATATGTTAAGATGAAAATAAAAAGTTATTTTAGGACTGAGGCAGTAAAGCCTCTTAGGCTTAACGTTTACCCTACTTCCTTTTAGAAGGAGTGTTTCCAAAAAAGAGGAAAATATATAGCATTTTTTCATAAGGAAGTCTGGAAGAGTTTGGAGCATAAAGACACACTACCATGTTCCTATTTAACGATTTGCAACACAACAAGGGAGTAGACTGTCCCCTTCTGTACAGGACACAGTAAAGCCCAATTAGATTGCCACATTACACAACTCCAGGGCAGCTACATATGGCTTCTGTGAGTCCAGGGTGCTGGTGAGTTAGCAGGAATGTGAAAATGCTCCTTGACAGCCAGATGCCTGTAGAAGAGGGAGCAGGACTCATACAGGTGATGGTGTCTGGCAGGGCCTCAAAGGTGCCCACCAAAATCTGGAGTACCACACAGCTACCTCGGCTTGACAGTCATGTGGCATATCTATACTATGGCAACTTATACAGACACTTCTTTTGATTCCAAGTGGCTCAGGAAATAACACTACCAGCATTTTCATCCCTTCTCAGGGCATAAATTATTAACTCTACTTGGCAAAATATTTCCTCAAGTCCATTCAAATTTCCACGGAAGACGCAACATACAGGGTAGAAGCCACATGTATCGAGCTGGGCAGGAGATCAGGTTCCTTCTGATGAAAGCCTAGTGGTATCCCACAACCTCAGAGGAAATCAGTTGCATGCCAGCGAGGCAGCAAGAAATGTCTAATGAATCTGTCAGTGCAGTAGGCAGAGAAATGTGTAGGTCTTTAACGTGCTGCCGCATTTCTGGACACAGAAGACGACTCTTCTGAGGAGTTTCTGGTCTTAAAAGACAATAGTTTTTCTAAGTGTTAACTATTTTTTGCAGTTAATCTTACATATAGGAGATTATTAAAGAAAATTAATTCAATCAGATTACTTTCTATAAAGTATAAAGGAGAGCTTGTAATGCAATAGTTGACCTCACAACATTTTCTGCCATTTTCTGTACTTAGTACTATATTCTTTAAGTGTGTCCACATAATTCATTTACTTGGTAGGGAACATTTCATTAGCTAGTCATTATATTCTTATTTAAAAAACTTTAGGGGCACCTGGGCGGCTCAGTCAGTTGAGCATCGACTTTGGCTCAAAGACATGATCTCACCGTTTATGAGTTCGATCCCTCATCTGGCTCACTGCTGTCAGCTCAGAGCCTACTTCAGGTCCTCTGTCCCTCTCTCTCTGCCCCTCCCTTGCTCATGTTCTCTCAAAAATGAATAAACATTTAATAAATAAGTAAATATGGGATGCCTGGGTGATGGCTCAGTAAGTTGAGCGTCTGACTTCAGCTCAGGTCATGATCTTGCATCCGTGGGTTCAAGCCCCACATCTGGATCTGTGCTGGCAGCTCAGAGCCTGGATTCTGCTTCAGATTCTGTGTCTCCCTGTCTTTCTGCCCCTCCTCTGCTCATGCTATGTCTCTGTCTTTCAAAAAATGAAATGTTAAAGTAAATAAATAGCTTTAGTAAAATTGCCATATTTCTCTGAATCTATTCAAGTCTGATTGTTATATTAATCTACTAGGCATTTGACAGTGATTCACTACAAATTTATGGAGCCCCTCTGAAGGTCTATTTCATATATATACACACATATAGTCATATATACCTACATATTTTAAGTAAAACTATCAACAATTATTAACTATTAATTAAATGGTATTACCAACTCCAAATTCTATACTGAGTGAAAATATTTCTTCCCATCAATTTGAAAAATAGGGGAAGGATCTATAGAGAAACAGAAAGGCTGAATGTGGAAGATAAAGGAACCAGGGTAGGGCCAGCACTTCTTGGAAACTATCAAAGCCTTTGCATACTGAGGTTGCCCTCAGCCTCATCGTATGTTATCAGACAGAGTATGTCATCCTCATGAATTGTAGAGCCAAATGTCTAGCAGATACGAGCCTGAAAAGTATTAGTGTGTTAAAATTGTAGCCCCTATCATGTTAATCATGTTCAAGTGTCTTATAATTCACTTGGGCTGGCAGTAGCCACACATATCAATTCCAGTAAGCCTGGATGAATGCCCTTTGACTATTCAGACTCAAGTCAGCCGCCAGAGTATGCACCAAAGCTTTGCTGGTTCATTGAAAATTATATAAGCTTCTCTTTGCCTTTGTTTCCTCAGTTTTATCTTAATTTTATTTTTTTACCATTTCATCCTTATTTTTTTTTAAATTTTTAAGTATAGTTGACACAAAGTTATATTAGTTTCAGGTGTATGACATAGTGACTCAACAACTCCCTATGTTATGCTGTGCCCACCACCGTGTTGCCAGAATTGGTCACCATACAATGCTATTACAATAGCACTGGCTATATTCCCTATGCTGTGCCTTTTACTCCTGTGACTTATTCATTCCATAACTGGAAGACTGTCTCTACCACTCCCCTTCACCTATTTTGTACATTTCCCTATCCTCTGCTCTCTGGAACCATCCGTTTTTTCTCTGTATTTATAGATCTGATTACTTTTGTTTATGCATTTGTTCTTTTAGAATCCACTGAGTGAAATTATATGGTATTTTCCCTACTCAGCCAGACTTATTTCACTTAATGTACATACCCTCTATGCCCATCCATGTAGTTGCCTCAAATTTAAATGGAAATAATGACAGTGCTTACTTCATAACACTGTTTTTAATGTTAATTAAGATGATACACCTAAAATATTTCCAACATTACCTGGCACAGAATAAATTTTATGAAGCATTAGGTATCTATGATGAAGACATAAATAAAATGCAATAAAAGGTTTTATACCATCCTACGAACTTACAAAGACAATCAAGTTCCTAAAGGTAATTCCAACAATAACTGCATTAATCTATAATACTTATAATCTCTACTAAAAGGGGTTTTTTTGTTCAATAAAATCAGAGATATGTGCTCACGGAAAAGTGAATGTCTGGTTCACACCTCAATTTCTTCTAGCTTTTCTAGGCATGAGGCCTACAAGTACACATGCATTTGTTTTGTTTTGCTTTGCTTTATTTCACTTTGAGCAATGGCTTCCTCTTGTTTCCTTTGTTCATCAATTATTTTGCTTTTGATATCTTAAGACTTCTTCCTGATAAGAACCAGCCACACAATACATAAAACATAGGTAAATTTTTCTGCAAAGCACTAGGTGAATATTCTAAGTACTATAAATATTCCATCAGGGACCTTTCCACTTGCCTAAGGTGATGGAAGATGAATGCAACTGAGAAAAAATTGGACAAGTTTTCATACCTTGGAAACTTTACATATATCTTTGGACTTTTTTTTTTTTTTTTTTTTGCCAAGTCTTCTCTAGAATGGACTAAATTCCTTAGCGTATTCGATGTCATAAGTAAGTAAAATTTCTTGTGATTATGTCAGTTTAAAGAACCTACCCTTTTTCCATATTCTTTTATACTACTCCTGGTACCTAGGAGTCAAAAGTTACATGGTGAAAAGATTCTAGTAGCTCTGATACACTCAGGGATCTATTGTTTCTGGGAAAAGTTGACCTACACTTGTTCCAGAATAGCATCACCCCCTCTCTCAAATCACTTTCTCCGCAGTGATATTTCCTGTGTGGTATCTTAAGGTCTATTATTAATAATTCATTTCCCTAGCCTAGAAATTTCCCCAGTCTTTAAAATTCCTCTAATTAAAATATAAATGCTCATGTAAATATGTAATCACTTCTAGTTTCAATATTCATTGATAACAACTTAAATTACCAGTTTACACTTTACAGATTTATTCTTTAGCACATGCCAGAGACGGAGATCCTTGAGGAATTAGTCACAAAACAATTCATCTGGGTGAAAGTAAAAAAAAAATCAGTAAATTAGATAGGCACCAAGATAAATATCCCAATTATATTATTTTGCCTAAAGCTGGCATTTTTTTCCATTTATATAATCCAAATGATAATCAAAATTGTAATTTAATGATGATGTATTATTCATTGCTATATTAGTAAGGTCTAGCAAAGGGCCTAGTTTATAGTAGGAACTCAGTAAGTATTTTTTGAAAAGCTGAATGAGTAACTGAATCAATTAATAATGGTAGCAACCACACTGTAACTGCCCTTGCAATTTGACCTGGACTCAGGTTTAAAATTCTCTTAGTTCTTCCCTAGGAGTTGCAATTTTCCTTATTAAAGTACAAATCTTTTGATTTCTGCTTCTGGCCAAAATGGAGTAACAGGGGCAAGGTATAAATATAACAAAATAGGTACAAGATATGATCAAACTGCAGAAAGTTCATCAAAGAAATCAAAGATGGAAATAAGTAGAAAGATATTCCATGTTCATGAATAGAAAGACTCAATATTGTTGAGATGTCATTTCTTCCCAATTTGATCTATAGTTTCAATGCAATCTCAATCAAAATCCCAGCAAGTTATTTCTGGATAGAAACAAACTAATTCTAAAGTTTATTTGGAGAGGTAAAAGACCCAGAATAGTCAAAACAATACAGAACAGAGTCAGAAGACTGATACTACCCAACCATAACATTTACCTTAATGGTAAAGTTACTATGACAGTGCAGTACTGGCAAAATGATAGACAAATAAAAACATCAAACAGAACACAGAAGCTAGAAATATACCAACACAACTAGAGTCAGCTGATCTTTAACAAAAGAGCAAAGGCAATTCAATGAGAAAAGTATAGTCTTTTCAACAAATGATGCTAGACCAACTGAACATCTATATGTGAATAAATAAATATGACATAGATCCTATGCTTTCTACTAAAATTAACTCAAAATAGATGACATATAAATATAAAACTATGAAACTTAGAGAAGATAACATTGAGAAAAAATTCTAAGTGACTTTGGGTTTGGTGATGATGTTTTTAAATACAACACCAAAGAATGATCCATGAAATAAAAAACTTACAATCTGGACTTTATTAAAATTAAAAATCTCTGCTCTAACAAAGATACTTTTAAGAGATCAAACAGATAACCACAGACTATAAGAAAATATTTACAAAACAAGTATCTGGTAAGTGACTTTTATCACCATATGCAAAGAGCTCTTAATACTCAAGAATAAGAAAACCAACAACCCAGTTCTAAACAGTGCAAACGAACATATGCCTCACCAAAGCAGATAGGCAGATAGGAAATAAATATATCAAAAGATGCTCACCATCATTTATCATCATGGAATTACAAATTAAAATAATAAGATAACATATTAGAGTGCTTAAAAAAAAAAAAAAAGACATTACCGAATAGTGGAAAGGATATGGAGCCCACGAACTCCCACCCACTGCTGGTGGGAATGCAAATGGTAACAGCCATTTTGGAAGGCAATTTGACAGATTATTAAAAAACTAAGCATAGTCTTACCCCACAATCCTGCAGTCATCCTCTTAGGGATTTACCCAAACAGAAACTGGATATTCACACAAAAATCTGCACATGAATGTTTATAGCAGCTTTATTTTAATTGTCACACCTGGAAGCAAGCAAGATGTTCTTCAATAGGTAAAGGAATAAACACACTGAAGTACAGTGCTGTGCAAACAGTGGAATATTATTCAACAATAAGAAATGAATTATCAAGCCATGAAAATATATGGAGGAACATTAAATGACTTTTGCTAACTGAAGTCAGTCCCCAAACGCCATATACAGTATGATTCCCACTACATAACATTCTGGAGAAGGCACTATATAGACAATGAAAAGTGGTGGTTGCCAGGAACTTAGAATCAGGGGAGGAAAGATCATTTGATGGAACACGATGGATTTTTAGGGCAGTGAAACCATCCTTTATCATACTGTGGATGACGGATACAGGGCACTATATGCGTTTGTCAAAACCCATAGAATTATATTATATACACACACACACACAATGTCAGAAGTGGGGTTCATCCATTTAAAAATGAGAGCAATGAACTCTATCAACAGGCTGAAGAAAAGCGCACGATCATCTCAATAGAGAATGAAAAAGCAGTGATAAAATCTTTCAAAAAATTTGCAATAGAAGGGAACTTCCTCAGTCTCAAAATGGGCATATACAAAAACGTACAGCTCATGTCCTATTTAATTGTAAAAGACTGAATGTTTTTCCCCAAGTTCAGGAACCCGACTATGACATCTGCTTTTAATACTTAGATAAAACATTGCTTTGGGGGTTTTAAGAATGGATGTGGATTGGAAAGGAAGAAATAGAACAGTGTTTATTAAAAAAAGACTTAATACATGTAGAAAATATGATAAAATATAGTAAAAAAGCTCCTACATCTAATAAGTATGTTTAGCAAAGTTGCAAAATACATTTTCATATACATCAATTAGTTGAAGTTCTATACACTAACAACAAATAATCAAAAGTTGAAAATAATTTAAAAAATCCCATTTACAATAGTATCAACTTATATTAAATACTCATGGATAAATGTGAATGAATATGTGAAACTGAAAACCACAAAATATTGCTGAGAGAAATTAAAGATATAAATAAATGGAGCCATCATCTGCATCTACATGGGTAAGAATACTCACTAGTTAGTCCTGTCAATTTCCCCAAATGATCTATAGGTTCAGTACAATCCTAATCAAAGTTGTAGTGGATGTTTTGGTAGAAATTGATGAACTGGTTTAGAAATCCATATGGAAACACAAAGTAGTCTAACCAACTTTGAAGTAGAAGAGCAAAGTTGGAGAAATGACATTCTATGTTTAAGACTTGTATGTTATGTAAGTATATACAGTCAAACCTTTGTTTGCAACCATAATTTGTTCTGAAAGCATGCTTGTAACCCAAAGCACTTGTATATCAAAGCTAATTTCCCCATGAGAAATAATGGAAATTCAGATGATTCATTCCACAACCCAAAAATATTCTTAACAAAATGATTACAATACTGTAATATAATAGATAATACAAAATACAAAGAAAAATAAATTAACCTGCACTTACCTTAGAAAACCTTCGTGGCTCTTGTGAGGGAGACAAGAGAGAGAAGGGTTATTGTGTAGGATGACTTTCACTATCACTAATGGACTCACTACTGTTGGTCAATGAAATCTTTCTGCATGGGGGCCACTGTATATGCTCACACAGATGTTGACTACAGTGCAGTATTAATAAACTCTTGTTGTATACTGTATTTAATGGAATTAGCAATAAGGCAGCAGAGGACAGGATCTATATCTGCAGGCAGCCTAACCTAGAATGAAGAAAAGCATTCCTATGCTTACTCTTGTATGGAAAAGCAAAGATCTGTCCATTGGTGCTTTGAAGAGACAAAAACTACACTAGTGCCAGTTGTAGGCACCTTGCAACGTTCTGAAATATCACTGATTTCTGCCAAACACTGTGGCCTGAGACTGAGCATCTGAGCATGGGAGATGATCACCCACCATCCCATAGCAAGAGAGAGAAAACAACCATTGGCTCAGTTGTGATCATGTGACATTCAGCATCACGTACTACTATTAACTGAAGACATCGCTCATTTATCAAATTAAAATTTATTAGAAATGTTTGTTCATCTTGCGGAACACTTGCAGAACAAGTTACTCACAAGCCAAGGTTTTACTGTAGTATGTTACGACTATAATGCTACCTAAGGAAGACAGTACTATACTGATTTAAATAAAGAAAGAGGAACCCAGAAATAGATCTGCACATACAGGGACAACTGATTTTCAACAAAGGTACAAAGTCAAGTTAGTGGCAAAAAAGTCTTTTTAACAAATGGTGATGGAACAATTGGATATCTGTATACATGAAAATTAATATTATATCTTAATAAAAATTAACTCATATTTTATCGGCATAAAGATAAAATCTGCCATTATAAAACTCATAGAAGAACACATAAAATATTTGCTTCCTTGACTTACAGAAAGATTTCAGAGTTCTGATATAAACAGCACACTCCACAAATGGGCCAATTGATAAATTGAACTTCTTCAAAATTAGAAACATAAGCACTCAAAAAAAGAATAAAAGGACTACCCATTTACTAGGAGAAAATATTTTAAAAGCATGTGTATAGTAAAGGACTTGTATTCAGAATATATAAAGAACTCTGAAAATTCAGTAATCAGAAAGTAACCATGTTTTTTAAATGGGCAAATATTTGAACATGGGCTTCATTTTTAAAAAAGCAGATACAAAAACTCATGAAAAGATGACTCACATAATTCATTAGAAAATGTAAAATTAAAACTGCTTGAAGTAACATTGTGTATCTATTAGCAGGCCTGCAATCTAAAGCCTAACTATATGAAGTGATGTTGAGGATACAGAGGAACACAAAGTTAATATACATGGTGGAGATGTAAATGGTACAACCACTTTGGAAAACAATCAGACAGTTCTCTTATCATTTCAGTTTGTACAATATCATATGATCTAGCCCTTCCACTCCTAGGGATATATCAAGGGAACAAAGAAAGCATGTATTCATACAAACACATACAGATGGACTTTCAAAACAGCTTGAGTTGTAGTAACCAACATCACAAACAATCCACTTGTCTGTTAGTAGGTAAATAAATTCTTAAGAAATTGTGGCACATCCATACAATGGAATACTACTCCACAACAACAAAATAAGAAATAATTGGTATATGCAGTAATATGTATGCATCTCCAAATTATGAGAAAAAAATCCAGACACAAAAAGAATACATGTTATATTATACAATTTATATGAAGTTCTAGATATATAAGTAAATCTATAGTGACAGAAAGACAATCAGTGGTTGGGGGGACGGGTTGGATAGAGGGATTATCAATTGGTATAGACAAACTTTCCAAATGATGGATATGTTCACTTCCTAGTGTGGTTGGTCATTATTTCGTGGGTGTAAACATGTCAAAATTCATGAAATGATGTTATATTTAGTATGTTCAGTTTATTGCATGTCAATTACACCTCAAAATAAATTAGGAAAACAAAATATTAAGAAAGAAACAAATGGATAAGTAAGTGGAGAAAGAGTTCTTTAAAACATGCTCAGGATAGTCAAACAATTATTTTCATGCAGTTATATATAGTGACCATATAACATTCCCTATAACTAAGATTCCATTTAATTCTAAGAACATTTATTTTCTACATTATTAAGTATTCCTTGTGTGTCCAATGCTGTGCTAGAAGCTGAGAACTTAAAGAGGCAGGAGAGTCTAGATGGAATATTTTAGTATAATGGTTAAGAGCACTGGGTTTATAGCATACTGACCCGGGTGTACCATTCAGCACCATGCCTTCCCAGCTGAATGATCATAGGTGAGTACTCAAGTTATCTAAGCCTCATTTTCTTCTAGTATAAAACAAGATTTAATGAAATCATATATACCATATGGGCATGATATGTGTTCAATAAATTACTACTACTGCCTATTTCTAAAATGAAAACGATGCTTTCCAGCAGCTCTTAGAGAATCTAGAGAAATAAAAGGAAAAACTGATTTGGTAAATGCTGAAAAGCTTTTAATAGGCTTATTTCTCCTAAGAGAAGGTGTAATAATTTGTCTTTTGTCTAAAAATACACTTTCTGGAAAACTTCTGCCTTTAGTATCCTATTTTTCAATGGCTAAAGAAACCCAAGGTTCCTTTCAAGTGTCAGAATGGTACACTTGATACCAACTAGTGTTGTCTCAGTTAGCAAACTGCAATTCAATTATCCACATGCAAGATGAAGAAAATAAACTTCAGAACCCATTTTAAAGGCCTTCTGTCAGCTGTAGCAAAGATCACCTGCTGTTGGAAAGTTGTATTCAGCCAAAACATCTAATGTACTTTCAAAATGTCTTTTTTTTTCAATTAGGACATAAAATGCGTGTACTGGCAATCCCCAGGGTTTTCTCAACAGTATTTAAATTTTGAACCATAAGTTGATGTATTTCTGATCATTACCTTTGTGAATAAAGGTAGGCAGTGTAAAGAAAAAAATGGAAGAATAAAACTCCGGTTTAAAGCATAGTTTTCCTTTGAGAACATCAGCCAGATATTCTGTGGTACTGTGAAGGATGTAAGTGTGGCTGCAATATATACACCACTACTCTCTTCTTCAAAATTTCCAGGCTGAGTACCTATTTCAGTGGCCAAGAAGGACCAATGCTTAGAGACAAAGATGTTTTATAAACCTCTATGAATATTGTAAAATGCCTCTGCCAGAGGCTATCCTCATCAAGTATCTAAGTTCCTTGATGCCAAGGTATAGGGATGGTCTAAAAGAGTATATAATAATTTGGTATTTTGAGGCTGGATCACGTCCTGCATAGATGAGCCCCCCTTCACCTCCAATCACTGATGGAACACAAATGACCTCTGACATTCTATTTTCAAACTTCTACCAGTGGTGAATTGGGGTAGCATGCTGGTTAAGGGAGTGCATTAGCTGCTACAATATACCTGCTGGGCATTTGAAACTGGTGGGAAGAGAAATAAGACGTGCAGTGGGATGAGGTGGTTATTGCTAAATGACATTGATGCAGTAGAGAAAAATAATGAAAGGCTAAAGACAGTTATCAAGCATTTTAAAACCAAGTCTGCAAGCCAAATGGCCTGTGCAGTAGCATGCAAAGCCCTCATCAAGCCCAGGATATAGTAGTTTGAGCAGCTGAGCTAGAAAAGATTAAATATTGTATCTAGGGAATCTTCTAGGTCAAGATCAGTGTCCTGGTTGGGAAAACCTAGGAGCCTAACACATGGAATGGAGACCTCTGGGAGGAATCCTGTAAGATTTTAAGTACCCCAGGGGCACCTGGGTGGTGGCTCAGTCAGTTGCACATCTGACTTCAGCCCAGGTCATGATCTCACGTTTGTGGGCTGGAACCCCACATCCAGCTCTGTGCTGACAGCTTAGACCCTGGAGCCTGCTTTGGATTCTGTCTCTCTCTCTTTCTCTGCACCTCCCCTGCTCATGCTTGGTCTCTCAAAAAATAAAATAAAAAGTTAAAAAAAAACTTTAAAGATTCTAGGTACCCCAGATTCTTCTGGACTTTCTGAACCTACAGAAATGGCTGACCTCTAATAAGAAATAACACTTTGCACATACTGGTGGGTAATGCAGATACCCTTCCCCATCAAGGACACAGTTTCTTCCCCAAAAACATGCCCCATCTCCCTTTCTGACTAACTAGGCACATACCTAGGGTTAACTCGTAGCATAGACTAGTTGGGGACATACCAGGGCTATTAAGGGGGGAAAAAAAGGCTATATATCCCAAAGGAATTGCAAGACCAATTTGGCCCTTATCTACCAAAGCTGAAGGAATATGCATGGAAATGCATTCTGGGAGTGATTGTTCATGGGGTCCAGAACAAAAAAGTAGACCAAAGAGAGTTTACAGATTGGAAACTTGCTCCTAAGATTTTAACTTTTCAACAATCAGGGCATCTGGGTGGCAGTGGTTTAAGCGTCCAACTTCGACTCAGGTCATTATCTGCAGCTCCCGAGTTCAAGCCCCACATTGGGCTCTGTGCTGACAGTTTGGAGCCTGGAGCTTGCTTCAGATTCTGTGTCTCCCTCTCTCTCTACCCCTCCCCTGTTCTATCTCTCAATAATAAATAAACATTAAAAAAATTATAAAAATAAAATTTTCAACAATCAAGGACTTCATAAGATGGTTTCTCAGAATGTGGAAAAAGGGAAGAGAAGGCCTATATTAAAGCAAAGTTGCATCACTGTGGCAGATGGTGGGAGAAAAAAATCAAAGGCTCAGGTAACTGATCATTCTTTAATAATACACTATACATGTTCAGAACACCCACCAGATGATTTTCTCCCCTAGCCAGATGCAGGACCTAAAGGAATACTGCTGGTGAGAAACACAAGAATTCAACCCTTAACTGGTGGTTCTCTTCTCTAGACAAGAGCTGAAGAGAAGAGAAGACTTCACTGAACTTGACTTGCTGATGGTAATCAAGCTTCCAGACACTATTAACAACAGGAGCCACGTATGTGAATTTGAATGCTTTAAGCAAGATCATATTGACTGACAGGGGTGCAGGTGTAGTCAAGGAGACCTGGTATCTAGAAAGTTATCAAATGGACTATCAGAACTGTGACAATCATAGGGGCACAATAGATGGGCATCCAACAGGAGTACCCCTCAGCTTCATGCAAGAATGACCAGGAGGCTGACAGTAGTGACTCCAATAAGAAATCTTGACACCTTGCCCAGTTCACAGACCTAAGTCAGTTTTTACACCTTGAACTGGAACCTTTGGTGTTGTCCCCCAGAAGAAGGATGCAGCAAAACCACTCGTATGTACGATCAAGTCTCCTCAGTCCTTTCCCAAAGGTACATATAGCTATGTATTCAGGCAAACATATTCCAGGAAAAACAAAACACTCACATAGTTCAAGGAATATTGGAAACAGGATCTGAGTTGATATTAATATCCAGAAAAGCAACGTGTCATCTTAGCCTTGCTTCTACAGTAAGTATATGGGAATCTGGTAATCCATGGGGTCCCCACCAAGGTCTGATTTATCATGGGTACCCTGATTATGTGGAACCCCCAAGCAAATATTCCCCTGTTCCTGAATGGATAATTGGGATTGAGATACTTGGCAGTTGATACAGTCGCCACCCTGAGTCCCTGGCCTGTGGGATCAGAGCTCATGGCAGAAGAAAAAAACACAGCAGAACCCTCTGACAGTACCCTCATATAGCCACAGTATTAGGTCAAAAGCAGTAAGATATTCTGGGATGGGGTGGCAGAGATTATAGCCACATTTAAGTATCTTAGGGATTTTGACAGTATTAATCCATTCTTATGACTTTTTAAAAACATCTTTTAATGTTTATTTTTGAGAGAGAGAGAGGGAGAGACAGAGCACAAGTAGGGGAGGGACAGAGAGAGAGGGAGACACAGAATCTGAAGCAGGCTTCAGGCTCTGAGCTGTCAGCACAGAGCCTGATGCGGGGCTCGAACTCACGAATTGCAAGATCATGACCTGAGCTGAAGTCTGAGGTTCAAATGACTGTGCCACCCAGGTGCCCCATTCTTATTACTTTTAATTAAGACTGGCTTTGGACTTCTTTTACCACTTCATTTTTTTATGTTTTACCATCTTCTCTGATTCTTTTCTTCCCCCCTTGCAGCCCTCTGAGAGCAGAACACAGCATTTTGTAATTACCCACCCATTTGGAAAAAATAAGTTTTCTTACCTTTTAACGTATACTTTTGCATTTTAACCTGCGTACTTATTTTTTTGAAGTCCGAAGTTATTTAAGCTACCTTCCTCAACATAAAGATGTTAGTTTCTTTGTGCCAACTACTGACTAGCCTACTATTTTATTATTTGTGGCTTAATTTTAGCTTTCGTAGCAAAAACAGGCTTTACTTTTAGAGTCAAGAGTAAGTTTACCAATAATTTTGTCAATTACCATGTTACTTTGTTTACTTGTATTCCTCTATCTTGCTTCTATTTTCCTTTTCTTTTTTTTTTTTAAATGTTTATTTATTTTTGAGAGACAGAGAGGGACAGATCATGAGAAGGGGAGGGGCAGAGAGCGAGGGAGACACAGACTCTGAAGCAGGCTCCAGGCTCTGAGCTGTCAGCACAGAGCCTGACGTGGGGCTTGAACCCACAAACTGTGAGATCATGACCAGAGCCGAAGTCAGAGGCTCAACCGACTGAGCCACCAGGCGCCCCTACTTTCCTTTTCATTTTTACTGCAACATGTTTTTAGTTGTTACACAAAGTTCTCTAGTTGTTAAAATATCAGAGTAGTTATATTTTTCAGGTCTTTTGTTAATTTTTGTTAAGGTTATTTTAGAGAAAGAGAAAGAGACAGAGCGTTAGTGGGGGAGAGGCAGAAAGAGAGAGGGAGACACAAAATCTGAAGCAGGCTCCAGGCTCTGAGCTGTCAGCACAGAGCCTGACATGGGGCTCAAACACACACTATGAGATCATGAACTGAGCTGAAGTAGGACACACAACCAACTAAGCCACCCACATGCCCATCATTATGACTTCAGTTTACCCTTACTCTTTTTTATATTTTTTAAATTAAATAATCTCTGTACTCAATGTGAGGCTCAAACTCATGACCCCAGGATCAAGAGTCACATGCCCTACTGACTGAGCCACCCAGGCACCCCATACTTTCTCCATACTCTTGAAAACATTGATTTCATAGGGCACACATTTCTAGGTTGATGGTTATTATTACTCAAACTTTGAATATATTGTTTTATTATATCCCAGCATTAGTTGTTGCAGAAGAGGAGTTTATTGTATGTTTAATGGTCATTATTTTATCAATCCTCTGACACCTTTCAAGTATTCCCTTTAACCTTGAGTCTGCAGTTTGACTATGATGTGTCTAGATGATGTTTGTTTGTATGTTTGTTTTTAGTTTTTACCTTATCCAGAACTCTAGGAGATCTATCAAATTAATGATCAGTTCCCTTTTCAGTATCTGAAAATTCATTATCTTTTCAAATACTGGTATTTTTCTCATTTTCTCAGTTTCTGATTTTGGATCTTTTAGATTCTTGATCTATCCCTCAGGACTCATTTATTGTTTGTGTCTTTACTCATCAGTGATATGGTCTGGGGTGAATTCACGATCAACGTATTCCTATTTACTCTTCCCCATTTTATGTCCAATCTAGAGCTTTTACTCTCTTAAATTTTTTATTTAATGAATATATAGGTTTATTTCCAAGATGTTTATTTTATAGATATGAACACCCTAAACAAGCTCATTTTGAATTTTATTAGATTGTTTTATAAAATCAATTTCATTTAGGGGCTGATGGGTGGCTCAGTTAAGTGTCCAACTTCTACTCAGGTCATGGTCTTATGATTCATGGGTTTAAAGCCTCACATTGACAACTTCTGACAGCTGAGAGCCTGGAGTCTGCTCTGGATTCTGTGGCTCCATCTCTCTGCCCCTCCTCCACTTGCGTTCTGTTTCTCTCTCTCTTTCTCTCTCTCAAAAATAAATAAAACATTAAAAACTTTTAATAAAAAAATAAAATCAATTTCATTTAGAGTAAATAGCTTTTGGTTGCTGATTTTGCTTTACTTAGTATGCTCTTTTTTTATAGTTCCTCCTATGTTAATATACCAGTTTAACATGTCTATGGTAATATCATTAGCTCCTTCCTGTGCATGAGTTTGGCTGTTTTGGTTTGCAAAGACTTACTAGAAAAATGAAAGGTTTTTCTTTTTCTCCCTGCTTTCTTGCCCTCTCCCCCTCATTTCCTGCACATGTTTGCCTAGTCATTTTGAAATTACCACCTCTCCCTAGACTCTAAGTTACCTCCCTCAACTCTAAGAAAAATATCTTAAAATAGGGACTTAGATTAACTTTTACAAACTTTGAATATACAGTAGGTCCAGCAATGGGACTAATGTTTGCTTTCACAGTCGTGTATCTGGACCCTACAACTTCCCTAGGTCCACACTCCTATATAAAATGGAAATGTAAATATAAATATAGGATGTTAGTTTGCTTTCCTTTTCTTTGTGCATGAGGGGCTGTGGTTATAGGTCAGGCACTGGTTTCATAAAGTAAGTCAGGTTTATTTCTTTATCTTGAGTTGGGCACTTTTAGCCCCATCAGAAGGAAGTAAAGTCTCAGACACTAATGCCCATTTGCAGACCTGGAGACAAGCACACCCATGGATTCATATTAACTCACCATTTTCCTTTATTCTACTATTTTTAGCCCAAAGTTTAATTTATAAAATAACAAATTATTTAAAATGCTTTTATTTTAATAATAACCATTTGTAGGAAAAACAAATCCCATGTATCAATGTGTTATTTTGATTAACTTAAAATAAAACTTTCAATTTCTATGACTAACAGAGTGATAGATTGGAAAGAAAGAACACATAGAAGATTTAATTTGGTGAACATGGAAAGAATCTTTCTATGTCTAGCATGTCTTACATCTCACCGGTAAGCAGAGTAAGGAAAATCTAGATATAACTCCCTCACCCCCCAAAAAAAGCAAACAAAAGTTGGGTAAACCAGTCCTATGAGCAAAACCTCTGGAACTAAATTCCTTAGCCTAGAGAGGAGCTAATTCAAGAGAGGACTCTGACAGGACAATTCGAGATGTAGAATGGAATATATAACTGACTGTGAGCAACAATTCAGTATCAGGGAAGGAAGGAAAAAGAGAGGGATGGAGAGAAGGAAAGATGGAGGCAAGATGGATGAATGATAGAAAGGGGATTTAGTCAAAAGACTAAACTCCCTGATTCTAAAGATTATGAGTTATTATTGCAAAATCTCACTCCTTGGAGATTCTTTAGGAAAGCATAAACAGCTCTCTTTCTGAGCTAGTTTAAATGGACTTAAATAGCAGCCTTAGCCAGGAACTTATTATTGAAGTTCCTTCCAGCTTAGTAATTCTCTACCATGCCTTGGAGCTAGACATAGTGCCTCATAAAAGTTCTTTCAACTTCTGCATATTCTAGGCATGAAACTTTGGGATAGTTTTGCTGAGATTCACTCTTCAGTATTACTGATCTAAGATGTTTCTGAGCATATATAAACCTTTGGATACTGACTTGAACTACACTCTAGGGCTTCTAGAGTTGTCTGCTACTTAATTAGACCTTTCACATAAGAACAGAGCAATGAGCTGGCGTCCCATCTCCAACAGATGCCTTTGCCAGATGCTCGGAGAAACACACCTTCCATTTCCTATAATGTTGTCTATTGTTCATTTTTATACGGTGTCAAAGAAGCCTTTCTGAGAATACTTCTAGAACTTACAATGCAAACAAATAGCATATAAACTGTAAAAGGGCTAACTTCTATTTCAATATTCTTGCTGCATATGCTTTTTAGTGAGTCCCCTCTCTCTTTTCTCTTGTTCTGCTGCTCAAACTTTAACTTCCACTTAATTCTTTTTGGTGATTCTAAATTGGAGTTAATGGGCACCCATAAGAGCCCTGATTATCCACAGTATTACAGAGCACCGGATGATGCCTGGAAGTCTGCAGTCAGACAATCTGTCCACCTTAAGGCAGGTTTTGATAAAACAGTACATGGAGGGCATTGCCACCTGATGTGGTAGGGAAAGAGACAAGAAAACAAGGAATATTCCTGAGGAGAGGACAAGATTTTGAAGAAAAACAAACTAGTGACCAATTATATTCATTGTGTTATTTTTCCCAAGGCAGTCTCTAAAAAGCTTCCCATGAGGACATTAGAAGGAGGAACTCAAGACATCCATCCAGGCACTAAGTCCCATTTATTTGTAATCACCACAGAGTTTGTCATTAAAAAGTATCAGTAATGTCACTATTTATCAACTGATATTATATCTGATAAAAGCATGTATTTGAGAGTATTTCCCTAGAATTAGGTGAAAGTCTGCATTCAAGGGCATCTGGGAATCACAAATTCTTACTTTATATATTCCTGAACACAGAATAAGATATAACAGAGAGCATAGGTTTTGATTGCAAATGTTCCATTTTTATCACCTACTAGCTATGTTATAGCCTCTCTTCAGCTCCTGTGTGTCACGTGGATAGTATAACGTACCGAGTCATTAAGTTCAAATGATAAAAGTATGCAAGGCATCTAGCACAGTGCTAAGTGCCTAGCTGGTGATTAATAAATCCTGGTTTCCTGTCCATCGCCCCCACCCTCAGTACCAAACACTTTTCTCAATGATTATTTTTCGTATGACCCATCCTCTCCCCTCATATGTGACAGACCTCAGATATTAGCTAGTGACATCCTGCCTTTGGATCTTTGGAAAAAAATAACCTCAATCATCTATCTCATATGTTATGTAAAATCCAAAGCTGTCTCTAAAATTTCAGCAAATTCCCAAGAATTTACATTCATAGTCTTATCTGGATCCTCGTTTCTGTCCCAGTGAACTCTCAAATTCCTTGCATCTCCCCATCTGCTGCCATTTGTGTCTCTCTCCTCCAGGCTGGTCCCTTTACCAAACAAATTCTTACCCTTGATTTGTGCATAAAAACAATTACACAAGCAATAGTGATGTACACTGCAGAGACTGAAGAACTTAAAACAGGAAAAAGTACACAGCCTTGTTTCTATACTTCCCCTGTATGATCAGAGTTGGAAATTTGTTTCTGGACAACTTTTTCCTCAAGGTCCAGCCCCTACCCCTGTATTTAGCCTTTTTCTCCTATTTCTCTTCCTTCATTCCTATCATTTGTTTTTTTTCCCCCACCACCGAATTTATGTTTGTCTCTTAGCATTCAGATAGCTTTTCTATGTTTTCTTAACTCACTTCTTCAGGAGATCACTTTGTACCCTCTATCAGCTTAGCAGACCACATTCAGTTCTTTCATTCAGATGAGCTTTGATGCCAACAATTAAATTGTTCTTTTCTATAACATTAAGAGTTCTTAATATACTTTCGGAAACAAATGTGTTAGATAAAAGTATATCGAAAATATAAAGATGAAGTACCTTTATAGAAGAAATAAACATAAGCTTTATTTCCCTTCCCTTTTTTTTCTTTTCTTTTTTATTCTATAGTGGAAATACTTTTAGGATTCATGAATTATCTGACTTTCAACATACAACTTGCACATTGTACCATGAGTCTCGGCCCAAGAATAAACCCAAACTTATTATCATAGTCAGAACAGGTCTTTCTGCCACAGAAACTCAATACCAGAAAGTTCTCATGTTGCTCTGACCCCAACTAAACTGTACTCTTCGTGAGGACAGTAATTTTGTGTTATTCACTGCTAAATCCCTCCAATGGTTCAATAGTACTTGGCGTAGTAGGTGCAGAAGCTTATTTTACATATATTTATGTTATTATGTAAAATGAATGAATGGTCTTTGAATCATTTTCTCATATTCTGTCCATGGTAATAGTAGTAATATATTATTCTGATTATTTATTGCTATGTCACAACTACTAGCCCACTAAATGTAATGGCTTAACACAAAAGTTGATGATTTCTAATGGTTCTGTGGATTAAATGAGCTCAAATGGATACTTGTCACTTAAGGATATCCAATGCCAACATGAAATAAAGCCTGAATCTAGAGTTATTGGAAGACTCAGCTAAGATGTATGTGCACCATGACCTTTTCATTCACATGCTTAGCCATTCAGTCCCCTTTCCTGTGGCCTCCATCTCTAGAAGGAGTTTAAATTTCTGTTTTGGTAGGTCAAGATTCCAGGACATTAAGGCAGAAGCTGTTAGTTGTACTGAAAAACTGAGCATGGGACTAGATTAATGCTATAGACTGTATGTTTTTCCCAAGACTTCATGTTAAATCCTAATAACCAATGTGATAATATTTGGAGGTGGGGCCTTCATGAAGTGATTAGGTCATGAGGGCAGGGTCTGTATAAATAAGAATAGTGACTGTATAAAAGAGGCCCCAGAGCTCCTTAACATCCTCCACCATGTACATGTAAGGACACAGTGGGAGGATGGAAATCTATGAACCAGGAAGCTGACTCTAACCAGAACCCAATCTTGCTGGCACCCTGATCTTAGACTTCTCAGTCTCCAAAACTATAATAAATGTTTTTTGTCTAGAAACCACTCTACAGAATTGTTCTTGTAGCAGGCCAAACAGATTAAAGCATATAGTATTACTTCTCCCATAATCTATGTTCAGAAAAATCACTGGCAGCCTAACCCAGATTCAAGGGGAAGAAACTATGTTCCACTTCTCAAGGGGATAAACATCATCAGTAACAAATACATTGAACCTTAACTATGGATCAAGCCCCATTCAAAACCAACAATACACATTATCTCATTTAATTCCCATAATAACTAACTGAAATAGGTACTACCATTGCCATAGTCACACAGTCAGTGAGCTGGATGGACTATTGCTCCTGTGGCCTGCTTTTAATGCCCAGGCTCTTTATCACTATGACACAGGCTCTGATTTAATTCACCAAAGATTCTTCGACTATGATTTACAGCCATCCATCTTTTCGTGCATGGCCGACAGATGACACATTCATTTATTTTTGAGAAGTCCATAACAGGTGTTTTGCAAAAATGGGATTGCAATTCAACTTCCTTTTTTTTTTTTTTTTTAAGTCCATTGCTAACTGAATACATGAGCCCAGAGCTAAGAATGGAATTTTTTACTTGGTCATGGTTGCTTTTGAGGAGATAAAATCCACCTGTGTTTATATTCTGGTGATTTTTTAAATTTGTAACACATATTGACTTGATATTGGGTTTCAAGCTTCGGCCAGAATTCAGAAGTATTTTGTTGCCCTGTATTATGTAGATATTGCCCAGAATGGCACATCAAATCATTATTTCAAGCTCTTATTGTTCTTTTAATAGCAAAGATGGTGTTTTTAGCCTGATCTCCCCAGTCTTAAATTTATGAGGAGTTTTACTGGCACAGGAACAGGGAAATAAACTTCTATAAGGAAAAAATAGTATAGTTTGCTTGCTTTCATAAAAATCTTTTATATGATCTAGCTAGCTTGTATATCAAAGCCCATAAAATAAAAATTATTATTCATTTTTGACAAGAAGTTTCTTCTTGATATTTAAATATCAATTTTTCCAAATTGAACTTTTCTCCATTTCACCAAGAAATCATGAGAGAAAAAAATAAAGACTTCCATACCTATAGAAGTAAATCATTAAAATAGCAGAGAGTAAAATTTGTTTTGTAAAGCACTTTACAACTTCTATTGCTTGAAATTATTCCTAAAACATATAAATAAAAATATTATATGGATCTTAAGGCACATTTACAAAGATTTAAATTGTTTAATATTTCCTTTTTGTCTGAAAACTACTCTGACAAGTTTACAGTTTCAATATTCTTGCAAAACCTTGACATTCTGAATTTCACACATGTAGTAATATACTTTTTTTTCCCAGTAATATACTTCCCTTTCATCCTAGTTTGTCATTTTGTTAGGAACAAACATTATTGAATGATGTTATCATAGAATTAGCCTTAACTTTCAATCCTAAGTGCATTTATTTAAAAGGAATGAATTTATTTGTCTCTCATCATCAAATCCTTATGAAATTTGTTCCTATGATTCTTTCAGCACACTGTGTTTCAGAAAAGCAGATATAGTGTTTCTAATTTCCCAAGTGACTGTGAGAAACAACTCAGTGGTAGAGGAGACTCAAAGGAGAATGTGAACTTGCAGTTTAAAATTAAAAACAAAATGATAATCCATGGCAATCAGTCTTTCTTATTTCTTTTTCCTACTCTCCAATCATCTTTAGGGACTAAGAAAATGGAATGGGGCCCAGAATTATGATAATAGCCCAGAGCATAATCATATAAATAGGGCACACAGTCTGAAATCTTGAGTTCATTTCCTGGCTTGCCCCTCTTTGGTTAGGAATTGCTTGGAGGGGGGGGGGGGGATCGTGTGAATGCGTAACTTAAAATACATGTTTCATCCAAAGAGAGAAGCATGATGCTATCTTTCAACCCTCTTTGAAATCCTTAATTAAAATTTATAATGTTGGGGGTGGCAGAAATTATGTAAAACTTGGTCTAATATTATGTGAAGATTTCAGTATTAGACAAACCTTAGTATGATTTCAGAAAAAAAGAAACCCTTTATTCTGAAGATTAAAGATAGCACCAAGAATAACTGCAAACTTTATAATGAATCTCTTTCAAAATGATGTTGCAATTTTCTATCCACACTTAGTAATCATGGTAGTCTTTGAATAATAATGAGTACTTTCTAAATTCTAAAGACAATTCCTAAAATATGGTTTAAAACTTAAGAGTTCAGCCTTTCTTTGGTCTCTAATGACTTGACTAGTTCAATGTCTAAGCCTTGTCCAAGTCATTCTTGTGTCATTCCCTGAGTTAATGTGAAAAACAGTGACCAAAGTCAAGCAACACAGGAATTAATAAAAACAAATTCCTGCTGTGAGGAAAAAGTAGAAGAGGGAGGGCAGGTGCCTCTTGATTGAGTAGTTGATTGAAATACCAAAAATAGATGACAAACAGTATCCATTAAAACACTGTCACTTCCATTCTAACAAAATACAAATCTTTTCTCCTGTAAGCCACAGAGAAATTATAATTCAGTAGAAGAAAAATACACAGACTGCTCTACTGATCTTTATGAAGTAAAAGATAATGAATTCATAATAGCCCACTTAGGAACAATGAATGTCTTTCATTCTAAGTTGAATGTAGAGGAGAAAATGAGGGGACAGACAGGATAGCAAGAAAGAGAAAACTGTTAAAACATCATCCTTCAATTCATTTCCAGCACAAAGGATCATGAAGAACGTTGTCAGGAGCAGGGACCACGACTGTCAGGATGTGATATATTGGCTTGTGCCTGGGATTGACTGATGTACGGTGTCAGGAGTATTCTACAGTAATTAGCTTCATTTTTTTTAAAAGTATTTATTAATATTCACAGGGTGCTAAGTACATTGGAATGATGAGATGATTCTCTGGAGAAAAAAGTAAACTCCTCACAAGGGAGAAGACTATTACTTACATCTTTATTGAACTAGGTCTGTTCTTATCAAGCACCAAACTGTTAGGTTATCTCTCTGGTTTTAAGACAACACAGCAATATGGTGTTTTGTTTGTTTGTTTTTTGTCAATTATTTTAGAGACAGAGTGAAAGTTGGGCAGTCAGGCAGAGGGACAGAGAGATACAGTCTCAAGAAGGATCCACAGTCAGCACAGAGCCCTATGTAGGGCTCAGTCCCACAACCTTGGGATCATGACCTGAACTGAAATCAAGAGTCAGAAACTCAACCAAGTGAGATACCCAGGCTCCCAACACAGCAGTATTTGTACAGTAACATTATAGAATGTTATGCCAGAGTTCCTAATAAATCTTCAAACTGAGTAACAACAAAAACGTGTTTATTTATGCAGTGAGAAGTTCTTATACAGTAATTTTGTTTGCTTTCAAAGGGATTAAAGTTTTGGTATCCATAAATCAAGACCAATATAGTCAAGTATTATTTTAGTGTGAAAGGTTACCTAATGAATTTGAGCAGTATACACAGAAAACCTGTTCTGGTCCAGGGAAAATGGCCCTGTCTACTACTCAACACCATGATAATTCCTCAAAACTCTGTATAGGTTTGACTTGTAATAAAATGCCATTTTATGCTTTCATGATTTTTTTAAAATAAAATCATAAACTTGATGGTACCTGGGTGGCTCAGTTGGTTAAGCATCTGACTCTTGATTTTGGCTCAGGTCATGATCCCAAGGTCATTGAATCAAGCCCCATGTCAGGCTCTGTTCTGAGTGTGGAGCCCCCTTGAGATTCTCCCTCCTCTCTCTTCTCTCTCTCTTCTCTCTCTCTTCTCTCTCTCTTCTCTCTCTCTCCCCCACCCCCTGCTCATGCACTTTCTCTAAAAAAAAAAAAAAATTTTAAAAAAAATCGTAGGGGCACCTGGGTGGCTCAGTTGGTTGAGCACCGATTTGGGCTCAGATCATGATCTCGCAGTTCATGAGTTTGAGCCTCGCCTCCATTTCTGTGCTGATAGCTAAGAGCCTGGGGCCTGCTTTTGATTTTGTCTCTCTCTCTCTCTCTCTCTCTCTCTCTCTCTCTCTCTCTCTCTTTCTCTTTCTCTCTCTCTCTCTCTCCCTGCTCACACTCTCTCTCTCTCTGTCTCTCTCTCTGTCTCTGTCACTCTCCTCCCTAACCTCAAGAATAAACATTAAAAAAATCATAAACTTATATTTGTTTAAGTTTAGATAAAAATTAAAACTAGTAGTTTCAAGTCTTAAAATGCTAATTACATTTTTTATCTTAATTCTTTGGTATATCCATATTTATGCTAATATTTGGCATTACATTTTTAAAACTTTTTGAACCCTTAATGAGGCAAAAGTATAGCTGAATGATCAGCAAAATATATGCCTAAAGATGCATTACAGGATTTCAGAAATGTGCTTTTAAACTATCTGGCATCACACATTTTTCTTATGTTTAACTGAGATAACAGTTGTAATCTTTTCTGAGGGATATTAAGTTAATATATGGGGGCATTATTGAAGTACCAAACAATTAGATTATCACATTGAAAAACAACATAATCTGAGCCTACACAGACGAATCACTGAGGAATTTCTGAACCATCTTGATGATGAATTCATGTTGATAAGGCTTTCAAATGTTTTGTGCTACCAAATAGAAGTGAGAGATTTTACAGATGGAAATCTGAACTTAAATTATACGATTGTGAATGTGTCAAGGGGGATAGATAGAGACTAACGACTCAAGTTTTTTTTTTTTTTTTTTTACAATGAGGATCTAAAAATGAGTCTTGCAGTTTGAGCAAGGAACATTCATTTAAACCATGAGGAAAAATAAAATCTAAAGTCCAATGTTAAAAAAAAGAAATTTGGTTATTTTAGATTACAAAGCCAACTGCCTCAAAAACTTGAAGGCTGCTAAATGTAAAGGGAACTTTTCTATCAACCAACCTATACCTTTTAAATGTCCAGCTTCCAATAGAATGCAGATATCCAAGGTGATGACCAAAGCACAGATAACCCTAGGTCATTTATTTCTCTTCAATGGGCATTAAATGCAACATTTCTTTGCACAAAAATGGAAAAGCAGAGTTTTTTTTTTAATGAAGTTATTTTAGTTGATGGAATAACACAATTCGATGAGAATCAAAGACTCAAGAAATTATGAAGATACTGAGCTAACAAGGTATCCTCAGCTGGAAATTGTAGAACTTATGCTTTAGTTGACAAGATGGTATTAGCAGTGTGAATAGTCTGGGTTGTACAGTTTGGAACTCTCAGTTGCTTAGTACTGTGAGGTCTAAGGGCAGCCTACCCCATGAAGGACCACTTTGGCGTGAACATTTTAAATTAAAAGCAACCAAAACCCAGAAGATTTAGGGAAAGCAATTTATGTCTCCCTCAACTGCCTGCCTATATCAGGGAAAAAGCTACTGAAAGAGATTTCTCTTTATCTAAGAAAATCTTATCTGTGTATTAGAACACCATTTTTCCCCCCAAACATCTCCTCTCAATTTCCCACTAATGGTCTTTCTCCTCTTTGGATCCTCAGACTCCATTCCTCTCCTTAGCTCATAGAAGCCTTGTGATGCTTGTCTCTGGAATATCCATGTCTGTGTGAATTTCCCTTTCATATGCTATTACATTTGATTTTCTCCTCTTCATCTGTCTCATGTCAATTTGATTGTTAATCCAGCTATAAGGAACTTAACAGAGAATTCTTCCTCCCCAGCAGTACAACAGAGTTCATTTGGGGTACACCCACGTGGCTGGCAAAACCAAGGTTGGCGGAAGCAAGTTATTATCTAAAACAATGATATCCAGTGTAAGTAAACCGGTTCTGGACAAAACTAATTCAGTAAGTAAAAATTCTAGAAAAAGGCATCCAGTACTACTCACCACAGTAGTTGGTATTCAAATCCTCAGTTAGTAATCATTTTTCTGTATTACTTTATCCACATGTTCAAGAAATATTGCTGTGGTAGTATCCGTCCCTGAGGTACATTTTGCTACTACTCTTCTATTTGCGGACTTTAATCTTTTTTTTTTAATAATTTGTTAAGTTTAATAACCTGAAATTAAAAATTTTGCACATATATTCTGTTTTGACGATTTTCTAAGTCTTAGAAAAGTGATCCTAAGAAGGCCTGCTCATCCCATCGATCGAAGTTGAAGTTGCTCTTTTTTTCTAGATGTAGAATTTCAATTATACATTCAGAGGACAATATAGAAAAGATTCCTCACACATATCTTATGACCCGGACATATGATCGGCAAGAGAAAGCAACGGCTATTGTTAACTTCCTTGGTTTAAGAGAATCAAGTAAAACATGTACACATAAAATGATCACTGATACTCTATTTCAGTGTACAAGTAATAACTTTCATCACTGGCAAAAGGCAAGATATAAACCCCACAATGGGGAAAGTTGAGACTCCCACTTGGGTCTACAAGTACATATACTGTAATCTTGTAAACTATTATTTACTTACAAGTAAAATATTTTTATTTCTACAGTAACTTTTTATCTTAATTTTAAGAGAATCAAACTCTTTTTTATCAACTGGATTCATTAGAACTGATAAATGAGATAAAAAATAATCAAGTTTTGTGTGTAAAATAAGCTTATTACAAAAATGTTTATTATTTAGGTATAAGAACCCAAACACTTAAAACCAACATTCCAACAAAGCTATTTCCTCCTAAAAATATTTGTAGTTTTAGGGTTACCAAGCAAAAGTCATTACAACTATTATGACAAAAATTTAATTATTATAGCCAAGAGGTTTGCCCAGTTAAGTAAATACACTTAGACAAAAATTCACCTCAATAGTTTCTTCCAAAGTAAGTACTGATTTAAACTAAATTTTATAGTAATTCACATAGACACTAATATTTTTCTCATCTAAACAGTGACTATCTAATAACTAAATCAGAATTCCTTATTGAGTTACATAGACCTTCCCATCAAGTGCTACTTAGATCAATGACTTCTCATTTCTGCTATAGTTTTATTAAAGGCTGAATGAAAGATATTTGTGCTTATGTAATGGGCCAGAATTTGAGATAGTATATCCCAGATTTTTATGTATGGTTTTACAAATTGTAGGAAACCAGGACAGGCCACCCCAAGATGGGCCATATGGCATGTAGATTATCTTGAGTTGAGTCTTTTGGGTCTTTATTGTTTTCAAGAAGCAACTTTTATCTTCCCAACTGACTAAAAGAATTTAGACAGAGGATCTGCCACAGGCACAATATACCACCACAGATAACTGCATAATAGTATGAACTAGGGGTGGTAGACAAGGAGGAATTTGGCAAAATCTGTTGGTTAAAATTCTCTGTATTCCATTGTTTCTGTGTAGCCCAGCAAACATTTGTTTACCAAAAATTTACTCTTTCCTGTGACATTTCTTCCTTTTCTTTGAAGTCCCAGACCCTTCCCCCCTTCTTCTTACTCCAGAAGGACATATGTACCTCATTTTGTCAGTCTTTGTAATTTCATGTCTATATAAAGTACCCATATACATGAAATTAAATTTGGTTCCTATTAATCTGTCTCATGTAAATACAACTCTTAGCTAAACTAGAATCACACTGGACAGAGCAAAGATTCTCCCTTCATGACAAAACATAAATTCAACCTTGGATTCTCTCTTAAAGTCACGTAACATACTCATCTGATATAGAAAAAATATTAAAATAACATCTCTTACGGTCATAAAATCCTCTCTAGAGGAATCTAAAAGACCTGTATCTACTGGTTCTGGTGAAGCAACAAAGGAAACACAGTTGAAGGCCATAAGGTCTAAATCATGAATATCCCCCAAAGTATAACAAAGAGAAAACAAGAAACCAAAGTGGACTTATAGGGACAAAATGTCGTAAGTCAATGTATAGAAAATGCACAAAAATAAACATATAAAGGAACAGGTAAAAATAAAGGGGACACCTATATCACCAAATATCAAAATGGTGTTGAAGTCAAGCGGACTTACTTCAGGACTTTCATTTCCTCTAACCCTTTGGACCTTGATTTCAGGATAAAGACCTTATGTCTTCTGAACAACAACTCGTCTGTTATTGGAAGATAGAACTATCAGCTCTTCAATAAGCCTTGTGCTTTCTGACCACATAGCTTCAGTTCTTTCCTAAGTTCAATAAGAAAGCTAGCCTTTCACTTAATCCTTAACTATTCCAGTCATCTTCCTTTGTGGTATATTAATGTGTGTTTTTTTGTCTGTTTGTTTGCCTGTTTTACTAACACATGTGAGACAGCAGGGACTGGACTTGGCTACCAGTTCTGACCATAAAATCCAGCATTCTCTGTCTGCCACCATAAGAAAAAAAAGTTTAACAAGCTAAAAACTCTATGCTTCTTGAGCTCATCTTTCAGGAGTGCAGAAGGAGGATGCTTACTCTAAGAAGGATGCAAGGACTGGTGAAGACCAAGCCAAAACAATCTGTGCCAACATGAACTCCAGTGCTGAATTTTGACATCTACATGCTTAGACATCTCTCTTTCTCTCTCTCTTATTTATATTCAAGTTACCGAACATACAGTTTAGTCTTGACTTTAGAAGTAGATTCCAATGATTCATCACTTACATATAAAACTTAGTGCTCTTCCCACCAAGTGCCCTCTTTAATACCCATCACCATTTCCCCCAAGCCCATCAACCCTCAGTTTGTTCTCTGGATCTAAAAAACCAAAAGCACACTTTATACACTGTATGTAGCCAAATTGACAGTAAGTTATATTAAAATAAATAAATAAATAGACTCTTATGGTTTGTCTCCCTGTTTTTCATTGTATTTTTCTTTCTATTGCCCTATCTATTAAGTTTCTCAAATTCCACATATGAGTGAAATCATATGATATTGGTCTTTCTCTGACTTATTTTGCTTAGCATAATACCCTCCAGCTCCATCCATGTTGTTGCAAATGGTAAGATTTTATTCTTTTTCATCACAAAGTAGTATTACATTGTGTATTTGTATTTATATTTCACATCTTTTTTTTAAATTTTAGTTTATTAATATTGGAGAGAGAGAGAGAGAGAGCAAGAGCAGCAGAGTGGCAGATAGAGAGGGAGACACAGAATCTGAAGCAGGCTCCAGGCTCCGAGCTGTCAGCACAGAGCCCGACGCAAGGCTTGAACCCATGAGCTGTGAGATCATGACCTGAGTCAAAGTTGGAAGCCCAATGGACTGAGCCACCCAGGCACCCCTATATTTCACATCTTAATCCATTCATCAGTTGATGGACATTTGGGCTCTTTTCATAATTAGGCTATTGATAGTGCTGCTATAAACATTGGGGCACATGTGCCCCTTCAAATCAGCACTAGTGTATCCTTTGGATAAATTGCTACTAGTGCTATTGCTGGGTAATTCTATGTTTCATTTTTTGAGGAACCTCCACACTGTTTTCCAGAGCCACTGCACCAGTTTGAATTCCCACCAACACTGCAAGAGGGTGCCCATTTCTCCACATCCTTTCAAACAACTGCTGCTTCCTGAGTTGTTCATTTTAGCCACTCTGACCAGTGTGAGGTGGTATCTCAATGTGGGTTTGATTTTTATTTTCTTGATGATGAGTGATGTCAAGCATCTTTTCATGTGTCTGTTTTGCCATCTGGGTATCTTCTTTGAAAAAGTGCCTGTTCATGTCTTCTGCCCATTTCTTCACTAGATTATTTGTTTTTCAGGTGTTGAGTTGGTAAGTCCTTTATAGATTTTGGGTACTAACCCTTTATCTGATAGGTCATTTGTAAATAGTGTCTCCCATTCTGTCAGTTACCTTTTAGGGTTGTTGATTGTTTCCTTATCTAGGCAGAAGCTTTTTATCTTGATGAGGTCCCAGTAGTTCATTTTTGCTTTTATTTCCCTTGCCTTCAGAGATATAGACATGACTCTTTTCCCACCTAAATTTCTTTAAAAAACTGTCCCTGACCTCTCCTCAGGGAGTCAGCCTGAGGATTCTTTCCTTTATGCTGCCTTCCTTATAGTAGAGCGTAAGCCCTAATAGAGCCTTGCCTAAAACTGCCATTTGACATTTTATCAATTTCTATTGCTTTGAGATCCCAACGGTCTGGCTTCTCAACACAGGCCTAAATAAACTCAACACTACAGATCTTGACTGAGTAGTATAGAACACACTGTTACTACCTTAATTTAGAACAATTTTTTAATTACTCTATTTCAAGTAATACTACTTTATCTTTTCTGATGTCCAAATTGATCTGGTGGATTACACATAGGTCTTAATTAACAGAGCATACCGATTGCCTTAACTGGGTATATAGTGTAGTATTTTTGTATGTAAATAGTTGGCAAGTTCTTTTAGGATATCTGGACATTACGTATAAGCCATCATGATATTCTTATGTGCCCAACATCAACTTTTCGAATAGATTCGCAAATGATCACTGAGAAATTTAAAGCTCATCTATACACATGCACATAAACACAACATTATCTTAAGATATCAGTTACATAGATAAATATATAAAGCACATAGCTAAGAAACCTTTTATCTTTTTCAATCCATATGTTCATTCTGCTCTGTGTGATTCTTTCCAACTTTAACAGGAACAAAAATCAAACATACTTTGGTAATAAGCAACTCACTGTCAGCACACAAAGAACCTCTCTCACTCCCTCTCTCTTTCTCTCTCTCTGAAAACACAGAAGTTACCTTTATGTAAGGGAAATCTACACTTATAAAGCAAATCACCATTTGTAATGGTATCTCCTGCTCTATGCAAGGCAGAGAAAAATGACTAAACCACAGGAAATCTTATCAATGGAGAAGACATTGATTTAAATCCAAAAAAAAAAAAAAACCAAGCAAACCTTATCCTTGTTTACTGTACTTTTCTCAGTAACCTACCATACATGCACACCCCCACCTCAACGCAATCCCAATATTTATTTTTCCCTACTGAAGATGGTATTTAATATGTAAGCTTGGGCCTTCTATGGGAGTGACTCATTCTTCCTGTGTATCTCCCAGAGAGAGAGAGAGAGAGAGAGAGAGAGAGAGAGAGAGATCCATGTTAATAAACTTCTAGTTAAAAAAGGTACCTCTCTCCGCAAAATTTAGAAATATTTTTAAATGCATCTTCTCATCATGTCGCTGATTTTTTTTTAACAAGTATGATCCTTGTGATCCAATTATTTACTTTTTTAAAAGTGAAATGCACAAGATTTAGTATTTTTTCAAGGTCATTCAAGTGACTACTTTGAGTTAAAAAATGTCACATAGCTTTAAAGAATTATGGGTTTGCATTCAGAACCAGGGTTAGATTTTTTCTTTTAGTTCTGAGATTAGACTTGCTCTATATTAGGAAATTAAAGGTAAAATAAAAAACTACCTCTCAAAATGAAACAAAAAAAGATATTCTACAGATTTTACTTGGATTATCTTGTGATTCTAGTGTTGTGAAAAGAAAACCATAGGCCCAAAATGGTGCCACTCAAGGCCAAGTCACCAAACCAGAGCTTAATATCTAACCTAATTACACTTTCAACTTTCCCCAGCAACATCAACCATCAGAAAAGTCATCTGTCACAGGAGCCTTCTCCAGTGAAGAAAGAAGTGAGATAACCTGCATGTTAAGAGCCTCTGCCCTTACCCCTTAGACAAAGGGAACTTGCCTATTTCCTTTGCTTTTGCTATTAACTTTTTGCCCCACCTCCTTCCTATAAAAACCTTTCATTTTGTATAACTCCTGAGAGCTCCCATATACTTGCTAAACAGGATGCTACCCAATTCATGAGTCACCTAATCGAGTCCTTAGACCTACAAATTTACTTAGTTGAATTTTGGTGTTTAATACTGGTATGCCCATATATACATGAATGCAGAAATTTTGGAATGTGAAGTCCTGTATTTGAACTTCACTTCCATTGTTATGAGCCATATGACCTGTGACAGGCTATTCTCCCTGACAAAAAGTCATTGGTGTTCTGGAAATTAAGAATTTTAAAGTAATATTAAGAACTTCTCTCACATTTGTTTTTGAAATGTTATTTCTTTTACTCTACATCAAGGATCTTACAGACATTATTTTGACTTCCATCTATAAGCTGCTTACTCCAAATAATTATCTTCTAAGAAATGTTTCCTCTTAAATTTCCTAAATATGTATCCACTTCCTTGAGATTTCCATTTTTTTCTGTTTCTTCTTCTTTTTTTTTTTTTTTTTTTTTTTTTTTTTTGTAGCCTAGGCATTTCAACCTGAACTCATCATCTTCCTCCTTTAACCTTTCTGTCCTCCGGTGCCATACTGATGTAGGTATAGAACTGAGTCTCACTTGATCTGCTACTGTTTAGCATGGTCATTTTTACTCTCTTTTACTTTAGCTACAGGAGTCATTGTCCTTGATAACTCAAACTTGACGTTCTCTTGCTTCAACATTTTACTGAATTCCAGTTTCTTACAAGTTAGAATTTATATTCCATAATACTATCCAAGACCTCTATGCAGTGAACCCTGTCTACCTTTCCAGTTTCAGCTCTCACCACTTTGTGACTCACTCATGAGTGAGTATTTACCCACTAAATACCTAAATGAGTTATTATTTACCCACAATCATCAGGATAGTTCCCAATTCTTCTCCTTTTCCTCATGATTCCCGCTTCATTTATTCTTTCCCACCTTCTCCGATTAATTAATATCATCTCTTAAGATCAGGTGTCCTGTTGAAAATAAAACTCTTTTCCAATTCCTGTTCTTTCCCTCCTCTGATTCATATACAATAAAAACTCATTAACATTTTAATTGCTGTACTTCTAGTTTAATTATATTTGTCTACCTCTACATTCCCTTAATCCTCTGTGGTTCCTATCAGTTGACTCCTATTCACATAAGAGACACTCAATGTAGATATGAAAGATGAAGGAGTAAATAAATGACATCTGAGCTAAGCTTTAAAAAGGTAGGCTGGATAGTGACTTGTGCAAGCAGCAGAAAGGTTGTTCCGGGCAAAGCCATAACCTGAGCACAAAGAGACAAGCACAGAGTACATCCAAATCAATGTGAAGCCAGTCAAAATGAAAATGACTATGACAGCATGGTGCAGTGACAACTACTGACCTAGCTTTGTCCTCTCTGGGTACTTGAAATTGTTAGGAGAGCCTGTCCAATCCAGGTATCCTTCTTTACCTCAGCACTTTATATAGACAACAAATGGATTTGCTGAGAATGACTGAATTCATACTTTATAATAAGTACCATATCAAGTCAACAAAAGTAGAATTCCATACATCACACAGTACTAAGAACAGAGTTCTGTATATTTCCAATTCCAGCTTGATCAGGAAGCGATGAGTCTTTTTCGCGACTATTAACACAGACAATCTGTCAATTTTCTGCTCAGGGCTTCAGTGCTCTTAGGGAACAATGTCCTCACACCACACCATTCTGTGCTATGCATTTTTATCCTTGCATTGCACAATTTCTTCAGTCTCTGCTTTAAGGTCACCCTAAGTTTTGTGGGGGTTTGTTTTGTTTTTCAACCAAAGTCATGGCTAAGGTAACTTTGTGCCTCTCTATCATGCTCTACAAAGTGTCTGGCCTGCATTACTTGGTTCTGTGGACTGACTTCTTTCTATTTGGGGGGACCTGAATTTTTCTGTCTCTAATCTTAGGACATTGTGTTCTCTAGCCATCTGTTTCTGGGTTCTGCCTACACAGCAGAGATAGAAAAAAAGTTTTATATTCTACTTCTTTTGTTGGAAAGAGTAACTTCCAGATTCAGTGTGAACTAACAGCACAACCCCCACTGCATGGGAATTGTGACTTTCAGGTAGAACACAGTGATATCCACGCCTAAATCCATACACTCAGTTACTATCTAACAGACAACTATATACTCCTTTTCATGAACCTCAACATGGGGAACATTTTGTGGTGGGAAAATAGAATTTATAAAGCTACTACATTTGCAAAGCCAGATGAGGTCAAAATCATGGAGGTTTTTTAATGAAGGGCTATATAAGGCCTGAATGACTAAAGGAATAAATAAAGGTAATGTAATGACAATAATAACATCAAAACTGTGATATTCCTCATAATAGAGAGTAAAAAACATTTCTGTTTTTACTTGAATATTGAGAATCTTAAGTGGGATGCAGGTGTTGTCAGTATATATTAGTTTGGTCAAAAACATATCATGAGCTCCAAAATTCTAAATAGATTTTTTTAAACATTGGTTGGAATTTTCCATTAAAAGAAGTAACCTGCTTTTCAAAGCAACAATAAAATCATTTTTTCCAGGTTGTTTTAATACTAAAAATAAATTGCCCCTGAGCACCCATGCATTTATGCAAGAGTAGTATCTACCACAGCATTAGTCCTGAAGGACAACCCTATCTGCCTAAAGTATAAAAACTGACCTCTATTTACTCTTGGAAATTAAAAATTCTTAGCAATGTCTGTTATGTAGGATAACAATGTTACTTGGCAGAACAAATTAGTAATGTTCAATCAACATCAAAAAGGCACATTGGAACTTATCAGACAAAGTTATTTTTGACACATTGAAAATGTGGTATATACTGAAAAAAAGATTCCTTTGAGTTCATTTAAATTAAGTTTGTTATGGTTTGATCTTTAGACAAATGTTCCATCTGTAATTTAATTTTTGTATATTTAATATTTAATTATCAGCTTTTAAAATATTTGGGCTATTGTGGCACTTCATTTCTTTCCTTTGGTACTACTGTGTTCTCCATGTTGTACAGCATATCTCTATTTCAAAGATGAAGGAATAGGACCATTAGTTCTTTAAAAATGTGCAACATTTGAATGTAAAATCATCAAATAAATTATCTACGTAAAAAGTGAGTATTTTAAAACATCAAGTTCATTGCAATCTTGCTCACATAGATTTTTCTGCCATTAGGACTTCTTGTTTTGAAATAGTAGTAGTAGCAACTTTCTCACCAATATTTAAATTAATACGTAGGTTTAACTAGGCCATATTAATAGCTCCTTTTGTGTGCGTGCATATAGTTTTGTTACCTCAGGATTTCTATGTCCTAGATATGTATATTAAAAAAAAAACTCATGAGAGTTTGAATACATATACAAGAATGACTTCCATGGATGTTTTTCCTTTAAAAATTAGCAAAGTACAGAAATTTAACACCCATTTCAAATTTTAGTCCTAAAATTTTTATAGGCTCATTATTAGAGCATTTGCTGTCATTTACAATTTGGAAAATATGAAATGCTAACAATTGTACCAAAATATTTATATGAATTATTTTTTTCTGACCCTTTATTAGATCCTATGGGATGCCACCCAAATCCTCCCTTTAAGGCTAACACACACATCCCTCAGAAAGCAAGGAGTTCTGACTTTGGTTGGTCACACATAACCTCTTTAGGAAGAACTCTCTGCAAAAGAGAGATTTCATTCAAGGTTTTACATGCTCAGTCTCCCCCGAGACAGCCAGCAACCAGTAATACTCCTGATGTAAAAGTGCAATCTCCTTGCCACAATTTCAAATCCCTCTAAAGGATTAGAGTTCCAGAACTTCACTGGCTTCTGAGGACACCTCTGCTGATACCACAGCACTTTTCCAGTTCTCATTCTCCCCACTTCTAGTTCCCCAAATCTTTTGTAGGAATTACTAGTACTACCCTATATACTAACTACATGTAATGTCTATCTTGGCATCTCCTGTCTTAGGAAAATGACTATGAAATTGGTGCTGGGAAATAGGCACTAAAATGAGAATTTGGAACCATACTATCCACTGTCCAGACAGCATTCATCACTGGTGTGAGATGCATCCAACATAGATCCTAGCATGTGGTTTCTTTTCACTAGTGAATTGGGATAAGAGATCAGTAGAAGGCAATATTTTGGTGATTATATTATCTTAGACATTTGAGAGCTTCAGTGAAATTTTAATTATTATGACTGTAAAAAAAAAAAAAAAAGAAAAGCTCTGGCTAAGTGCTACTGATGTATTAGAGAAAAATATAAAAAGGTAGAGAGTGATGAATTCCTAAGTCAAGCGAAGTAGGAAACCCAGAAGACCTCCCTGGTAAAATTTAACAAGTATCCTCTGTCCTGTATCCTGGCTGCAGTAAATGCTCAGGATCAACCCCAGGACTCAGCAAAGTAGTAAAGGCTCTCAAGAATATTGAATCCTCAACTCCAATAACCCTCAAGTCTCCATGTCAAGATCAGATCCATTATTGGGAAGGAGAGACAATCTAAAATTAGGTTTGGAAAATCTATGTCTACAAGCTAAAATACACTGATTTCCCACATTCTCCCGAACTCTCTAGTCCTGAAAAGTGTCTCACTGCTCTTTGTTAGTGGCTGGTGCTCTTTTCACTCACTTGAACATAAAGTTAGAATTTATTTACATTGTTAAACTCTCCGATATTCACTATTTAATATTCTAGCATGGACCCAAAGTGGCAGGTGCTAACATTCTATTAAGATGACTCTAGAATCATGAAAAATTAATACCCTGCACTGAGTAAAGTAAAAATGATAAAAATTCCATGAAAGATAGAAGAATTCACAGAAGGCTAAGAGAAGTGGTCATACTAGACGAGCTTTACTACATAAAAATCACAAACTGTGAAAACCCAACAAATGACTATGTTCCACAGAGAGGACCTGGAGGACCCTCTGTTTACCTAAGTCTAAGAAATTTGTTAGTGATAAGGGCACTGGCATTATTAAGAATCTCAGTGGTAGCTGTCCTCTGTAAGGCAAGGATAACAGTAGGATATGCTGTTACTAAAATGGTTTCCCTGATAGCAATAGGAAGGATGTAATCCCAAAATAATAGAGGCCATATGGTGTGACTTAACCATTAGAGACAAAATTGGAGCAATTATCCCAATAAGCAGCGAGTCTGGACTGAAAGCACAAGTGGACTGACTCATAGAAAGCCTTAGAAATGGTTAACAGAACACAGTGACCCTAGGGAAAAGATAGGGTATTAATTAACACAAATAGGAATCAGGTTTGATGATCAGGAGGCTAAGGATTGCTGCCCTAATGAAACTCACAATCTCTTGCAGAATATCCAGTACGCTTTCATTATAGGACAGACCAGATTCCCAGGAAGCACTCGGTCTCACTACAGAAAGAAAATAATAAAATTTCCTCTAACATTTACTAAAAATATCTATGGCTATTTACTAAATTAACTTCACAATGAAGGAAGGGAATAGGCATATTTTTGTAATGCTTGGACGCTGTGTCTGAGTTGCTATTTCTACGCAGAAAACTCAAGCATCAACATGTCCACTCCCTACGGCCACCTCTGTTAGACTAAGGAAATGTGGAGGCCAGGCACTTATCTCGGGCCTGGAGTAGAACTGCCTTCAGTGTGTCTACTGAGTCCACTCATCTATCTTACAGTAATTTTTTTGGGCTCTCAAAGTATCACTGGAATGGCTCCATAGTCCAATTGTCAGAAATGCCACACTGGTTTTATGCCTTCTGAAGCAAGAGCTATTGTAGTGGGGAAAGCCATATGGAAACCTCTGAAACTAACCCCATTCTCGGCCAAGATATTAAGCAGCTCTATTATATCTCAAGGAGAATTGTCTTAATATTTAAAAGACAAAGTGTTGACATTCCCCATCATATCCCCATTTACTTTTCCATACAAGCCCTTGTGTAAACCAGACAGATCCTGAAGAGTAACAATGGACTACTGCAAACTCAACCAAGTATTAGCCCCAGTTACAGCTTCGGGGCCTAAGTGCTGTTTTTTGCTAGAAAAGATCAATAGACATGAGGTAAACCACCACTAGTTTCAATGCTCATTTCCCCCATACGTATCAAGAAGCAATTTACATGCACATGGGAGTGACTCCAGTATACACTTCCAGTTTTCCTCTGGGGATAGGTTTGGTCTCCAGTACTCAGTTGCTATTGTCTGAAGCAATACACATCATTTATAGAGTCTTCAGAATATTACATTAGCATAGCCAGTAATGACAACTTATTAATCAAACCAAATTACTCGTTCAATTTCACTAATCAAACAAAATGCCAACAATGTTAATCAAACCAATGAACACATTCATGCTAAATATGTTTCAGAAGGTACACGAGAAAGTTTTTGTCAGCAAATTTTTTTATATGTCCTATGGTCTGGGGCACACCACGATATATCCTCTATGAATGACTAACTGTTTTACTACATCTCCTACCACCAAGGCAACTTGAAAATACCAAACTGGACTCTCTAGTACCTACAGGTGTATGATCCAGACTTGGGAATACTAAGCTAATACATTTACATCATTGCACAAAAACTGCCTGCTTTGAGCAAGACCAAGAAAATAATAGAACTAGACAGCAGGGCTGGTGTTCAGTCCAAGCATCCCTGCCTCTTGGGCTACATGATCTGGCAGATCATGGTGTGAAAAGTATTTATGGTGGACAAAATATGCCATCTGGAGAATTCACCAGCAGGAGAATTCCAACATAAACTCCTAGCATTTCTGATCATGGTCATGTCACCTCCAACAGAGTGTTAAATATTTGACAAACAACCTGTATTGTCCTTCTGAGCCTTGGCAAGGATATGACAAGTGTTCATACAGCCAGGGTATCAAATGTCCATGCAACCAGAATACCTCATGAGTTGTGTTCTATCCCAATACAGGGTGGACCCAACCACAACTCCTTGTAATATGGAAATGGAACATGTGGGATTGGCCTTGAGTAGGTTCAGAGGGTCTAAAGATCTATTCACACTGATATTTTCTTCTCTTTTTCTATGTCTCTGTATCTCTGTCTCTCAGGTCACAACTATGATTATATGCCAGGAAAGGATACCTTAAGACCAGATGATGGAGTAAACAAAGGCCAACCTTGGATCATGCATGTAGAAGCCTTAGGATGTGAATTTGAGACAAAAAGTAACTGTTACTGAGGGTCATGAGTGCAAGTAGCCAAGTCAGGCATTGATCCCCTTGCAATGATCAGAGCTTTGGAGACTATAGACCATATGTTTTGTGTGGGTAAAAACATGGCCTGAAAGAACATTATTTATAGTCTCCTAGGCAGAAGTGAATGACTTGGCTACTAGAAGGTCTGAGAAGAATGTATGTTGATGGATCGATGTATTTTATGTCCACAGTCACTCAAGAGCACTTACCACATAAATGGCACTAATAGGTTATTATTATACCGAATGACTAAGCTATTTGGTACCAGCCTGCTTCTATCATTGGCTATTCCAGTGTCTGTATTCCAACAGAATAAGTACCTTTGGCAGAAGGGATGTAAGCTATACACAGACCCAACAGCATGGGTTCTTTCTCATGGACTGTGTCTGATTTAGGTACTACCAAGTATCTAGATTTTCAGCAACAGAGATTGAATCTCAGGTGGTGTGCTAGTAAATGAGTATCAGCTGGTTATCCAAGGGGGGAAAAATGTCTTATTTCTGTGACATATATAAATGGTCCCTGCATGGTCAATTTCAACTTAGCAATTAGACATTACTGAACTCTGAGATGTGAAGAGATGTGCACAATCACCTGTTGAGAGATGAAACAAGCCAACTATAGCACAGCATTGCCATATGACACCATCCATTCAAGAGAGCAGCCAGGAGCATAGTGTCATGGACCCTTTCCATGATGAAATGGACAGTAGATCATCTTGACTGAGGTGTACCTATAGATGTTTCATTAAAGCTGCTTCTCTGACCAACAGGGCTTCAACAAGCACTACTATCTTAAGATTAACAGCATGTTTGATTCCCTGAATGATCCCATATAACATATTGAATATAAGAGAGTTCCCCAGAAAATACTGGGGCTATGGTAAATGGATCATGGGATATATTTCTATCACATACCATACCATACAGAAGCTGCTGTTAGATTAAATGAATTTTGAAGGCACAGCTACCTGCTTAGAATTAGAATATTGCATATAAGGCACCGTCTTCTAGGACTCAGAACATACCCCAAGTTAATGGCATTTGTTTCTTTAATAGGTTGACTACATGGAACCAAGAAGGCAGACATAGAAGACACCATGGTTTTTTTAAGAGGCTTGATGTCATGTTTGGCACATTAGCACTTCCGGATCCCAAAATTCTAAGTTCTACATTTCTAGAGGTCTTATTCTCACATCAAGTAAACACTTCTATTAGGGGACTCGGCAAGAGCCCCACGGGACTTCCAGCTCTCATTCCCCAGCTGAAGAGACTATTATCCACTGAGAGCTAAAAGCTCAATTGTCCTCTGAGAAAAGTTGCTGCTTCACCCAAGTTCATTACTCTCTTCTGAGGGACAGATTGCACCAGATATCCTGAGCACCTAAGCTCAACTTGGGAAATGACTGAAGGGTCATCTCAGATCCAAGTTCCACGTGTGCCAGGTGAAGCCTCTGCTGAACTGCATCACAGTTCAAGTCCTCCACCTGCCCCATTCTGTTTCCCTCCCACCATCTCTCCCTCACAGATGCTGGTCCCAAAGAGCACTTCTTGTCCAACCCCCTGCCTGACAATCTCCATCTACCTCCAGAGCAACCCCAACTATGCCAGATACCATTGATCTCAATATCCTCTTCCAAACCATTTCCCCATCTACTATCCTTTATTTTTCTTGAACTTTATACCAAAGTTCTAAGATTTCCATCTTTCTATTCTTGCTTACTCTTACATTTAAAAAAATACTGGAAGTGGTGTTCATGCAAACTGGTACTCAATTTTCAGGGCATATTTATAGGTGCTGTAGGTGACCATTTTATGGGGAGCAAATACCCAGCTGTGAAAGACATCACCCCTCACCTACCACCTCACCATGAAACACAGTCTGACTTCTCCGATCTGTGCTACAAAAAGAAAACAACCACAACACTACTGCTCAATTTAAAACAAAACCACACACATTTTAGCCAAGTGCTACATGTCATTCCTTGGTCTAGAATTGCCTCACTATAAATAGCAGTTTCCTTTCTCCTTTTAAAATTGCTACAAAGATTCATGTATAAGTTCTCCTACGATTTTGACAAATGTATAGGGGGTGAGGCCCTCCTCCCTTTCCAGTTGTGATAAAGATTTTGTGAATTATAAAGACTATTTGGATTTTTAACACATCATTAAATCTCTATGCACTCTTAGAACTTTCTGAAAAATCTACTCACTTTTTGAATCCATCCAGGGTATAAGTATTACTAAAATAAATAGGGTGTTAACATAAAGCTTCTTTTTAGGCCATTGTGTAGGTGAGATAAACAGTACTTCTAGGTAAAATTTCTCTTCTTACACTCATCTGCATTTCACATACCTTTTCTTCTTTTTTAAGAGAGAGAAAGAGCCTGAGAGCAGGGATGTAGAGAGAGAGAATCCTAGGCTCCATGCCGTCAGTGAAAAGCCCAATACAGGGCTCTATCCCAGGACCCTTGAGATCCTAACCTGAGCCAAGATCAAGATTCCAACGCTTAACTGCTTAACCGACTGAGCCACTGAGGTGACCCTCTTCCTTTTCTTTCTTAAAGTCATCTAGAACCATGAGAATACACAGAGCTCAGGTACTGCTTTTGTTTTCCTTTCCTTTTTTTCCCCTATTTTCAAAAAGACGGCTTCCAAAGAAAAAAGTAATATTCTGATTGGTTTCTAAACCATGTATTTTAAAGGAGATGGGCAAACTAGGAATGAGTAACAAGACAAATATATCTCTATCTATTGGAGTCTATGGTAAGATATTACAGTCACAGAATCCAAGGCATTTTTGATGCATCAGTATGTGATTTGTGAGCAAGACGTATTGGATCAAGGGATCAATTGCACTGCAAATGATACAGTACAAGGTCAATATCTTGAATCAATCTCTACCCCTATAACTCACCTTTTCACCCTCTTATCCTTACTATCCCTTAGTTCTAATGATCAGCAAATTTTTAAGTCTATTATAGAATTCATTTCTCACCTTTTCTCTAATATTTCATGTATTATTCCCACCACAAATGTAATGGCTATATCACTTTTCAAAAGATACAAAAATAACTTTACTGTTTAACAGATTAATTATATTGTAATTGGCTTTAAGATAAAATCTACATCCAACACATACAGAATTTAACAGAGGAAACATTCCTTAAACTTTTAGAAAATTATATTTATAATGTGTAACATGACATCCAATGAATTATACCATTTAGTGAAGTTACATTTAGGAAAAGGTCAATAGTTTACTACCTGTTTGTCTTTCTGTTTTTCTTCTCTCTTCCAGCCTCTAAGTGTATTGTTCCTTTTAAAACCCAAAACATAGCAATTTCCACAGAAAGCTTTTAATAGGAAATCAATGAGTGATTGAATTTGTAACTGTTTGAATTTAAAATAAGTTATAGCAATAAATCTACATCAGCAGAAAGGCAAATCTATTTCCAAAACTAGATCAAAAAAGCGTACCAACTCTATTATGGGACTTCATTGAAAATTAAAACATTTAAGAGGGTCACAGAGTAATGAATAAAATAAGTACCATTGTAACTATGAGAGGATTCTTAGCAACTACCAGATCTTTCAACAAGATGAGTATCAAGATTTTTTACTTTTGCTTTTATTACAAACTCAAATGAAATAATTACCTCATAGTAAGAGTAGATAATTCTCATATTGCAAATAAAAAAATTAAACTGGTATTGAAAAATAGTAACTCAAAATAGGTATTCCCAACATGAAGACTGGCATCTCACTGAATTCATTGTCTATTCCCCCCCAGAATTCACTGTCCAACAGTCTCGGGAATCTGTGGCAGATTGAGTAGAGTTACTAAAGCAATAAATGAACAGGCCTGCAGCATTTCAAAGTGAAAGCTACCAGTTACACCAAAGTGAGCACTATAATAGCTTTCTTATAGTGCATGACAGTGGGAAGTATCTTTTACTCAAGAATCAGTATGGTCGACTAGGAATTTAAAACCCCGTTTATGGTGTTCTGAGATTAAGGAATTCAACTAGACTTCATTCAGTTCACTATGTGAGCAAATCACCTGTCCTCTGCCTGCTCTGATTAGCTTTTTTCATCAACAGAGGGATAACCTCATCTTCCCTTGCATCTCAAAAGCCAAAATGAGGTTTAATCAAAAAATTTAGGGGGAACGTATCTACAAGTAATAAAAAAAATACTCTTTTTATCCTAAAGTGAAGTAGGTCTTTATACATCATTAAGTTATTTGTGGCTATATTTGGAATCTACCACAAGCTCATCAAACCTCAGGTTTTGTTCACATCGGGTTCTTTTTTCTTCCTGCCTTCTCTGTACTGTTTACCAGTAAGAATTCTGAGTAATTTGAGAGACTTAACTAAAGACAGAATCCTCAGCCTTACACAACTTATCTTCTTCCTCTAAACCTTACTAAAAAGAAAGACACCAAGGGGTGCCTGGATGACTCAGTCAGTTAAGCATCTGCCTTTGGCTCAGATCATGATCTCATGGTCCATGAGTTGGAGCCCTGCATCCAGCTCTGTGTTGACAGCTCAGAGCCTGGAGCCTGCTTCAGATTCTACATCTCCCTCTCTCTCTCTCTACCCCTCCCCTGGTCACACTATGTATCTCTTTATCTTTTTTAAAAAAATCTTAAATAAACCTTAAAGAAGAAATACACCAAAGCACTATTTCTAACTTACAAGAACAATTTATATATTTACCCAGTAGATCCTTAGTATCTGTCCATCATCAAGCCCTACTTTCAGACGTGGGCAAAACAAAGATGAACACGATATCATTTCCACAGGTTAAGATCTCACAACCACTTGTCTAGAGATTCCTAATGGATGTGACTTTGCAGGACTCCTGGGGAATAAGCATTACCAACTTATTACTTGGAGCCACTTACTCTGGAAAACCTCAGGGTTAATCACAGACCTAGGACTATACTTTAGGAGGAAGCTCCAGGCTTCTTGCAAAAGCACTTGGTCCCCATATCACAACCCCTTGAGCTTTGGCTTCTTCCCATCACATTCTTTTAGCTTCTGCACACTAGCATTCCCTACAGTCTAATTCCATAGTGCAGTATTGAAGAGCTCAGACTCCCTGGTCATACTATGCATATTCAAATCTTACTTCCTTTATTTACTAACTTTGTATACTTTGGCAAAATAGAAGAATTCTAGGCCTCATTTTCTCCCTCTTTAAAATAGGGGTAAAGAGTACCTGGGGTTGCTGGGAAATAAATTAATATACATGAGGCACATAAAATGGTACCTGTCATGTCGTAAGGACTCAATGCAAAGTTTCCTCATCATTGTCATTACTCGGTGCCATGGATCAACTAAGAGGGGATTGGTAACAAACTGCTTAATAGTCAAGAGCCTATTCCCAAAAGGCAAATGACCCAATCATTTTGAATATTCCATTAAAACTCTCTCTGTATTGAAACAGACTGAAAATGGCTAACCTCATATTATACAATAGATCTTCATAATTAATCATTTTTTTCTAGGACAAAACAAAATTTGATCTTAGAGTCAAGAGACACAGGATCTAGAGCTCTCTTCTGAATCAAATGATTCTTGTGCTCACCCAAAGACTACAACCTATAATAGAAATGCTTTTGCATATTAACAGTTATCCTTGATCCATTCGTCTTAGAAACTGCACTTTCCTTATCTAATCAGTCATAGATCACATTGGACTTTATTTTTGACTTACCTCTGGATTTTATCTCTATCTTTCCATTCTCATTCCCAGTTACCTTGATCCCTGACCTGAACTGCAGGAAATGATGTGATGGCCACTCTTGCCTCGGTATCTATCTATTCTGCCTACAGCCCCAAGAATAACGTGTTGAAAACACAAATATGAGTAGGTTTCTTTCCTTAGAAAAGAAGCTTTGTGGGGGGAAAAAAAGATTTTTATGGTCCCTGGAATTAAATCTCACCATGAACTGCAAGGCCCTCCATGATCAAATACAACTTAGGCCTGCAAACATCTTCCCCACATTTCTCTCCTAGACTGCACTTTTTCAATTCCTCCAGGAAACTGTACTCTCTTTGCTTCCCTAATTGCTATTCCCTCTGCCTGGAAAGCTCCCTAACACCCTGTCAGTATCCTTTTGACCTGCTAAAGCCTATTCAACCCTCAACTGTCTACTCTACATCCCTTTCTCAAAAGAAACAGTCTAGATCATATCATCTTTTAGAAATCATATTTCTCCTTCTGATGGTTAACACTAACATAATTCCATCATTAAGTATACTATTTATTAACACTTTTCCCCCAGTCTCATCTAAGTTCAACCACAAGAGGGACTTCATATTTTTATTCACAGTTGATTCCCATTGATACTCAGTATTTTTCTTTGATGTGCCAATAGATAATTCATAAATGTATTAAAACTCAGCAGAGGGATCACAGGCCAATTAATATTTCAGAGAGCTTAGATTTACTAAAATCTAAACTCTTGATTCTCAATTCCACGTTTAATTTCAGAACAAGAAAGAACCACCCTCACTTGCTAATGTTTCACTGTTCCTTCATTAACAGCAAATTCAGGTCTCAGTTCTGGAGTTTTGCCCAGCTCTTCACAATAGGCCAATGATTAGTACTTTATTCATGTGCAAAAGTAATGAACATCATATTTCTTACACACACACACACACACACACACACACAAAATAAAAAGTTACCTCCATCTGTGGGCGCTTTCATTTTGGTTGTAATCAAAGGGGCCAATAGTAATAATAAATCTAAGACCTCAACAAACAAAGGATGAGAAATTAAAAACTAGCCTTAGCTTTTCAAAACAAAACAAAAACATGTTTCAACTATTAAAAGAAATTCAACAAATATTTCTGACTTTATAGGACAGTGTATCCAAATACTGAAATAATGCAGTTCTTTTATATTTTCCTTTCCATTTGCCTGTGACTTCACATCTTGTAGGATGAGTCTTCTGCAAGAAAGGCTTTAACAATTTTTAATGACTATGAAAAGCTAATATACCTCTTCTATATAAATTCTCAAAACCAATAATACATTTATAGTAAAAAGATTTTTTCTTCTCTATTTTAGGAATGATAATGTGTGTTTTCTAGTTATTATGGCCCATCGTTTTCAGCTTTTTTGAAAATCTGCTTTTTCCAAGAGTTACGTTAATGTTTCTATTCTCTTGGATTCTGACTTGGCAAATCTGGTAGACTGTTTTTGTTCACCAAATATCTGCTTTCCTTCCCCAGGAGAGAATCTCACTTCTTCACCTCTCATCAGGCAGAACTTGCTATTTGTTTTGATCGTGAGCACAAGTTTTATGTATTATAGACAGAAGTTTTAATGCTCCATTCATACTTCATCACATCCTCTCTTCCCTCTGCATAATGATAAACGATACTCTATCCTGAAGTTGTTCAGGAAGGCTGTGACCCAGAGAGAAGAAAAGAGTCAAAGCCCACTCACAAATGACAGTGAATAAGAGAAGTCAAACTTTGTTATTGTCAATCACTGAGGTTTGAGGGGGTGTTTCTGTAGGATAACCACATCTACCCTGATTGATAAAGCGATCTTCATCTCTCACTCAATTCCTGCTCTCTGGCTCTGTGATCATAGCTTTAGTTGTCACATATATACTAATTGCTCTCCCCCCTCACACACACACCAAGTCTTCAGCTCTACCAGGAAAATTGCCTCATCATTGTATGTGTATTTTACATGCTTCCTCAACAATTTCATCTGGATGCCATTCAGAGAGAGACTTTATAATAAGGACCCAAATCAAATTCGTCATCTTTCTTTAAAAGTTACTATTTTCTCTCACTCCAATATCCCTCATCTTTGACAATCTTCCTCAACTGTTGTCTCTTTTAACCTCACCCCATATTCAACTGATGGTTAAATTTTGTCAATTCTGTAACCCAAGTAGCTATTAAATCTATCCCATTCTCTTCATCTCATTGTCAAAGTTCTGGTTTAGAATCTCATCATTCATCTCCTACAACTCAAAAATAAGGTACCAAGTTGTGTCTACTTCTCATCTTGCACAATCTCCAGTTATTGTCCCAATTTTCACCAGCATGGTCTTTGTAAAATGCAAATGTGCTTTTATCACTTCACTGCTTAGAATCCACCAACAGTCCCCCAAGACTCCGCACAACATCTGAACCTTCAGTACAGCATCTGAGATTCCTCAAGACCTGACTTTAACCCCCCATATTTAGTTTTACCAACAGAGACAACCCATGTTCATCTTCCAATTTAAGTGACTTCCTCTGATGGCATCATGTTCTCTAAAACCTCTGCTCCCTTTCATAGTTTTTTTTTTTGTTTTTTTTTTGTTTTTTTTTAATCAATGCTGCTTTGCTCCCCAAAAATGGCTGGCTAACTCTCCTCATCAATGTGAACCTAAGTCACAACAGTAGACATAACCACAACACTAAGCAGATGTAAATGAGTACCTTTGGAATGCGTGCAATTTGGGTGTATCATTTGGGAACAAAAACATTTCTATTAGATTTAGCTATTACATGGGATGGTAAATACAGAAGGCAGTTTGCAGCAGGTTAACAATTCAATGAAAGGCGGGACTTGGAGACACTGAGTGCAAACAATTTTCTGACTAGTGTGGATCAGTCAGGATGGAGAGACATAGTGAAATAGCTTCATTAGACATAATAGGAAGATATCATTTTCTCAGAATAGGGCATCAGCACGAAATTTGGAGACCAATTAGTTAAAGCTGCTAGAGGGGATTAGAGTCATTAGAATACTTTTGGAGGGAGTAGGGGTCTGACACAGAGCAATGGTAGATGCAAATGGAGTCCTGGAGAAATTTCACTGTTTTGCCAGAGGACAAGTATGGAAGTTTATGTTTACTCATGCAGAGTTTAAAATGAGAGTAGCAGTGCAAAGTACAAATATCCTACAGATTTGAGAATACTGGTGTGACTGTAGACAAAAGGTCACAGTTGACCTTCTGTAAATCCCATTCATTGATTTCCTCAGAAAACAAGCCCAAGAAAATATCAAGTTTTTTTCAGAGGGATGAGGCATGAAGTTCCATTTATCATCTTCCACCCTGTTTTTCAAAACAGCATTTTTAATATGATTTCACCAAGTATCCTTGACAAAACCATCTGACAACACAAAATGAATTTTCTGTCTTTAAAAAGCATGAATGATATCTAAAACCATGTTTGAATGATGTGAAGAGCCAGACAGTGTATAAATCATGCAAACATAGAAACAAAGAGCCCTCAATAAATACTTACAAGAAACAAAAATGGAGAAAAGAGGACATCATTTTTAAATTTCTTAATTTTGCTGAAGAACAGTCTTGGGCAGTGGGGAGAGGTGGGGAGGTGGTGGGGGTTTATAGCGATGTGTCCTTACTGGACTCAACAAACTCCTTTCAAATTACCTTAGCTAGATTGACCTAACAAAAATCAAAATCCCTATACCCAATTTGTATGGATGTTTTGAAGATTCGATGTTGCTTATAAAGCAAGTGGTCACCTTAGCAAAAGTTATTGTCCATGTGTGAATTAGGAATCTACATACAAACAGAGAAGGATAAAATTAAATGCTGAATATATGGCTCTGGGGGAGAATTTTTTTTCTCTAAAAGTTCATTCTGGTCTCTAATTAAAACCAAGTTTCTAGAGATTCTGTAGCTTTCTTGCACCTAAGTAATATTTAATACTGTGTTGGCACAGTGTATCTCACTTTAGACTTTTAGATTGGAGCATGCTTTGTTAGCAATACTTAGGGCTGGTGTTACACCACCTTTTAAATACTTTATTGAAATTTCTACACAATTTTGAACTTATTTTCCTAGAAATGTAATGAAAATGGATGGGGACAGTTATATTGTCTATCGCTCAGCGACACTTCTGCATGTATTGTTAAAAAATATGTGTCTATGTTTACAACATCAAAAATCCACATGACACATGAATATTCAAAGAAGTTACACCATCAGGTGGCTAAACATTCCTACCACATTTCTTTCCCTTTTTATGCTGATGATTTGTATTAGAAAAAAAAAACCATATCCATGTTCTTGCCATTAGGAAAAAAGCCAAACAAAATTTTTATGCTGATTAATATTAAGACACTTCAAACATCATGAAAAGGCACTTCAAATATTGCTTGGCACTGCTTCTGATGTTTTCATTTCTAGTTTTTATATCCTTTTAGAAGTCTTATGTTTTCTGTTTTTCATGCTACAGTGCTTTAATTTATCCTGGTTACAAAGCCCCAGATACCGAGCCAATAGCTTTAGAGTTGTAGGAACTGTTTGGCCGATTGTAGGTGGCGGGGAAGGGGGCGCTCTCACCCTCTGGCAGCCTGTGGGAAATGCATCAGTGGCCTCTATCTAGAACGTGAGTGAGAGTCCCCATCAGGACAATACACCCTTGCAATGGATACTTAGTCATAGAGGAATTCAATTTAATGAGAAAGTTCCAGTTCATGGTCTTTTGTCAGTCACAATACTGCTCTAAGTTCTCTTTGTAAATTCTTTATCCATGCCACCGAATGCTAGCTTATCTTTTGTGAAACCTGTACCTCAGTTATTGCAATTACTAGCCAGTAGAGACCAGATAGCTATTTTAAGATGCACATTTTATTGGTTGGGTCAACTAGAATAGCATGTGAAATATCCGAGTCTTTTTTTGGACATTAAATTAAGAAAAATAATAAAGGATAGAGCATAGTGAAAAAAGTCATCTGTTTTTTTAATTTTTTTTTAATGTTTTATTTATTTTTGAGAGAGAGAGAGAGAGAGACCGCGTGAGCAGGGGAGGGTCAGAAAGAGAGGGAGACACAGAATCTGAAGACAGCCTCCAGGCTCTGAGCTAGCTGTCAGCACAGAGCCTGACGTGGGCTTGAACCCACTAATGCGAGATCATGACCTGAGCCCAAGCCTGCCGCTGAACCGACTGAGCCACCCAGGCACCCCTCATCTCTGGGATAACTTTATTATTGGTTAGAAAATCATCCCAGATGCACGACGTACTTGATATTGTTATAGAAAACTAAGTTCTTTCTAAGCTTATTTTTTAATGTTTATTTATTTTTTACAGAGAGAGAGAGCACTAGGAGAGGAGGGCTAGAGAGACAGGGAGACACAGAATCCGAAGCAGGCTCCAGGCTCAGGTGTCAGCACAGTGCCCGACCCAGGGCTCAGACCCATGAACCTTGAGATCAGGACCTGAGTCAAAGTCAGAGGCCTAACTGAGTCACCCAGGCACCCCTATAAAACTAAGTTCTTTCTAAACCTTGAGCTTGCTTCTCCATTTATATGCCCAAGTAAAACACATCCATGACATATTAACACCTGGAAGGCTAGTAATTTGACATCCCAGGCAACATTCGCCAACCATTTATACTAAGAACTGAAGAAAAAGTAGAGACTACATGAGGCCAAGGCCAAGAAATACTGCATAGACCAGCTGCTTAAGAATTTAGATATTTTGAGGCAAATTCCTAAAAACTCATTTACATAGGCATGTACAATGTATTATCTTCCTATATCCAGATCACATCAAAATTACGTAAATAAATTTTCTAAGTTTCTGCAGGATTACAGTGTATTTTGTATAGTTAAATACAATTCTCTGTCATTCTTTTCATTTATGTGGCTTCTCAATGTCTGCCTTCTCTCGGAAGCCTTTTCTAATTACACAATTTCAAATAGTGGCTCCTCTCCTTGGAGAAGTTACTTTCTCCTTTACTTTGTTTAGTTCTTCAGGTTTTTTTCCCCCCTCATATCTGAAATGGTATTATCTATTTGTTAACTTGGTTCTTCTCTGCTTATCTCCCAATAATGTAAGCTAATGGGGACAGAGACTACCTGTTCTTTATTGTTACCCCAACCCCTAGAACATGGCCTGCCCACGAAGATGCTCACTGTTCTTGAATGAATGACAACAATCAGCTATTTTCATATAAAGTTACCACATTTCAGTCAGAAATCTAAAAATCTATGGTTTTCAGCGATGTCAGAAAACTTATTTTATCCCTTCCCTCCCTGACCAACATAAACATTTAAGGGACTATAAAGATCAAAAGAAAAAGTACACAATTTTGTCATTCTATCATCCTGGTAAAACATTCCCTTTATGTTCCATCTTTAGTGTATTTACGTGACCCGTCTCTCTGGGGAATGAGGCACCTAACTGCATTTATGGACATGGAGAGAAAGTTTTTGTTTAGCATCGGCCCGTGTCGGAGGTTATCTTCCCCAATACTTAATATTATCTTTTAATGTCAGAGCAAAATCACTGTGGTTACTATCTTCACAATAGCACAGACATGGAACAGTATATAAGGGAGGGAAAATATTAGTAATTAATGAAACCTTACCTAAGAGAAGAGGTTGTACAAGTGTCGAGTCTGTGTTTATGCCTGAATAGCAGTCACCTTAGAGGCTGTCTTCAGTTTAAATGGGACTTCCCATCAGAAATCACTCTAAGTTTTTTCAAATATACAACTGAAGTCATACACATACTAATGTCAAAAGCACAAAGACGAAAATTTAAGGTCATTTGCATCAGCTTAGCCTTTCAATTTCCCAATATAATCCCAAGTGTTACCTTCAGAAAAACCTCTGGGAAGACAGGTATCCTGCTTAATTGCTCACCTTCCTAGGGGAACAGAGAAATAAATCAATCAAAGAAGGGAGAGAAGGGGGAAAGGGAGGCAGAAAACAGTCAGCTGTTCTATAATTTGTCATAGCACACACAGGTCCCAATGATTACTACCTTTGAGAGATCACAGAGAAATTATCTCGACTGTCCTCAGCTGTGCATTGGTTTTAGTATTTTCATTCCTACTAGCCTAAGTCTCCCCTACATATTAATAATAGTTATAGGGGCACCTGGGTGGCTCAGTCGGTTAAGCATCCAACTTCGGCTCAGGTCATGATCTCATGGTTCATGAGCCCCACATCGGGCTCTGTGCTGATGTGCTGACAGCGTGGGGCCTGTAGCCTGCTTTGGATTCTGTGTCTCCCTCTCTCTCTGCCCCTCCCCTGCTCACGCTCTGTCTCTGCCTCTCAAAAATAGATAAATGTTAAAAAAATTACTGATAGTTATAAATATCTCTAAAGGAATCCTGACCTGAATTTGAATGATCACCCTTATTCATCGAAGAGGGAGGAATGTACAAGAGAAATTGGAAGGGCAGAGTACAAAATACAATCACTAGTGAGACCTCAAAGACGACGCCATAGATTGGCCACGTGTTAACTTGTACTCTCCTCTCACTTTCCTTTCTCTAAAGCCAAACAATGAAGGAAGTGCTAGTAATGCTTTTCAGCTTTTTCTCTACAACATGCAGGTGTGATTTAAAATACACTAGATGGAAGGATTTCACTGTAAGTGAAAAATTACAACACAATTACAACATGTATAGCCTTCAGCTGTTCGCAGACTTTTAACAAAACAGCACTGAGTGTTACCTAGCATATTATTACTTGAAGAAGGTTTCTGCCCCCACACACATACCCAATTTTTTTCTTTCTGGATCTCAACACTATGTCTACAGTGTCAGTCAGGAGTAGATCTAGTTTGTATCTCTACAATAGCTATGTATGTCAATGTAGCAAATAAGGAATTGAACTTTTGAGGATCATTTTACAGGGATCTTCACTCCATAACATACTCTTTTCAAACAGAGTTGTACAGAAGGGGGGAGGGGTGGGGAAGAAGGATCAGAGACAGACACAGGGATGGACTCAGACAAATATTCAGGTATAATCATGAACATACATTCAGAATAGTTGATTTTTTTCTCTTTGGGATCTGTGACCTCCTTCCAAAACTGTCTTGTTTCATTTGTCCCTTCTCCTGAACCCAGCCCTGCAGGATCAGAAGTGATCCAACTGCTGCCCTCTAACAATACATCATGCAGAGAAGCATTAGGATAAAGTGGAATATTGCACTAAGTATTTTAAGTAGGTGTTTTATGTATGCTATCTTATGTACTCATAACAATATTTCTGATCTTATGTACTCATAACATATTCCTGATTGTCATTATAGCCATTATACAGGTAAGAGAACTGAGGTTTCCTAATCTGTCCTTTGCTGCCCAGATTGTAAGTGAATGATATGGATTCATGCTCTGTTTTGTCTGACCTTAAAACCCGGGTCTTTTCAATGCATTGCACTATCTGTCCCTCTGTCTCCTTACCCAGATTTACTCTTAGTTGGCCAGCAGTTGGAGTGAATTAACTAGCTCCAACAGACCCTGAATAATGACGGAAACTTAATATGTTTTCCCTCCAAGGACTGCACGTATTTACACAGGAGAAAACATCCTTAACTAATGAAGGATTTTGTTAAGTTACAATTTCTGGGCTAAGTATCACTTTTCTGGTAGAGCGACGTTGGGGCTGAACGCTCTACTTGCTTCATTCAGCAGGCCTTGGCTCTCAAATGGTCAAATATATTTAGTCCAAACAGACAAATGAGCATTGTGTCACACAATGTGTATGTGTTTTTTGTTTGTTTTGTTTTTCTTTGGTGATTGTTACTGGCAGGCTTTGAAGCAGTTTCAGTAACATTTGGGAGAACATTGTTTGCTGGAGGAATTTGGTTCAATTCTTAATAAATGCATTTGTCATGATTCTAATTTTCTTTCTGTACTCTTCAAATGCTCTTGCTTCCAAGGCTAAAATCGAGATAACCTCAGTTTGATTTCATTATTGTCTCTCTTGGCTCTTTTAGGATATCTAGAGGGAGAGAAGCAATATGATTTCTGGACCGTAATAGGCTTTGCTACAGGTATTAATGCATCACATTCTAGGGTTGTTTGAACTGTTTTAGCAGTGGAACAGGGATTAATAAATTAACCTCACTTTGTAGCTACTTCCTCAACTACAAATGGTGTTAATAGTTGTACCTCATTGGGAAGTTGTCTAGAGCAACTGGCTTCCCGTTCGCTTACAGTTTCAGAGTTAAGAGTCAAGTTCCAAAGCCAAACATTCTATGCTCAGATCTCACTGCTGTCTCATAGTTTTGTGAACTACTTCAACTCACTTAGCTTCTCTTGCTTAGATTGCTATTGTACACAAAGAATAATTACAGTGCCTTCCTCTTTACCTCTATGATTAAACAATGTATACTAAATATCATTGAGTGCCTGACACATGTTGTTATTAGAGGTGAAATTTCTTTGTAATTCACTAAGTACTTGAGAAACATGCGAAGTTACGGTGCTGCATCCTATGTATCAAGAAGGGATCCCTCATTTTCTTCAGTATATGAGAAAGCAGGATTCCAAGGAGAGCCCTGTGTTTGCCTTGGTGTTCCATCCTTGAATGACAAAGTACGCAGACTTCACCAGCAGTATCAAGTGAGCAATGAGGGAAAGAAGAGGCTAGAACATGGAGGGCAGCATGAGAATTCAAAATGATTTCTCAGAACCAAGAAGGAAAAATTTCCATGAGACCTTAAAGAAGAAAATCTAACTTAAAAAAAAAAATTGCAATCTGGTTTATAAACAATGGGTCACAATAATAAAGTATGATCATCTCGAAGTGGTTTTCAAAGCCTCAGTGATTACAGAAATTTCAGGGTATGTTATAGACAAAGGAACAGCAGGTGTGATTGAGCATACAGCTCTGTTTTATGTGGTCGCACTGTACAGTGTACCGGTGAAAGATTTTGCAGGCCCAAACTGACATGGGAAAGAGACTTTCCAGAAATGATGAGAAGTGATCAAATAAAAAGTATTGTTAGAAAATTCATCCATCAAGAGCCTGCAAAGTAGAGGAAAGTTCCAGAGACCAGTTCATCTATTGCCCCAAAAAAGTAAACAAACAAATAAATAAAAATGTCTGTCACTTCTGCTCCTTCCTGCACCACCCATAAATCCATCCGCAATGCCATGGGCTGCTTCTTGAAATCAGTCATCGTACAAATCAAACACATACAGCGTTTAACATATCTCTAGATTTGAAAACGAAAATAGGCAAAAAACAAAAAAACACACCAAAAAAAAAAAAAAAACCCTCAGGCAAATAACCAGCAACATCCCAGGAAACTGGACCATAGGTGAAGATTCCCATTCAATGCTTACAAGTTCATCCTTTGCTCCAAATACATTTTTCCATGTAATGTAAACATTTTAATATATTCTGTTACATCATCTGAATGTTTTGGATTACATATTTGAAATGAAACATCTACTTCTAAGAATGAAAATGCCTCAGGGGATGTGAAGAAATTTGCCTCTTAAATATTTAATAGAAATGAACTATACTGGACAATTGGAGTTGTACTCCAGGAGAGACACAGGTAAATAACTTGGAAGAAAAACTCGATGAGACAAGTCACACCTCACTGTGGGTTGAGTCAGGACAGTGACCGAGTAGTATCCCTTAGATGCATGAGAAAAATGAAAGAAGAAAGCATTGTGGGAAATAGGCAAAGAAAGACTATTGATAAATTTTGCATAAATTTTTAACCTTTGGAGTGGACCATCCTGACCCTAGAAAAAAAAAGCAAATCTTGTCTTTGTGATTTCATTCTTTAGGTTTATTTATTTTTGAGATACAGAGAGAGACAGAGTGTGAGCATGGCAGGGGAAGACAGAGAGGGAGACACAGAATCTGAACCAGGCTCCAGGCTCCAAGCTGTCAGCACAGAGCCTGACATGGGGCTTGAACCGATGAACTCCCAGATCATCACCTGAGTCGAAGTTGGATGCTTAACCAACTGAGCGCCCCCCCCAGACGCCCCTTTGTGATTCCATTCTAAACCTCATGGCCCCTCAACTTGGATTAGATTTTTCAATGAATACTTTCTTTCAGTTACATTCATTATAAGTTAACAGACTTCTGATCACTGGTTTCAAACCTAATTATGGAGACTTTTCTGGGAATTTGTACCCTATGTACATTTAAAGTTATTAGACTGTATTTTCAATAGTTTTGACTCAAGCTAGAAAAGAACTAACAAACTGCAAGTGGAAGAAAAATGAACAAAGGTTCAGAGAAGAGCTGGTCCACATATAAAGGTTCAAGCCATTACATAAGGACAAGACCAAAAGAGAGGCCCCAACCGCCATAACTGCTAGGGTAGGAAAGGGGTGTGAAAAAACTCAGCCTTACCCACTTTAGGTGCCAGAGAACAGACTTTAGTGCTGGCAGAACAGCTGGAAATTTAAAGATACCCTCATGGCAAGAATACAAATGAGTAAGACAATCTAAGTACAGTATCTTCCCAAATCCTTAACACCTAAATCCCTCATACATGGGGAAGAGATCCTGAAGCATGGTGGAAAGTTAGGCAGAAACCAGAGGAATGTACTCTTGAAACACAAATCTGTAGAATCAACCTGTGAGTTTGATGCTTTCATAAGGATATTTCAGTGAACATTAGATAGCTGGCATATTCAAGACTGACAAGACTATGCATCGGTGAAAATGTAGTCCAACTAGAACCTTCAGTCTTTGCTGGTAGAAAGGTAAAATTGTCCTGCCAATATAGAGAATATGGCAGCATCATAAAATGTGATGTACAATTACCTTGTGACCCACTAATCACACTCAAATATTTACCCAAGAAGGAAAGCCTATGTCCAAAGATCTGTGAAGTTCATATCAACCTAAGAGTAATCACCCAAAACTGTTAATACAAACATCCATCCATCAGTCAGTAGATAAAACCAATTACAGTATTTTTGTTCAGTGGAATATTACTAAGCAATATAAAATGGTTGAACAGCTGATAAAAACAACATGGATACATCTCAAAATTATTAAGCTCTGTTGAAAGAGCCAGATACAAAACAATATATACTGAATTATTCCTTTTGTATTAAAGTCTAGCAAATGCCAACTCATCTTTAGTAACAGAGCCTGTCAAAAATTTCCTGGGCTGAGAGAGACAGACTGCATAAGGAAATGAGCCAACTTTTGGGTGATGGGACTGATCTGTCATCCCATGATTTTTTTTTAAATGCTTATTTATTTTTGATAGAGACAGAGAGCACAAGCGTGGGGCAGAGAGAGAGGGAGAGAGCAAATCCAAAGCAGGTTCTGTGCTGCCAGCGCAGAGCCCAATGCAGGGCTCAAACCCACAAACTCTGAGATCATGAGCGGAAACCAAGAGTCCAAAACTTAACCAACTAAGCCACCTGGGCACCCTGGACTGATCTGTATCCTGATGGGTCATTGTTACACAAGTGTGTACCTTTGTCAAAATTCCTGGAACTGCACACATTAAGTATTAGTTTATGGTTTACAGACTGTATTTCACTAAAATGGGTATCAAAAAGTAGATGACAGCTGGTACTTTTATCAAAGTGTTTTATAAGCTGTTTTTCATATATCTTTTAACAACTACTTTACATCATCTGGTTATTTCTTTAAAAAAGCTAAGTCAGCATTACTTGTGACCAAAGAAGAGCTATGTAGGCTGTTGTATTTGGTATCTGAACACTTCTTGCTTCCTCCACATCCCCTTATTCGGTGTGCATGGTATTCCTCCAGTCCCCACAGTTTCTACTCTATCCTCACACTTCTGACCTTTAAAAATGCTCATCAACGGAAAATAAGTTTAACAGTTTAGAAGATCAGTGAAAGTTAAAAAAAAAACTGGGTTCTTTATAGGAAAGACTTTTTGTAAATTAGTCAAGAAATATTGTGGGGAAAGGAAAAATAATGTAAATATTTCATTTTGTGATTTTTTGATCTTTTGGAGTGCCTTTAGATATTTCATAGCACTGCGCCCACTGTGAGTTCCATCTTCCCCCTTCTCCACTAGCAGAATCTTGATTCTGTATGGCATGGCATTGCTCTCAGCTGGAAAAATCAAACAAATATCCTACTTCATTTTCCAACTCCCCTTGCGGCAAGCAGTGGCCACCACAGGCACAGCTGTGGTCAAGAGATGGAAACAGAAATGGCTAGGCAGAGAGCTTATAGGGTAATTTTAGTGAGAAGCTGATGCTTTTTGAATATGATTTTTATCTTATGTTTTTTATCTTATTCTTCTTTCCTTAAATTCAGACAGTGCTGGAGTCAGAGAAGCCATCTTGCAACCAGAAGTGGTAAACAGGAGAACAAAAGCCTAAGGACAACAGTAAGGTTGGTGGAGCAGAAAGTTAGGTGGACCCTGAGCCCTGATAGCTTTCTAGGGCTACCAAGCCAACCCTGCATTTTCTACAACTAAACCTTTTTGTTATATGTAAGACAAAACACATGATTTAATTAACCTGAATTTCAATTTCAAATGTCATGGAGCCTATTCCTATAGGATACATGCAACCCCAGCATCTCCTAGGACAAAATCTCTTTTTTATGGGGATTAGAGGCATAGAGGGTAAGTGGCTTCCTTCACTAAGTTTTCCTTTCCTCTCTCATTTTAATTATTGACCCAGTTCTGAAACCCAGGTCTCTGGGTTCTCCATGCCATGCAAAATTAGCCAATACATGAAAAAGCCTGTAGGAGAAAACTGCTAAGACAAATTTATTTCATCAATAACTTAAGTTTAGGGAATCTACAACAAACCACTAGAGTTTAACACCTTGAACTACAGGCATTTACATTAAAGGATATCATTGTGTCTTAAGAGTAGTTATGATTTGGAGTAGAATATACTTAACAGAGGTTAAAATATGAAAAAAAATCAAGTATGTATCTTTATAAAATAAAACTGTATTGAGAAAATAAATTTAAAATATACCATGGTCTTGGAAAGGAGACACAACATTGTAAAGTTATCTGTTCTCCCTGAATTAATTTAAAATCCCAATGAAAATATGTATGCGGGAGCTAGGTAGGTCTTTTATAAAGTTTATCTGGAAGTCAATCACAAGAAATATCCAGGAAAACCTGATTCTCTCCAATAAAATAGAGTAATAGTTCCAATTGGTATTAGTTAGGATTGTAAATCCTTATTTAAAACTTCATGATACTTGCACAAAAATACTGCACACATACACACAAGGTAAATCTGAGAGTGGATGGTTGTATTAACAAACTTGATGGGGGGAATTGCTTCTCACACAATGTATGCATATACCAAATAATCACATTGTATATTATAAGTGTCTTCTAATTTTGTCAATTACAACTCAGTAAAACTGAACAAAACTCAGAAATTAATCCAAAAATGTCTGTAAATTTACTATACAACATAAGTGTAATTAATATCATTATAGTCCTAAAAGATAAAGGAGACCCATTCCTTAAACCATTTGCTAGGATAAGTTCCAAAGAATTCAGGAACTTAAATAGTAAAAACTGAAACCATGTCAACATCAGACAAAAAACATGCATAAATTTCTTTAGGACTATGGTTGGAAAAACATCTCTAATTATGATTCAAATCCAGGTACAAAGGAAAAAGACCATTAGGTTTCACAAAGACTACATAAATATCTAAAAAATGTGTTTTCTGGCAAACAAATCCCCACAACAGTGATATAGGAAATTAAATACCATACTGACATAACAAAACATGTCTAACTTCTATTACAAACAATATACTAACGTCACCAGGATATAGGAGCCTCTAAAAATTCAGAAGAAAAATTGGCAAGGTCTAAGAATGGACATTTAACAGATGTTAAATATAATATAATCATCTCTTAAATATTTATGTTCTACCTGGTTCATTCTAACTGGATTCAAATTAAAACAGTTTTTTTCTTTCTCACCTACAGATTAGAAAATATGAAAACTTTCATATTATACTTTGTCGGCAGTGTTGGGTGAAATCATTTTTCAGGTACTGCTCCTAGGGATGTAGTGAAGCTATTTAAGTAATTTGACGAGGCAACATCTAGCCAAATTATGTAAGCATTTACCCTTTTTCCTCAGAAATTCTACTTCCAGTAATCAACCCCAAAGTTACACTAACAACAATTTTCAAAGTGTCTGAGAAATGTGGCATTGGAATATAGTGCCAAATACTTTATCCAAGTCCTTGTCTATAGGTAGAAAGATATTCAACTGGGATGTGCTCGTGTTGAATGCTTGGGTGGAGAATAATTAACTCAACTTAGCAAGCTGAAATTCAAAGATTTTCATTCAGAATTCTACCATCCAAGCAGCTTAGTATTACCTACAAATAGGCTATGTTTTATGATGCAGAAAGAGGGAGCATATAGTTTTCTTTTCTCCCCAAGCATTGTGGAAAAATTAGAAGCAGGGCCAATTCAAGGGACTTTGCATTGCATTTGCTGCAGTTTGAAGGCAGATGGGTATGTGTACCAATAGGTTTCTATCTTGCCTGAAATAACCAAAGTTTAACTTAAGTTTCTTCATGGATGACAATGAGGTGACAAGAAGATTCTATAGTCAACTAGAAACACATTAAGATCATTGACCTTTAATTTTATTCAGGTGACTATGATTCCAGTCTATCAACGAGTCAGAATTCAGGAAGTCGTATTGTTTCATGGCCATAAAAGGTTTTGTGTTTTATAAGCATTAAATTAAGTTTTATATACTTATTTTGCTTGCTGATAATTTATCAAGTTTTCAGCATATTCTATCTACTCTTGGTAAATAGGAAAAAATCATGGGATACAGATTTTTTTATTCCAGTTTAAGGTTTTGATTGCAGAAAGCTAAAAAATAAAAGATAAAAAGAAGAAATGGAAGGGAAAAGCAAAAAAAGATGTTATTGGATAGGAGAATATGCTGCCCTCAACATCTAAAATTTTACTTATTTCCTCCTCGAAGGGAGAGGAATCTAAGCTTTGTCTAATTATGTATTTCCAACAAGACATAATGATACCCTGAATAATAGGGACTTAACTATACTAGGCAACAGAATAAATATTGTTGTAACGTAAACAGTTTTAGCTGTCAATGATGCGTTCCAGGTCTTTTTAGTAATGTGTAATTTCAAAGTCTGCACGGTTTACTGCTGGCTGGGCATAAAGATCGTGGGATTAGTATACTTGAAATGGGTGGGACTTGTGTCTATGTGCACGCGCCCACACATGCATGTGTATTGCAAAGAGTTACTACAAATTAACCAATTTTGGGTAGAGTCTACAAGTCTCTACAAACCTACAAGTCTAATTAGCATTTTATAACAGAATTTATGGGTAAAAAAGAAAAAGCTCAATTTTAAATATTACCATGTTTACTTTGCCCTTACTATAGGAAAATCTCATGCCTGTCTGCCTGCCTGTATGTACATAAAAGGTAGTCAGCATTTCCTGAGTTCTTTTTCTGTGCTGGAAATGCCTATAAAAACTTTTATAGTTTATATAGACAACTGTTTTGAGTATGACTTAGAGCAACCAAATATCAGCCACATCTTCAGGGTACAAATGACCTCCACATTCATCAGTTAATATAAAACCATAGTAAGATCATGACTCATCATCGTATGTTCATTGAACAATTAACCAAACTGATAATTTGATTAATGGATTTAATAAATGATGTTAATTAATATACCATTAACTAAAAGATTGTCCAAATATGCAGATCATCCATGACTAATTAGTGCCTAAAGATAGGAGCTGCCTAAATATAGACCTGTGTTTACTCTATTGAAGAGAAAACATTGAAGCATTTAGTATCAGTCTGTTCTCAATACTTTCCCATTCTCAAATGGCAAATCTGAAATTACTATAGAATTCTTTTAACTTTGATTTATGTTCTTCAAAATAGAAACAAAAAAAAAAACAGTTAAATAGATCTACAGAGAGTCTAATTAAAAACAGACAGTGGCAATTCAGTTGGTATCTTAGAGAAATAAATCAATTTCAAGATTTTTCTAATAAAATAACATTAGACCACATGTTTTCCACGGCACTGATGGACCATATGGTGATGGATTTATTTTATGTTGGCAGCAGGAAAATTTTATGGAAAAGAAATTAGACTGACATTTTGTTTTATTTTTACATAGTGGTTAGTTTATTTATGAGCTAATTATAAGAGAAATATGGTGTGTGCCGGTTGATGTAGGAACCTTGATTATGTTTTTAATCAAAGAAATTATTTAAGATATATTTCCATTCCTTCAGTAACTGCCACCTAACAGGGTGAGTGAAGGAGTCCAGGTCTGCTGGCTGCACTCAAAAGAGCTCTTAGAATTTGCTCTTCAAGACCCAACAAAGCTTCTGGCCACACCTAGACTCCTAGCATCAGTATGGAGCCAACTTGGCTTTGAATAAAGTAGGCTGAAGGTGTCAAGAGATGAGCAGGTTGTTTTGGTCCTGGCCACAGAATATAGTACAGTTCTGCCACCTAGTGGTTGCTTTCACACACGTGACTTGGCAGCATTTACACTTGTGAGTGTTCCGTCTACATCTCCAAAGAAAACAGTGATGCTGGGAAGGGCCAGCAAAAATTTGGCGAAGCACTTTCTATCATGTGAAAAAATTATACAGGTTTTAAGAGATAAACACAAATGCTCCTATATTTCGTGTACAAGACAGATGAAGCCCTTTGTAATCTGGTCTCTCTGCCCAGTGAGCAACTTACCCCTTTCCATAAAGAGTAACCTGCTGTTACCCAAATGCATTGGATTTTCTCAGAAACATCTTCTCAGGGTGCGTAATTCCCTTACTCATCTGGGCTACACTGAACATTTATTTTTGAACTCGGGAATTATGTCCCCATGAAGCCTGAATTTACTCCTAGTCAGTTTGTCCCATGTCATTTTATCATCTAGCTGATCCCATCTGTGTTTTGCATGCCTGCCTGCCTTACCTTCTAGAAGGTAAATTCTTTAAAGACAGAAGTTTACCTTTGTGTCTTTGAATTGCCAAAATTCTGTGCCTCTGGCCATAAATATATGATATAGGTATTGATGTATGTGACCCTTTTGGAAAGAGGGTTTAATTCCTAATTTAGAGTAAGTATTGTTAAGTAAAAAGAAAGCAAATACTTTTTTGAAAGAAACTTTTTCAGGCATGGTCTCCTAAGGCTTCATAAACTAGATTTCTCCGCATTTCCACATGCTTTAAAGGACATGTATGTGGGGTGGCTGGGTGGCTCAGTTGGTTGAGCATCCTACTCCAGCTCCGGTCATGATCTCAGGGTTTTTGAGTTTGAGCCCCACATGGGGCTCTGTGCTGACAGCTCAGAGTCTGGAGCTTGCTTCGGATTCTGTATCTCCCTCTCTTTCTTCCCCTCCCCTGCTCCATTCTGTCCATCTCTCTCTCTCAAAAATATACATAAAATTTTAAGATAAATGACATGCATGTCAAATATATGGCAAATTTGGATCCTTGCCCTTACAAGGAATGCTGTCTTCAATAGTGCTGTAAATATTTAAGATAGATGGTGCAAGGAAATCTGAAACAGCTGTGAGAATCATTTCATATTGAATGACTGAAATGAAAAATCAAACTCAAAGGTACAGATATCCTGTATTTGGAAAATAAAATTCCTTGGACTCGTCTTCAATTTGGGCAAAACCTTTTATCTCAAATATACATTTTCATGGTGTTTAGTGAAGTCGTGATCTAAAAACACCACTTTTTCCTTAATATAGCTGGTCCTGGCCTATCTTCAAGCCACACTGCTTGCTGTACTGCTCATCACCATTTAGGCATTTCCAGATTACATAACTGAAATAGTTATGGAAGAGTCAGTTTGGTTTGTTTGTTTTTTTTTTTCTTTCTTTCTTGATCTGCTAAGCCTACAGCTAAATCCTGGTTTATCACTTTATTGTCCAAAGATGTATTCAAGAAGATCAAGTTGGAAGCTTGAGGCGGCCATGTGGAGTTTGTGAAATTATTGGTTGTGCACCCAGATCACTTTTGCATGTAGGTGGGTCATGTGATATGGACAAATATGAAGTGCATGGGCTTAAAGGGCCCTGAAAAATGTTTAAGTGTGGCACTTTTTTAGCAGGTAATGGAGTACATTCAATCATGAAAATGTTCTTATGTCAGAGTTCACCTGCCTCATATCTTGTCTTGGATGACTGTTTGTCAGATGACTTTGATAAATTTAGAATAAACAAACTTTACCTTCTGTGGCAAGTTTAGTAAGTTTTAAAAGAGGTAAAGAACAGGTTATTATAAAGTACCATGTAGGTCACAACATATAGGTGAAATCTTTGCATACTGGCTTCCATGTGCTTTTCACGACATAATACTCAACTCCATCTCTCCTTTAGAAGGGAATTTCTATGAAATATAAATGCAAAGTCAGCTTAGATTAATTGAAATCAAAGCATCATTTCCCTAAATAAAAACTAGGTTTCTTGTTTTCTCTTTATTCCAAGAAAGGTTTATATTTTTTAATTACTGGATTCATTCTGAATTTTCAACTTACAAAAATCTCAAGTGACATCATAAATCCCAACAACCCTTTGGCTCTATATGAAGAACTAGTTTCCAAACCTGCTTTATTAGCAAGTCCTAGGAGCTTTTAAAATACACTGATGCCTTGGTAGCAGTCTAGAGCTACAGAAATACTAAGTCTGAGGGTAAGGCCTAGAACCTATTTTAAAATCTCTCCAGGTGATTTCTATACCTATCTGTTGAGACCAGGTAATAAATTGCTATTGGTGACGGATTGGTTCTCAAGGTATGGTCCTCAGAACAGTGATGCCTGTATCACCAGAAGCTTCTGAGAAATGCAAATTATCAGACCTCACCCAGACCTACTCTAACAGGAATTCTGAGGGTGGATCCCAGAAATCACCACTTTAGCAAGCCTTCCAGGTGATGCTGAATCATACAAAAGGTAATGTTTAAGGCACTGGTTCTGAAAATTAAGTTGAAAATTCAAAGTTCATTTAATTCAATGAAAATTATCCAATGCTCACTATTTTGAGAAAATACAAGCAAGGGAAGGTCCCTAACCTTATGAAGTGCTAAATGTAACCTATTCTATTAGGTCTTGGTAATCCTTTTTATTAAGTTATTTACTTGTTAATATCACCATTTATAACCATTATGTATTTTCTCTAAGTTACCATTATAGATTCTATATGCAATGGGTGAAACTTTAATACATTTTTGTTGAGGAAACTTTGTCTCCTGAATAAACTGTTCTCACAGTTATTGTTTCCGTAAGTTTTCAAAGTTTTTCTGTTTTTCTTTTTTTTTTTTTTTTTTTTTTTGGTAGGACCTAGAGAATTTGGAGGGGCTTGTAGGGCAATCATTTTGCCTCATTTTATCGACTGATCAAGTAGCAAGTAAAATCACTCTTTGAAAACCGAACATAAAGTCTTGCATATAATAGAGCCTTAGACAGTTACAAAGCTTTCCCCCAGTTTTATCTTGTTTCTCCTATCATATTGAGATAGGTATTCATGTTCTCACATAAATATAGAAGATGAAATTAAGTGGCTCTCTGATGGTGGTAGTTCACCACCCTCTTGGGTGATTCCTGGGTAAAATCTGAAATTGGCCCCTTGTATGTGGAGGGCAGGGACAGAAGAGAGAAAGAGGCAGCCCCTCCAGGTCGGTAGGTGGCAGCTTTAATAAACCAGAGAACTTACCCATGAGGCTGGTCTTGGGCTGGAGAAAGGTGAATGGATCCCTGCCCCTTCCTACAGCTCTTTAAAGTTTATAGACAGAGAGGCCTTAACTGGTTTCAGTCATGTACACAATGCACATGTTCTCAACATTCCATCACTTTCTCAAGGCTTTGTTTTTGGAGCATCTTCTGCGAGTCGGAAAACAATTGGAACCCACATTCCAAGGACAGAGTAGGGGATCAGGAGCCTCCAAACACCCTGTTCCTACTGACTGCTCAACTGGCAGTAGCATCTTTTTGATGTCATTTCCAACACTCATCTGGTAAGTATCTGAGCCCAGATTACAAAACCATGTTCAATGTTCTTTACATTAAGCCCACAGCCAAGTCTATTGAATGCACCTAATAGGTAGTCCTTATCCTTCCTGTAATGGAACTGACAAAGACAACTTCACCTCCAGGAGGAGACAAAGGACATCATTATTTTTCTATTGTATTCCCTCGAAAAGGAGCATCTTAACCAATTATCACTTGGAATTCCCAGCCATGAGCATCAAGGAAGATAATCAATTCATCTCTACTAAAGATGCTGATTTATGGAAGTTCACAATGAAGTAAACTTGCCAAGAATTCAGTATGGTATCTGGACAATATTGAGGGTTGTTTTCCAGCATCAAAAACTTGAATTCATGTAAATTTGTAAAACAAATTAGTGCTACCACACTCTTAAGACCTCAGGTCTTTAAATACCCTATCAACATTTAAACTGAGTCATTCATTTTTCTAGACATTAGATTTTACCTGAGCTATTGATCACTATGAATTTTTGTCTTTAAGTATGAATTGCTCTACAACATTCAGCCTGTCAATACCTCCCATTTCTGTATTATTTTCAGCCAAATCAAAACTAGTTTCTAGCTGCCAATCATCAGAGCTGACAAAACCAGTATCAATTCATTTTCAAATTTCACTCCCCACTATTGGTAAGACAATAACACTTTAAGTTTACAAAGTTCAGTAAAATGAAGCCCTGTCCCCACCCCCATCCAGGCTCCTTCATACTGGTCACTGGAGTCCATGCCTTTGCTCAGGTTAGAGGTACCATTAGACGACAGCTGTTCTGCCTTCTCCCAGAAGCTCCAGATCACACCATGGAAACTTTCCCACAGCCCTGAACTATGCTTCTCAACAGGTTCCTCAGGGACCCAGATAGCTTGCAAGATGGTCACACCAGTGGGGCACTGGGGTGGCTCAGTTGGTTAAGCATCTGACTTCGGCTCAGGTCATGATCTCATAGCTGCTGAGTTCCAGCCCCATGTTGGGCTCTGTGCTGACAGCTCAGAGCCTTAAGCCTGTTTTGGATTCTGTCTCCCTCTCTCTCTGCCCCTCCCTCACTTGCACATGTGCTTGCTCGCTCATGTTAAGATAAATAAAACATTAAAAATATATAAATATATAGGGGAACCTGGGTGGCTCAGTCAGTTAAGCGTCTGACTTTGGGTCAGGTCATGATCTCGAGGTTCATGAGTCTGAGCCCCACATCAGGCTCTGTGCTGACAGCTCAGATCTGGTAGCCTGCTTTGGATTCTGTGTCTCCCTTTCTCTCTGCCCCTCCTCCACTTGTGCTTGCGTGCTCTCTCTCTCTCTCTCTCAAAAGTAAATGAAAAACATTTGAAAATTTAAAAAAGACTGTCACACCAGTGATATTTCAATGATTCAATAACCCATTTGCAAAATTTCAGAAGGATTTTCCCCTTCCTTCTCAAGTATTCCATGTCCAGAAATCACAACTATTTGTGAAAGACTACTTTTCTTTCCAAACCCCAAAGGACAAACCTCCTTCTCGCTCTCAATCTCCTTCTCTGAACATCCAATCAATTCGCTTAATGGACCAATACTTTATACCATCTAAACAAAGAACTCGTGCGTTAGGTATTTGCCTGATTTTCTCCTCACATTATGGGGGAAAAAAATTTCCGCTCTCTCCAAGTCCAAAAGGCCATTTACCTCCCTTGAAGTAAGGGGATCCCAGACAAAAATATATTCCTAGCCACTCTGGTGGGTCTATAGCAAATATTATTAATGATAATAATCATCAATTAAACATGAAGAGCCAAATACAGTGTTTTACCAGGTCAGTGTGCATATAAATCACTTAGTAGCTCAAAAACTGTATGGCCTAGAAGAACTAGCCAAGCATATAAAAGTGTTGATTTTTTTTTCCTAGTTCACCTTAAAGATCACAGTAACTTCTTCCCATAGAGAAGCTCACAGAAAGAACAAAGTGGATTTACAAGAGTCCTATTCATGTTCAAACAGTGACATCTCCCCAAGAGAGACCAAGGATACATATATGGGTCCACCACACATACCCCATGTAGTCTGTCTCTGTCACTCATAGTCCCTCCATGCGACAAGCACTCTCAAGGTGGAGGATGAGGACACAGGTTTATCCTGGTCTCAGTCAGCTAGCAAAAGGAGATACGCTAGGACAATCGGAGCCTGGATTCCACAGCTGATTGGATGTGGAGAATGAAGAAATTAAAGGAAATGGTGGAGGCAGGAACAATTTTTTTTTAATTTTAATGTTTATTTTTGAGAGAGAGCGTGAGTGAGCACGAGAGCAAGCAAGCACGGGAGGGGGAGAGAGAAAGGGAGACAGAATCTGAAGCAGTCCCCAGTCTCTGAGCTGTCAGCACAGAGCTCGATGCAGGGCGTGAACTAATCAACTGTGAGATCATGACCTGAACCGAAGTCAGACACTTAACTGACTGAGTCACTCAGGTGCCCCAAGACTTGGTTTTGTAGGTAGAAGAATGCAATCTTAAAAATTTACACTGAGTTTAATTTGGGACATGTTGAGTGTAATGCCACTGAGACACATAAGCTCCCTGGGGACAATTTGCCCAGGGAGTCACCCTGTAGAAAGCGATTTAGGTCTGGAATTCAGGAGTGAGGTCTGAGCATTAAACATTCAGTTTTCTATCAAAATTTCCAGCTTCAATCAAAAACTTTAAATTGCCTTTTTAATTAATCACTTTATTGCTAAAACCTTATCTTCCCCTGCATCCTACTAATCCCCAGGATTTAAATTTCCGTGCCCTCTTTTCCAGGAGAGGACTACCTTTGAGTGTGGCTTCTATTTGTGTTTGTGGGTGGAGGAGGGGCTTGCATTTTTAGAACTAAGGCAGAGATTTCTAAGTTCTAAATAAACTCCAGGGGCTCCAAAGTTTTTAGTTTTAAGTAAATTGAAGAGAAAAACATTCAACATTTCACAATCATCATCAAAATGCCAGGGGTCCAGAGACTAGACCTGACAGAACAAATAAGCAAAAAGCTCAGGTGATCCAAGTCATGTAAAGAAGTCATCTGAGGCCCCAAGAATAGTTTAATCTTAGCCCATTGCCACTTCTTACTTTCCTCCCAGTTTTATTCAGTGAATGAAATCATGTATCTAGTCCATGCAAGCTAGAACACCTTTTAGTCAGCAATGCTTCAGCTGAAATGACCTGGGTGTCTCTCGGCCGTAACAATTCACCCTTTTTCCTGCAACACCCACTCTGCAGGCCCTCCTGGGGCCCTCACTGATGGCGATCAGCCATCCCGTATCCCTGCCTCCAGTTCACAGTCAGACAAGCCTGGTGTTGAATCCTGGCTTTTCTGGAGATCCCTGCATCCCAAGCCTTCACCCTGCTTCCTACCTGGGAAAACTTGGGCCAGTTATGCAGTCTCTCTGAGATGCTGTTTCCTTAGATGTAAAATGGTTGTATTAAAACCCATTTCATGGGAATGTGAGGAGTAATTGGTAGTGTACCTATGAAGGTACTTAACGTAATGATGTCCCATGTAAGCACTGAACCAAATGTTTCTCTTCCTTTTTTTCCTTTCCTGCCCTTCCCTTCCTTCCTTTCCCTTCCTTCCTTCCTTCCACCCCTTTTGCATTATCACCATCTCCCTGGGATGTGCCTTTATCTTCCTACTTCTTCACCTCATTGCTTCTTCTTTCCTCTTCTAATTCTTCCTTTGTAATTATGATAGGTGTTTCATACAAGCAAAGGTCTGATCTTAACACTCCTGATTTCAGTATTTCAAATTCTCCCCAGTGAAATAAAGACACAGGCAACTCCTTCAGTCTTGACTCTTAAGGCCACTTTTCTGGCACTTGGTTGATGCAGTAACAAGAAGGTCAGCAAAACTACTCTGTACTGTGCAGCTATTATACTGAAATCATGGAGGCAAATACTGAAGATACCCACTTCTACTCCTCACAAGAATCATAGGAGGAACATATTACCATGATTTATAAATAAGGAACCCAACAGGCATAGAAGGCAATTAAGATGCCCCAAATGACAGTCACGAGGTGCCAGAGGCCAGTTCACTGTGACTCCACCATATGCCTTTATTCCTAAGACTGCTGCCTCCTTGCCTTCTTGCCAACATATTTCTTCCAATTCTCTGCATTCAAACATGCCATTCCTTGCTCCTGGAATGCCCCTCACTCCCAGGTCCACATGGTCAACTCAACTCTGGCTTTTGAAGCCAGATCAAACATCATTTCTGTTCTGAAGCATTTCTAGTGTCCAAAGGCAGAGATAGCAGCCTTTGTCTTTCCTGAGCCCAGAGGACATTCTACATTTATTCACTATAAATAACTATTAAAGCACCAGTAAACTGTGAAATCCTCAAGGGCAGAAACTATTTTATTCATCACTGAATCACAGGACCTACTATATATTACGGTTTCAATAAATCTTCCAAATTCTTTTACACATAGTCTCATTGCTGCTATTTCATGGGGCCCTCCATAGTGCCTTATCTCTAAATGTTAGCATGCCCCAGAGCTTAGTCTTATATACTTGCATCTTCAATTATTTCAACCAGTTCCTTAACTCTCAATACTATCTAAATGCTGAGGATGCCTACGTTTATTTCCTTTAGTCTGGAATTGATATACTTAGACTCATTCAACTATGAATTTAACAGCTCTACTTAATTTAATAATACATCTCATAATTACAACATGTAAAACTGAGCCCCCTATTGTCCCCAGTCTGTTCATCCCATGGTCTTACTGTCTATGGAAATTTCATTTTCATCCTTCCAGTTTTGGTATTGGGGTCCTCCTTTAAACCTCACTTTCTCCCATACCCTATGTCCACTCCACCAGCAAATTTTATTGGTTGACACCATAAACACAATCAAAACTCTTTCTTCCATCCTAATTGCTACTATCTTGGTCCAATATTCACGCTTATTGGAAGTGTATTTTTGCTAGTGCCTCTTGTGTTCTTCCAAACCTGTTCTCCTAGAGTCTACTCTCCCAACAGCAGGCTGATTGATCCTTTTAAATGTTTATTTATTTTTGAGAGAGAACATACGCAAGCCCAGGGAAGGGGAAGAGAAAGGCAAAGAGAATATCCCAAGCAGTTTCCATGCTGTCAGCACCGAGCCCAACACAGGGCTCCATCTCATAGTTTTTAAGTTCATGACATGAGCCGAAATCAAGAGTTGGATGCTCAACCAACTGAGCCACCCAGGTATTCACAGCTTGATCCTTTTAAAACAGAAGACCAATTACCTCTTTTCTTAAAACTCTAATGGCTTTCTTTCCTATTTAGAATCTAATTCACAGTTTTTATAGGGGCCTACTTGTCCCAATAGGATATGGATCCCAATTCCTGTCAGATTTCATTTCTTACTCTTCTCCCCGTATCTCCATTTGAGCTTTCTTAATAGTATTTACACACACAAAACTCCCCTCCTTCATATCTATGTGTTTCCTGTTTCTTTCAGAACTTCCCACTTCCCAAAGTCTCACATAACCTTTCTCTTCCTTCAGGTCAGTGCTCCTATGCTGTTCTACGATTGCACACACCTGTTACTTTCTGTTACTTTACAAGCTTTATTTTTTTCAATAACATTTTTCATCTGGTATAATGTAGGTATACTTGATTATGTGCTCATTATCCATTTATCTAGTGAAGAGACGGTCCAGGAGAGCTGGTACCTTTTGATACCATTGTTTAAAATGGTTCTACACTCACTCATGTGCATAAAGCTCACTTTTTGTCAAATGAATAGAACAATAACTAATAACAAAATGAAGCCATCAGTGTAGTCTGGATTAAACCCCATTTCCTCACATTGTGCCCAATTTTATTTTTCAATCTGTTCCCTATTTTTCTCTCTCAAAATGCAGTGAATTATCATAGGAAAGCTAACTGCTTCCTAGGACTTGGCATTCAGCACACTGAATCAAACCCCATGATGTTTCTGAGTACATGGACCACTGAACAAATGGATTAAGTCCCATTTGCTTAGCCAAAAATTAACTTTGAATATTGGCTGTTTCCTACACAGAGACTATTAATGGGGGGGGGGGGGAAGCCTTGAGGAGAAGCCAAATTCAGTCCAGACTTTCTGAAATTCTCCCCAGATGAAATGGTAATGACTAGGAGCATGTAGGGGTGGGAGAAGTTGGAGAAGTATTCTGTCAAGAACCTGATCGTGAGCTCCCTTGAGATATGCTCTCTCCAATCCTTCTTTAGATTTACTTTAGTGAAGAGAGCTAAAAGTAGATTTTCTGACCCAAAACCCCTGTGGGACACTTTCCATAGATTATTGAGCCATGTAAGTGTTCCTGAGTAGAGGCCAGTGAAACCTTTGAAATCTTTTAAATTGAAATGAATTAATCTCCCATTAGCTTCTAAGATTACAGAATCATGCATGTTGAGCTACACTTCATCAATACCCTCAACGAAGCAGAAAAGTTGGCTCCAATTCTATTGTGCCCATTTAACTTCCGAGATCCCCAGATAGTCTTTTTATCCACATTATTGTCTAAGTCACTTTTCTGGAGTATAGCTCCATTTACACACAAACAGGGTAGCACTAAAAACTAATCACCTATACAGTAAGTTGTTTAATAAGTTAATGTAAATGACAGATTTCTTATTAAAACTTCATACTCAAGGGAAATACTGCCTTAAAATTAAGCCTGCTCTACATTTCAGTAACTAGAAATGTTTAGTCACGGAAAAATTTGCATAACAAAAGTGTGTGTGGATCATGGAGAGATGCTAGAATATCTGGGACCTTACTGTTGAGGTTAAATGGTTCCAGTATTTTCTGCAGGCTCATGCTTTCAATGAATCAAGGCATTATAAGAGCAGACCACACATGTCCTTTGGAGGAAAAAAAACTGGTGGGAATCTCTGCCATCAAAGAATTTCAGAAGTGTTATTATTGATTGATTTTTGGTGACTTCAAATAAGCCCTTTAGTAGAAAGACATAAATACAGCTGATTTATAACCTTTGCATTAAAAAATTCAATCAATATGTATAGAATGCCAATTTTTAAATTTTTACTGTCCTTGGCTCCCTGAGAGAACACCAACAGGTCTAAGATCTATTTCCTACCTTCAGGGTCCTTATAAATGGTTAATCTTAAAGCTAGGACCATGATTACAAAAAGCAGGAGATGGTATGTAAGGTAAGCAGAAATGTGCCAAATTCTTTGGGAATTTAGACATTGGGAAGATCCCATCTAACTGAGAAACTCAAGGGAACATACAAAAAGAGATCATAATGGAGTTGTACCATGAAAGGTGAACTGCATTTGAGCAGAATTTTAAAGAAAGAAATCCTCAATGGTAACTCAAATCATACCAAGCCCAGGATATGTTTAGGTATTAGAGGATGATCCATGTGAAAAGTAGAGGACCCTCAATGATCCCCACTTCCTGGTATTTGCACCATCATGTTGTCACCTCCCTTTGAGTAGGAGATGGACCTCAACATTAGCTTTTAATGAATAGAATATGGCGGTAGTGATGGGATGTCATTTCCAGAGTTAAGTTACAAGTGACTTTGACTTCCACCTTGCTGTATTTTTCCTATTGCTTTCTTGGCTAGAAAACTCTGAGAAAACAAGGTACCATATTGGAGAGGCCTGTGTGCCCAAGAATTGAGGGAAGGCTTCAGCCAACACAGAGTGAGAAACTAAGACCCTCAGGGCAATAACCCATGAGGAAATGAATCCTGCCAACAAGGATATAAATGAGCTTAGAAGAACATGCTTCCCTAGTTGAACTTTGAGATGCTTATAGCCACACCGCACACCTGGCCTGCAGCCTGTCAGAGACTATGAAGGAGGAGATGTAATTAAGCCATGTACAGATTTCTGAGCGAAGATACTAGGAGATAACTGTTGTTTTAAGCCATAAAGTTTTGGCGTCATTTGTGATGCAGGGATAGAGAACGTCTGCAGCCAAGATTGACTATGGCTTGTTGCGTGGAATAATTATTTACATAGTGCTTTGCTATTCTCAAAGTGCTTTCCCATGCATTGTCATTTGATTTTTAACAATCCTTTGAGGTGGGAAAAACAGGTGCAATACTCCTTTTATAGATCAGGAGTAATTGCTGTGGTTTTATGGTTTATATTCAGAGTCACACTACTAGCTAGTGTTTTGTCTTTAGTTCAGTGCTCTTTTCATTACAACCCTCAGAGGAATAAAAGAAATTTAAAAGACTGAACATATACTAGTATTATAGTCTTTAATGTGGATAAACAGACATGGCAAGTACCTGATCACAAGGCAATTGCTTTTGCTCTTTATCGTTGCCTTTCCAATTCATTAAATCTGAATACATTAGAAATAAATCTTCCACTGGATTTTACAGCTTTGTTTTGGTGTCTTTGTCCTTCTCCTAAGTATGTCACCAAAATGTCAAAGTATGTTGACATTTCAGTTGGTTTTGAATGGCCATTGATTTTTCAATAAATTGAAAACATATGACATGCAAACAGGCACAGTTTCCATATGGCACATAACATAGGTATAGACTGTAATACAGCTTTTCAATTGTTCTCAAAACCCATGGCCTGCCTATTAAATAATAAATTCATGTTATTTCCTATTATTATTACATTTTTATACCATAATGAAATTATAAACATATACTTCCTCTGATTAATGAGGGTATACAGAACAAAACTGAATCTTAATTAGTTATTAAGATGAACCTACTCCAATAGAGTAATACTCTCAGTAACACCCAACAACGGTGTATTTAGTAACATTTAAAGCCTGCAAACCCCTCAGATTTTATTCTTAAACAATGAAGGATTTTATATATTTTTTTATTCTTAGTCATCCATGTTTTCATTCTCACAGACAGCTTTCATTTTAACTTTCTACCTTTTCTGTTAAAAGCGAACTCACAAAATAGTCAAGGATCCTAATGATAATATTTAAAATAGGACTACCCAGTGGTGCCTGGGTGGCTCAGTTAAACCCCCGACTCCTGATTTCAGCTCAGGTCATGATCTCATGGTTTGTGAGATGGAGCCCTACATTGGGCTCTATGCTGACATCATGGAGTGTGCTTGCGATTCTCTGTGTCCCTATCTCTCTGTACCTCCCTAGCTATCTCACACTCTCACACTCACACACTCTCTCAAAATAAATTAATTAAAAAAATACAACTACTCAGGCTCTACAGTAGAGTTAAATATAATAGAGGTTATGGGAGTCAGCCTGTGTGACTTTGAAGCCTGCCCCTTAGTAATCGGGTAACATTAGATAACTTCCTTTAAAAAATAATCTATGCTTCTGATAATAAAGATTCCAATATTATGAAGTTGTTATAAAGATTAAGTAAGTTAATATTTTGAATGTGAATTTGAAACCCTGGTGGTGGGTGCCAGATATTAGTGTTTAATAAATAATTTTCCAGTTGATTCCAAAGAGCCGACATGCCTCTAAATCTGTCATGCTCAAACTGGCTGCAAATTAGAATCACCTGGTAGTTCTTAAAAATTACCAAGGCTAACCACACTGAGACCACCTGATGCCAGTCAGTGTGGCTAAGATGAACAAATCAAGAGACTGTAGATGCTGGTGAGGATGTGGAGAAACAAGAACCCTTTAACACTGTTGAGTGGAGTGCAAACTGGTGCAGCCACTCTGGAAAACAGTGTGGAGGTTCCTCAAAAAATTAAAAATAGAACTACCCTATGACCTAGCAATAGCACTGCTAGGAACTTACCCAAGGGATACAGGAGTGCTGATTCAGAAGGGCACATGCACCCCAATGTTTATAGCAGCACTTTCAACACTAGCCAAATCAAGGAAAGGGCCTAAATGTCCATCATCTGACATCAACTGATGAATGGATAAAGAAGATGTGGTTTATATATTTAATGGAATACTACTTGTCAATGACAAAGAATGAAATATGGCCATTTGCAGCAATGTGGATGGAACTGCAGAGTATTATGCTACATGAATAAGTCAGGCAGAAAAAGACAGATATCATGTGTTCTCACTCATATGTGGATCTTGAGAAATTTAACAGAAGACTATGGGGGAGGGAGAGGGGAAAAAAGTTACAGAGCGGGAGGGAGGCAAATCCTAAGAGACTCTTTAATACTGAGAACAAACTGAGGGTGGGTGGGGGTGGGGAAGAGAGGAAAGTGGGTGATGGGCATTGAGGAGGGCACTTGTTGGGATGAGCACTGTGTGCTGTTTGGAAACCAATTTGACAATTAATTATATTTTAAAAAATTACCAAGTCTTGGGCCCTGTATTCGGGCTGCTGTAACACATTACTACCAGTTTAGTGACTCAAAACAACACAAATTAACTTACTGTTTTGGAGATGAGAAGTCCAAAATGATTCTCACTGGATAAACCCCATGATGTCAGTGGGGCTGGGTTCTTTCTCCAGGCTCTCAGGGAGAATCTACTTTCTTGTTTGTTTCTTCTGGCTTCCAAAGTCTGCCTGGATTCCTTGGCCTGGGGCCCCCTACCTCTGACTTGAAAGCCTGTAGCAGCTAAGGGGGTCTTCCTCACACTACTTGACTCTCACAACGACTCAGCTACTTCGTTCCCTCTATCACATTTAAGGACCCTGTGAATACATTGGGACCACCTGTATATTCCAGAATACGCTAAGGTGAGCTTTTTAACAAAATTAATTCTATCTGTTACCTTAATTCCCCTTTGTTGTGGGACAAATTCTAGGAATTACAAAGAAAACATCTTTGGGGGGCCATTATTCTGTCTACTGTAGATTCCAATCCTTCAAAAACTCAGATTTGATTGCTCCTGGCACAGATCTTCACAAACACACTAAGTGATTCTAATTTCCAGCTTCTCCTGAAGACTACTAATCATATTATTGGGGTTCCACGAAACATTATACCCATGAAATGTTTGATAATGCTCAAATTAGATTTGGAAAGCATTTAATTAAATAAATTAGATGTTAAAGACAGTAAGAAATTCTGTGAGAGTAAAATCTGTTTAACCTTACTTACCAAGTCTCTCAAACTTTTTGGAGTAATACCTATTAAAAGCCCAAGGAATTGTTTTCTACGTAGGGCCTTTGGGATATAATGTTCTATGGAGGAAAATGAGTGTAATGGAACTTGTTTTGTTTTGTTTTCTTTACTCAGATGCTTTAAAATATGTTTATTTTGTTTTACTATTGAACTATCTGTTCCATTCAGCATGTCAAGACCTTATACTCCAAATTCAACACAATGTATTCAGTATTGTATTACCACACATATTAATAAGAACCAAATGGTTAATATCATATAATTCAATCATTCTTTGAGGTGAGAGTAGGAAAGAGGTAGTAAGAGGCAAAAATAGAACTGTTTTGCTTAATTTAAAAAATTGGTATTTTCATGTTAATATCTGTGGATTAGTTTATACCAAACCATATAATGACTTAAAGGCACAAATAGAGTTGAGTCACTCTATTTTATACATATACACTGTGAAGGAGATCATACCTGAAAAATCATAAAAATTAGGTGCATATTTCCTAGGAGATTCACAAATATATAAGTATTGAACTATTTTCCTCAAACTTCACAGCAGAAATTGGCCTTGAGTAGCAAATAAATGTGGAACTTGACAGTGTTTGGGAAATTTTGTACCCATTGAAATGAAACTCATGATTAGTAAGTCAAATTAATAATTTGCCAGCTACATTGCTATGTTTCAAAAGAAGGATATTTCAGAACAAACACTCAGACTAAATGAATAGCTCTGGTAGTCAAAGACCAAGCTGGCTACTTAGGAAAGATTTTTTCTTCAGATAAACTAAGGAAAATAGTTATGTCTGGTTACTGAATTATCTATATCTCTTGGTCGGAATGTCCCCAAATGGCAGCTAGATTTGCAGTTCGGCAGAGTTTCTAGGATCAGGAGAGACTGTAGAAGTTCAGAGTTCAAGCTATTGTTCAAGGTTACCAAGAAAATATTCAACCACTGTTTTATTACCTAACTCAGAGAATAATGTTCAGAGCTTTTGTTTTTTCTATCTGGGAAGTGGCACACAGTGACATACAATGGAGTAGTGCTGAACTACACAACACTGAAGCCCAGCTACCTATGTGAAAATCCTGACTACACCATTTATTGTATATGCGACCTTGAATAGGAGAGTTAATCTTGATGGTCTTGGATTTCCTGAGTAAAACAACAACACCTTAAGGCTTGAAACTTAGTAAAAGACTTACTGAATGGTGGCTCTTATTTTTGTAGTTCATTATATTTATACTTATTACAAAGGTAATGTGATTAAATATTTAGACAAATTTAATTTAAATCCGTTATTTTGTGAATTTTATTAAAAGTACATTTGCAACTTATACAAAAAGTTAAGGAACTAAAGTGGAATTTAATTTGAAATATTGCTCTGCGAGATGTGCATTTTTCCACTAATTAATGCTATTGGTTTTCAGAAATAGAAACAGTTTTAAAAGCTCAATTCCTGCATTTACAGATGAGAAACGGAATCCCAAAGAGTTCAAGTGACTTTCATATTTTTTAAACACATGAAAAATAAAGGACAAAAAGGCAAAGTGGCAAAGATTTCACGCTGAATAGAGTTTCACTCTATTAAGATCCCACTACTTAAAATTCTTGAAAGAAGCTTTTTTGTACTTAAGAATCTCCAAATAATTCATTCAGAAAGCATGCATTGAATATTTACTATGTGCTAGTCACCAATCACCACTAAATGCTGAACAAAAGTTGAATAGTGATAAAAAGGTATATGGGAATTAACAAAATGGGATTTGTTTTTGAGAGTATTAGAATAGAAGGAGACCTTTGACTCCAACATTTTTATATTACTGACAAGGTCATTACATTTTAGAAAATGTTTAAATAACTTGCTCATAATCCTTCAGCCAGCAAATGACATATTTTAACTTCCACAAACTCCCATTTTGTCTACCCAGCAAATATTGAAATATTTATAGGAGATTCTGAGGCCTAAGGGAAACAACTTTATATGATCTTCATATTGAGTACAAGAAGAAATATGCAGTATTGGCAAATTCTCTTCACATTTATTTTAATTTAAAAACCAGGAAGAACCTTTTTCTGAATTTTCTCACAGGAGATTGGATTTTTAAAAGGTTTGGGATTGAAAAGGCAGATTTTTTATGTTGAAATTACAGCTAGTCATCAGCAGACTCAGGTGAAAACAAGCTTTCAATGGGCAGTCGGGGTGAAGTACACCCATCCTCACTCTTCATCTAACCCTCTGATCGCAGATATACGGCCTGGCATTCACAGTGTCCTTGTATCCAGCCCTGTGCTGGGCATTATCTGTTAGGGGATCTCATTATTCCTGTGGTGTACTTACTGTAATCATTTTTTTCTTTTAGTGGTCTCTGGGCTTCCAGTCTTGTCTATATACTGTTGCCAGATAATCTTCTTAAATCCCAACTCCAATTATATTATTCTTCTGATTAAAAACTAACACACACACACACACACACACACGAATACAAGTTTAAAAAATAGAGAAAACTGAGTAAGGTCTGCATTCCAGGTAAAGTCAATTTCCTGGTTTTGATATTGTACTATAGTTGTATAAGATGTTACTATTGGGAGAAGCTGAGTGATGGGTACAGGAGACTCTGTACTATGTATGTACTTCCGAGGAGTCCACAATTAGCTCAAAAATTAATTTTTTAATACTTTTATTTATTTTTGAGAGAGCACAAGTAGGGTAGGGGCAGAAAGGTAGGGACAGAGGATCTGAAGCGGGCGCTGTGCTGACAGCAGTGAGCCGGATGTGGGACTTGAATGCACAAACCGTGAGATCATGACCTGAACCCAAGTCGGACTCTCAACCTACTGAGCCACCTAGGTGTCCTGAAATTTAATTCTTTAAAAAGTAAAACCCATGAAAGGATTTCTTCACATATTCGAAACACATGAAACTCTGTATTATATTGCAGCATACTCTCCAAAACAGACCAACTTCAAATGCTTTAAATGTGTCTTGTGTTTACTAAGATACTTTAGCCTGGACCAGTGCCTTTCTCTCACACGTTTTGACTCCTCAAACACTCTTTCAAGATGTGCCTTAAATGCTGCCGTTCCTGCAAGGATTACACGGTCATCGGCTGCATATGACCTCTCCCACCCAGAAAACCAGTGTCAAGTCCCTTTTGGCATTTTGATGTCTATTATTCCATATGAAGAGTGATCCTAAGCCCCACTAAACTGCTCCTGGAGGGCAGAGTTTGTGTCTCACTTATCTTCTTAGTGCTCAAAGATTCTAGCAAGTATTTGCTCAATATTTAGCCGAGTAAAATAAAGAATTCCACCTTCAACATGCAGGACTAATTTTCCCGTAAAAGTGAAAGTGGAGGTCAGCTGTAATCAATTAATAAGTCAAAAATTTTATGCACACCCAGGAGCAATATAATACATATATATTTTAAATTTTTTTTAATGTTTATTTATTTTTGAGAGAGAGACAGAGAATGGGGAAGGGCAGAGAGCAAGGGAGACAGAGAATATGAAGCAGGCTCCAGGCTCTGAGCTGTCAGCACAGAGCCCAATGTGGGGCTTAAACTCACAAACCATGAGATCGTGACCTGAGTTGAAGTTGGACATTTAACCAATTGAGCCACCCAGGTGCCCCATAATACATATATTTTTAATCTAGTGTAACTTTTCATGTTTTGAATGTATTTTCTTTGAATATTTTCTGTGAGACATGGTACAGAATGAATGTTGTTCAGGTACAGTTGGTGGATGCTCTGGCATTAAACTTGAACAACAGAGTCCATCTGGATGGCATGAAGGCAAATTGCGGGTGTGTACTGCGTGGAGGTTTCACATCATGCAGTACATGAGAAGAAAAGACAAATTAGCAGGGTCTCCACCCTTGCATAAATTATTTTTCTTGTTTTCTTCCTTCATCTTCTCATTATTTCTCTTGACTGCTCAATCATAAAGGGTCCAGCAAATTCCTCCAGGGCTGCTGGGATGCAGTTCCTTGATCTGCAATGACCTCCACTGAAGGTTTCTACCTCACTGCAAAACAGTGTTCCAATCCCGACACGCAATGGTTCTTCATCCAGCACTCAGTATGACACAGCATTATTATTTCAGCATCCATTTTGATGAATGAATACAGAAGCAAACAAACAATAATATAACAATGCAAAAGGAACCTCCCCCTTTAAAAAAAAGTATGTGTATGCATTTACTTAATGTACATTTCTGCATCTAGTTTCCAAATGTGCTAAAACAATTTGTTTGAATCCACAAATAAAAAAAGGGTTTTATTCAGATACTGTTTCCTATTGTGAGCTGTATTTTATTTGAGGTGATTAAGCTGCTGACATTTTGTAATGAATTCACTTTCAATAGAGCATATTGAGGGCCTCGTAAGTGACAGGTTCTGCACTAGACACTGAATGTACCTCACTTTTTTCCACAGTGTTTGTGATGAATTTGAAGGTGGTACATATTCCTTCTAACTCCAGTGTCTCCTTGTCAACAACAAAAGGGTTGTAATAAATAAAATGGAGTTGGTGACATCAACTATGTGTTTTACAGCTTACTGGCTCATACACAGGTCTCACACTGGTAGCACCACAATCTGATGAAACTGAATTAAATGAAAAGGAATTTTTAGTTTATTAATTACACTTTTTCCTCAACATGTATCAACTGATAATGAACAAAACAGCAGCTTAATCTTTGCTTATTTACAATTCATCCTCCTCTGAGGTCATGCTTTTTATTATAGAACTTTTAAAATAAACTTTTCAAACTACACCCTCTTCACCTCCTGCAATGAATAATTTCGTTCAAAATTTGAAAAGTCAAAGAAGGAGAATATGTTTATCAAGAAGAGTGCCTTCCAAATATATGTTCTGACAATTACCTTAGGCTCAGAGTCATGGTAACTCTGTCCAATATAATCTAGAAAGACTTAGCCTGGCACAGGTTTTAAATTAGATGAATGAATTCAACTAAACCTATGTCTTGACACCACATAACTTTAGAGGAGCACTAAGAAATACATTTATTTTAGTTCTCTGGGCTTATAAGAAGATAAACTTACAGGTGTTTTCATTGTACAGACTGAGATACTGAGGTGCCATTATTTTGAGTATCCTCAAAAAGATTTCTTCAAAGTTATAACCGTAGTTAGGAGTAAAAATCTAGTTCCTTAAAAATCCCCATAATATCCTCATCAATTTGTTTAATCTCTGAATTCAGAGGGAAATAATATAGTTTGGTATAATTTATAAAAGGTACTGGCAGAAGTAAAGTGTAATCTGTCTAATTTATAAACATTTTAATTTTACACACCAAAGAAACAAGCATATGATGATTTCAAAGTCAAGAAACAGTCTGGATACAGAGCCCATTAATTCAGAGCTGGGTTGAGAAAAGAAATATCAACGTTGAATAAAATATTTTGAGGAAGAAAAGATATTAAAGCAGGTAGGCTTTCAGCATGGTTGTTTCTCTCACACTAGTGAATATACTTTCTATAAGGAAAAAATCTAACACGGATCTCCTGCCCTCAGAGAGCTATCTGGATAGAGAAAATTTCAATATTTATTCACAGTAAATATAGAACACAGTCCTAAGGGAGACACTGGGACATGAGCTGAAACCTCAAAGAATAAAATGTGTGCCCCTGTTAATAAAATAAAATTTGTACATATGCAGAAGAAGAGAGAGAAGGGAGAAATATCTACAAATGCAGAGACCAGACAGGCTACACCTGAAGATTTTTTTTATGAAGCTAGGTAGGCAGTCTTTCAGGCAGATAAATTAAAATTAATATAGAGCTAATAAGGGTGTGCGTTCTTGAGTAGAGTAGGTGGAAAGTTAAACAGCACACCAATCAGAGCACACCAATCAGTGGGGGAAGAGACCAGAGTTCCTGAGTTAAGGAACTATTATATGTGTATGTTTGTGCAGTTATAGCTTTCATTAAGATGATTGCAACAAGATGGAGAGTCAGGGGCAAATCTGGAAAGTATTTGAAATGAAGAAATGGTAAATCTGATGACACATGGATGAGAAACTGGATATTTGATAAAGATAGGAGTTAAATTTGATTCCAATATTCCAAGACTACGAGGATGCAGAAAAGATTGCTATTAAGTAAATCTGAGGTGTAAGAAAGGGAGTGGATGTGGGAAAATAGAGTGGATTACAAACAGAATTCAAAGGAGACATGTAATATCATTAAGAATTATTCAAGTGGGTATTAGCTACAGGTTGTTCCAAATGTGTGAGTAAATCTTGGGTGAGTGGTTTGGCTGGATACCATAAATTTGTGAAGCCTGAGGAGAAAAATAGCCTTAGGTCCTGACGGCGTGTCTAAAACAGCAAAGAACAGACAGCCATGGATTACCTTGAAGGTTGTCTCCATAGAGAACAGAAGAAGAATAGAGGAGTTGGAAAACAAATAAAAGACTAGTAGGAAGTCAGAGAATTGTGCGGTGTAGGAAAGGAGCCACTTTTATCATTAAGCTCTATTGGGCATTCTTAAAATGTGCTATCATTATTTGAAATAAGATATATTTTTATATAGAGAAATTTTCCAGTGAGGAGCTATAATAAATAAACCTTGGGATCTCAGTGAACTTATATCCTGACACTGAGTTGATGAATTTCAGCAAATCACATTTCCCTTATCTGTAGTTATACTAAAGCTGGTGGTAAAGATTATACTTAATATTTCTGTGAGCAATACTCAAAGGAAATGGATTTTGTTATATTGTGTTTGATAGAAATATAGTAAATGAACCAATGTACCTTTCCCTCACTCTTTGTTGCAAAATAGACAACACAAGGAAGACAGCTAGCAGCACTACAAAACACTTCACACTCTTTGGACTGTGTGAGTGAAAATAACCAAAAGAAAGCTGACTCAGGAAAATTAGACTTTGAGAAAAAGGGAACAAGCACTACTTCTTGTTGACCTAGCAATGAGGCCACACACTATCCATAATAGCACTGCAATGTGGTAAGTCACATGCAGATGAACCACAAAGTTATTTGAATCAGCGATATAAGTGTCTAACTTGGAAGAAATCTGAAGACAAGTCTACTAAACATGTTTCTTTTTTTAACATAATTTACTGTAAAGTTGGCTAACATACAGTGTATACAATGTGCTCTTGGCTTTGGGAGTAGATTCCCATGATTCATCACTTACATACAAACACCCAGTGTTCATCCCAACAAGTGCCCTCAATGCCCATCACCCATTTCCCCCACTCCCCTGCTCCCACCCCTTCCACTCTTAGTTTGTTCTCTGTATTTAAGAACTTCTTATGGTTTGCCTTTCTGTTTGTAAATACTTTTTTCTTACCCTTCCCCCCTGGTCTTCTGTTAAGTTTCTCAACTTCCACATATGAGTGAAAATATATATCTGTCTTTCTCTGACTGACTTTTTTCACTTAGCAAAATATCCTCCAGTTTCATCAACAAGTTGTGACATAATGACAAGAATTTTAATAAAAAAAATTAAAACTGACCAAAAAGACAAGAAATAACAAGGGTTGGAGAGAATGTGAAGAAAAAGGAACCTTCATCCACTATTGGTGGTAATGCAATCTGGTACAGCAGTATGGAAAACAGCACGAAGAATCATCAAAAAGTTAAAGATAGAACTCCTGGGGCACCTGGATGGCTCAGTTGGTTAAGCATCAGACTCTTCAGTTTGGTTCAGGTCATGATCCCATGGTTCATATGTTTGAGCCCCACATTAGGATCTGTGCTGATAGCGCAAAGCCTGCTTGGGATTCTCTGTGTCCCCCACCCCCTCTCTCTGTCTCTCCGACACACCCTGCTCTCTCTCTCTCTCTCTCTCTTTCTCTCAAAAAAAAAACATTAAAAAGAAAACATTAAAAAGAAAGATAGAACTCCCATATAAATCAGCTATATACCACTTCTGGCTATTTGTCTAAAGAAATTGAAAACACTAATGTGAAAAGATATATTCGCCCCAATATAGCGAATTGCATTATTCACAATAGCCAAGATATGAAAACAAGCTAAATATGCATAGATGGATGAATATATAAAAAGGATGTGCTATATAGATATAGATATAGACATCTATCTATACATCATACTATTCAGCCATAAAAAAGTAAATCCCACCACTTGCAACAACATGGATGACCCTTGAGAACATTATGCTTAGTGAAATAAATCAGACCGAGAAAGCAAATATTACATGATATCACTTATATGAAGATATTAAAAAACAAAACAAAACTCATAGGTACAGAGACTGGGTACACAGGTACTGACTGATGGTTATCATGGGGGAAAAGGGTTGAAGGGTGGGCAAAATGGGTACAGGGGATTAGTTTATGGTGATGTATGGTAACTAATTGTGATGATCACTTCACAGTGTATAGAAAGACTCAATTATTATATTGCACACCTGAAACTACTGTGATGCTATATGCCAATTTATCTCAGTTCAAAAAAAAAAGATTGATTTTGAGTTTGTATGCTTTCATCTTCTGGATCTTGAACTTATTTATTGTTTTTTCCATCAATTTGCCTAAAAAGTAGTACAAAAATGTCAAGGGGTTTTGAATGCTCACATTGTCTTATCATCACCCTTTCAGTCTTTGCTGCCAGGAAGAAGGTGGATTAGGAAGTAATAAGCATCGCTGACCAGCACTGACCAGGCTGGGAATTGTGGCAACTCTAGCAGCCATGGCTTTAGATCAGTGGATCTGAAACTTGTCTAAACACTGAAATATTTAAAAAAAAAATCAAATACGAGTTCCTGATCCTCACTTCTACTGATTCTGGCTCTCTCGATGAAGCTGTAGCCTGGTAATCTGAATTTTTAAAAAGTTCCCTAGGTGATTCTCATGTGCAGTCAAGGCCAAGAACCTTGGTTCAGACTTTTCTCCTTGCTCTCTTTCTATTATCCAGGGAGCTGCACTGTCTCTGAGATGAACGTGAGAATCCAGGAAAGCAGAATTAAGAATCAACACTGATTGTTACTTCATTATTAGCTGAACTTCACTATGTTCCTTGAACATATCCATTTGTGTTGATGTGTCAAGCATTGTTCTGCAGTCTTGGAATACACAGTGAACAAAGGCAAACAAAGGTCTCTTCTATTGTGAAGCTTTTGTTAGCCAGGAGAGACACAGCAAACAATACAATAAACAGAATAAATGTCACTGTATTTTAAAAGGTGATAATGTGTTACAAAACAAAAGAAAAAGTAGGGCAAGGTGTGGGAGAATCAAGAATACTGGGAGAGGTAAAGGAATTACAATTTTAATAAGGTCATCAGGGAGACCTTTCATCTGACCTTTACTAAGCACCTTCTGCTTATTGATTCATTCCTTTGTCCCTCCCAGCCTATGGGTATTATTACCTACATTATATAGAAGTAACTGAGCCTCAAAGAGGTAAAGCAACCTGCTTAAAATCATACAATACCTAGTTTTTGGAGCCATGAATGAAACTCAAGTTTGTTTTGGCCCAAAGCCAATACTCTCATCCAGTGAATATGCTTCCTTTTTTCTTTTAGTCATATTTTTATTTATCAAATTAATACATCTGGCTGTTTTCCCTCCATTTAGGCATCACATAGTTCTTCCTGGATTGTCAGTCAGAACTAATGTTCCCAAGGGATAGTCAGCCTGTAATATAAGCCTAACTGTAACTTTTGGATGATGATGCCAAGATACAAAAGAAGGTAGGTATGTATGGTTTTTCTCACATTTCTGAGTTAGTCTAGATATGTGCTGTTTTCAGTGACTGTCAAACATTGAAACTACAATTTCTAATTTGCGGAGGTTTAACGGTCATCCTCTTACAGTAAATTCATGTGGCTTAAATGGTGAGGGATCTGTCTTAAGCCTCTTTATTAGGGCACTCATCACCTTCCAAAAATCTCATTTCCTAATACCATCACCCTGGGAGTTAGGATTTCAACATGAATTTAGGTGGAACACAAATATTCACTCCATGGGAGAGGCGAATATAGCACTTCCTGAAATTGCTGAAGTGCCATGTGATGATGCTTTCAATTCTGAAGATGTGATGGATATAGAACACAGGTGCGTGTGTGTGTGTGTGTGTGTATGTGAGTGTGTGTGTGCATGCATGTGTGAGTAAAATTCTATCTTTCTTGCTGCAATATTTCAGCTCTACCATGATACAGGAAACTAAACTTAATATTCATATATTGAAATATCTGGTCTCAAATTTAAATTTGTTTGTCCATTTGCTACTATCTTTATTAAATAACTGATTTTACCAAGAAGATTTCCTTGATGGTTAAGTAATCTTTGTTCCAAAGTAGTATTGTATACATTCAAAAGAAACATTTTTTGTGCTATGTTTAGAATATGTGAGAAGAGGGGTGCCTGAGTGGCTCAGTCTGTTAGGTGACCAACTTCAGCCCAGGTCATGATCTTGCATTCCATGTGTTCAAGCCCCACATCGGGTTTTGCACTGACGCCTCAGAGCCTGGAGCCTGCTTCACATTCTGTGTCTCCCTCTCTCTCTGTCCTTCCCCCACTCATACTCTGTCTCTGTCTCTCTCTCCAAAGTAAATAAACATTAAAAAAAATTTTTAAAAGAATATCTGAAGAGACTAGTTAGTAAATCAATATTGGTTGTGTGAATAGTTAATCTTCTTCTATCTTTAAAATACATCTTTGGTATGTCCCTCCTCAAAGTTCTTATTCAATCTTTATCTTCCATCACAGAGGGCCTTACAGAGATTCCTTGAATATTTGAATAAAATTCAGAATCCTGTTGGGCCCACAAGGCCTTTCAGAGTCTGCCTCCCCCTTCACCAGTATCACACAGCCTTCCCTACCTTGCTCACTACACTCCAGCCAAGGTAACCTTCTTTCTTTTCCTTGAACATGCCCAGGTCTTCCCCACCTACAGACTTTATATCTTTTCTCTTGTAACCAGCTTTCTCCTGACTGGTTCTTTCTCATCATTTATAGCTCACCTCCCAAGTCCTGCCATTTAGTAGACATACATGTATCTATTAACCTATTTAACACCCTATGACATTATCCTGTCATTTTATACAATCTCCCTTGCAGTCTCTGTTAGATTATCCTGTTTTTATCTACCTACCACTCTTCTTATCTCATTTATTTATTTGTTTACTTGGTAATTTTCTGTCTCGACCACTAGAAAATAGGCTCCCTGACACATAGACCTTTTCCATATGCATAGACCTTATTTGTATCCACAGCAACTACAATACTGCCTCCAATCAATACTTGTTAAATCAAAACATGATGAGTAAATATCTGCATACTATGAGACAGACATTAAAACCTGATGCATTTTGTCCACAATGTAAAAGAAAGAAAAAGTGGGGAAAATGTGTTTGTCTATGTATATGTGCATTCTGTACATATACATGTACATATACATGTACAATGCATGTATTCTGTGCATTCTGTAAGTGTGAGAATGTGTGAGTTGATCTCTCAGAGCAAACACAGATACATACTTTTGAAATATGAATTACTACAGTAGTTTCCCCCATTTTATTAACCCTAGAGTTCCAATCAGTTGTACAGTGATTTTATTTTTATCAAATAAAAATTATGTTTATATTTTAAACATAAAGTACTGTACAGGGAAGTGCTGTACAGTAGCTTTAAGGAGAGTTACATGAATACATTTGTACGTGCCCATTGTGATCCAGTAACAAAAAAAATGCTAGGCCACTGATGGTTTCTAATAAATGCCTCACAGTACTAAAATATAATAACAAGACCTCCAAATATGCAAAGGAGAAAAGATATCTGATGGTTTCATGCTACTTAGAGCTGGAGACTTCAGATTTAAGACATCAAACTGTGTAGTGTGCCACTAAATGACACTGCTTTAGGTGGCTTGGAAAACAAGATGAGAAGAAAAAGACTTTCCAGTTTGGCTAACTTTGGTTTCCAATGCAAAAGGAATAGATGAGAGGAATTTGACACTTAAGGAAACACTGTTCTGTCAGAAAGATTCTGAGGAGGGCAACATGACATGGCAAAGATTATTGTTCGCCTCCCAAGCAAGGGTGTGGATTTCTCTTGAAAAAGAAATAATAGGAGGAAAAATTAAATAAATAAAATAAAATAATTAAATAAAATTTAATTTGAAATTAAAAAAAATAAAAGTATTGCTTGGTTGAACGATATGGAGGGAAATACTTCTTTAAAAACCGCACAGAGAGGCAAAATGGCGGAGTAGGGAGCTCTATACCTTTCGCCTGCCCACATCTATCAATCTAAGAAGGACTAAAGCCACAATACTCTGATCCACAAGAGTCTGGGAGGAAAAGCGACCGAGTCCACTAAGAAGATAGCCTCATAGGTGCATGAGTGCACACTGTGGAAGATAAAAACAGACCGGGACCCAGAAGCTCAGAGGGGAGGGAGCCCCCTCCATGCAGAACCGTGGAGAGACATGGGAAGAGACAGAGAGGCTGAAAACACTCACAGAGCTGTCTCTAGAGAAGAGAAAAATCTTGGCCCGGGATGGAGAGGGATCCTATCATCCCATCTATGTCTGCAGGGCACGGGGAGAGAGATCCTTCCTCTCTAGCTGGTGAATTTTCCTTGGGCTCAGCGCCCTGATCCCAGGCGGTGCCAGGAGAAACTCCCCTACTCCCCCTACTAGATCCCCAGCTAGAAAGCCTCCCGCCTGCAGGAGTACATCTCCGGCAGTATCATTAAAGTGCATGGACTAGGATCTGGAAACGAGGCAGGGCTTGGAAAATACAACTTGGCCTGCCCACGGCACAGGGAGATCTGACCCAAAAGAGTGGGTTGCAACATTTGGTTCGAGAAGGGACTGAGGCACCGCCATTCTTCTCCCCACCACCACCAAGGCAGGGCCTCGGGGAGAAGCCTGTGGGACCCAACCTGCAGTGGAGGTGAGACCTGCCTACACCAAACCACACCCATCTGCGCTAGAGAGCTGCCTTTTTTTTTCCAGAGCCCAGGCAA